>CM032641.1:667174-1074426 GCA_019097785.1 Fraxinus excelsior | reverse complement strand
TTACACCGCCTTTTTTAATCGCAGGTCAAATTTAAGCGAGTAAAATGCCGCTAGGATTGATAATGGGAATAGGGAGGGCGTTTAGGAGAAAACGTACGTCTTCACTTGATATTCTCACATCAAAAAGGAGTCCTAAAGGTTATTACAAGGGAAAGAATTGCAAGCCCACTGGTTTCCACACTCGCAAAGGTATTTTTCTCTACAAACTTTGGTCTTTATTTGTTTTTGCACTGATGATCCTTCTGTTTTTTATTTTTTATTTTTATTTTAATGTTCCCTTTGATTGCATAGGCTTTAACTTCTTTCAAGTTAGCAAATGTCTATATCTACTTCAAACCTTTGTAGTTATATTTCTTTATTGTGCTACGGCAAGATTTATAGTTATTATGATGCTATTTGATCTATCACATGATACTTGGGCTAATAATATGATTGTTAGAAATGTCTTCCAGTAATATTTGACCACTTACTGATCTTGATACACAATACTAATTTGAAAATTATATTGAAGTTTTCCCCCTAAATATCCAAGAAGTCCACCAAATTAGTATTATCTGTTGCATCTTGATTGATGCTTGTGTTTTAGAGTGCTTACATGTGTTATGAACAATGCTTGGTATACAATGATTTTGACATCATTGTTGACAATATGCCACGCAGCATGTTGTCATTTGACAGTTTAAAAAACAGTTCATCATTTCAACCAATACTTTTTTCCCACAACCAAAATTGCCAACAATGTTGTACAAAAACAATGTACAAATAGCATAATTTTATGTGTTATAGAGATGCCAAATATGATGAATCACATGTTTGTTGAGTTTTTGATGCAGTGCAACAAATATACTATGGATGATTCACTGACTTATTTTGAGGATGTCTGTCTATATAAGATAAGTTGGTTAGTATGGTTAAAGTGATAACATGTTATTTTCTGCTACACAAGGTTATCCAACTGGATTGGTAAGATTTTAACTTGCTAACCTGCTAATTTACAAGAAGTGAAATTACTAATCTATAATCGGTGTGGAAACAAATAATTCTCTCTATATGCTCATTTGTGTCCTTTACACGATTGTTCTAGTGTAATGTTTAAATACTAAACGTTTCTACGTGCAGAGTCCGTGGGATAATAAATGACTAATAAGATCCTCTCCCATCTCTAAGGAAACCGTTAGCTAAATTAGGATTCTATGGTAGTTAATTAAATTTATATTTCTTCCAAATATTCGCATCCAAGATTATCTGGAAGGAAAAATGTCACAAAAAAAATTAGAGAAATTATGATTTCATATTTGCAGAATACGAGAGTCTTTTCATGTGATAGATTTTGAATAAATGCTTATTTTAAATTCGAATGGATTGGCATCGGTGAACAAAGATACTAACTATAAACACTGAATGTTTAGTGAACTTTGTGTCTCTGTGAGGTTTCCAAACTTCAGGTGTATCTATGTAAGATATGTTTGATTCTCCTCATTAGAGGTTTATATGCCTTGTGAATGCATGAGGAAACATAGTCTGTCGATGATTTAAACTTACACTGTTATAAAAATAAAAGGTTCTTTATAATGGAGGTTCTTTAACATTTGGTACAGGTGGTTACATTGTGGTACCTGAAAAGTTGCCGAACTATGTGGTACCAGATTTGACTGACTTCAAGGTACTTTATCTAAAACGGATTTTCAGGTTTCAAATATAAGCAATGATAATACTATAATAGCAATAATGTGAAAATGCAAGGTACCTGTGCATTTTTTAGACAACAAGAACAAGTCCTTTAGTGTTTGGAGGTTTGAAAGTTTTTGTTCAAAACTGTCTTTCCAAGCAAGATACACATTTTACCGGCCTCCATCAACGTTAAGTACGATGTAGAAGAAGCCATTAGTAAGGAGTTCATGGTTGCTTTTTTATCATCCCATATCCAGATAATTCGATTACCATTACATCTTTTCCTATGAAAGAAGCATTATGTGATTCTATCATCTATTGAAGGAAATGTCATTTTTTTTTTATCTATAAATTGTTTTATATTCCTTCCATTTTTTTCACTAGTGGGTGTAGGAACTGTGGTAAGATGGCATTGAGAGAAGTAGAGGGTGATTAGTTTATCAAGTTAATAATCAATGTTGAAGAAAGGAGAAAAGAGCCAAGAAAGTGCTTAATGGTTCTGATCCTCTCATCTTGACAAGTAGTCGAACTTTTCAATATCCTTATTCTGTTATGCAGACGTTAGTAAGCTGCATCAATTCCTCTTGGATACTGAGGTCTGTGTTTAAATTTGACAATGGGAGTGCAGACCTGAAGGTCTTGGACCAATCTCCACAGCATATTTACAGTATGCCCTCTTTTCAGGCCATGAACTTCCAATGTTTAAAAAGACTTAATTGGATATTGAGCCATTTTATCTTTGTGAGGTGAGGGCGCAAGCCTCAAGATAGGACAATAAAAGAATTCAAAAGAATATAAAAATACAAAAATATGCTCATAAATATACCATAAATCCTTTTAAAAAATCCACAAAATAAATATAATTAAAAAATAAGAAGTTGAACCTGTAAACAAACATAAAATAGATCAAGAAAATAGAAAATAATTTCTTAAATCATGTAAGAAAATTATAATCTATTACTAAAAATGGAGACAACTCAAAACCTTTTTATATCTCGCTACTAAAATGATCTTTAAGTGAACATTAATACCATCTCATTATAGTTTCTTTTCATTCTTTGTCATCATCCTCTAATTGCAATGTTGTATTCTCCTTCCCGTTTTCCTTCCATGTAGGTGTTTAAAAAAAAAAAAAAAACGTATGAAGTTATAGAGAAATAACTCAAAGCACAGTCGTATGGCACATGGACAGCTTCTTTATTTACAACATATCATTTGCGGCGTGACATTGATATAGTATGAAGTGTTGATGAAATTTTCTGGCGATCATCGTGGCCATGCTGCTTTTGGCGATTGTTGTGGAACTGGATATTGTGACTTACAACCAAAAGGGTACCTGTTATCCTAGAGGTAGAGGGTCCTGTGCTAGGATACGAGGAAAGCAGAATAAATCATGGGATATGAGGGCGTTTAATCTGTTTGTGAATGAGACCCTGCCTCTATGTTTGTGCGTGTGGGTCCCCCCTTTTGGAATATTTGAAAATCTAAGTTAAGCGTCGACGTTATGTTTGATCATCATTTGTAACTGGTGCTAACACACTTTGTACGTCTTGCTTGCAGCTAAAACCATACGTATCTCAGTGCGCTAGTGAAGTTGCATCTACCGAGACTGTTTGATATTGTGAGAAGATTGCTCTTGGGGTATCTTCAACTCGTTGCTCTTGTAGGATGTCTAATGCTTTGTTCTATTAGCTATTTAAGGATTTTGTTGGCATTTTATCTGGCATAAAAATTTTATTTCCCATTTCTAACAGAAATTGCTTTAATCAGTAATTAGTTACAGTTGAAAATCTCTGATTATTACTAGAGGACTCTCTGTCATATTAATCTTCTCTTTATTTATAGTGTCTTAGTTACACGCCTCGGGAGATGATTACAGAATATTTTTAACAACATTTTCAGTTTTGATCAATCGAGAAATCCATGAATCGAAATCTTATAGGTACAAATGGCCAATGGTACATTTTGTTTCTGATAAGAACAGCCGTTTTACAAGTAGTGGTCGATCAATTACGTATTAATTAATATTTAATGCATATGGGGTAGGAATCTGGAAGAGAAGATCAAAACCTCCGATTTCGTTGGACATAATTTCTTTCTTCTGTTTACCTTACTCAATTCTATTCAAACATGCTCAAAACATTGCAGAAGATAATTTTAAACTAGACAAACAAAACATGTTTTCTTTATTAAACCATGTATGGAAAAAATTGATAGGGGGTCAAGTGGAAGAATGTAAGGTTTAACTAATACTCCCTCCGTCCCAAAAAGATAGTCCTCCGGTTATTTTCACACAGATTAAGAAATGGTAGGTAGTATAGTTAGAGTATTAAATTTTACTATGTTTTTCCATTTATACCCTTTATCCCTTATTAATGTTTTACTACCAATAAATTTTCCAACATGTGGCTGTATTATTCCTCCATTATCTCCAAGAGTTTGGCTTCTATGAGTCTGCTGAACTTCCAACTTCTCAACTCCAAAATTAAACGTTAAAATGAAAATTTTAAAAATTTGCCACGAATTTTGGAGCTAAATTTAAATGAAAATAAAAAATTTGTAACATGATAAAATTTGAAAACTAAACCCGCCTGTATATTTGCAATCTTGAACCCGCCAGTATATTTGCAATCTTCAACTATATCCTGGTGTTTCCCTTCCAGCAAGGTGATATCTTTTTTAACACCTCATGCCACTTTATGGATCTTGAGAGAGGGAGGTGAAAGGTTTAATACCTATTTGAATCCCCACACAGTTGAACGCATAGACTCACTTTGTTTCCCAAAAAAATTTTGAAAATGCAATATCTAGGTAGTTGGTGTCTATTATACCAACATGTATTAAATAAGGGTATATGTGGAAATGAAAATTTTAATACATGCTTAAAATGAAAACAAGACTATCTTTTGGGGACGGACAAAAATAGTATACATGACTATCTTTTTGGGACGGAGGGAGTACTATTTATTTTTAATCAGTTAAATTCTTCTCTCGAGCTGGAATTTTTTAAAACGTGGGAGACGTGTACTGGAAGAAAATAATTTCGTCAGATAGACAAAATCGAGGAGGGACGATCATCAAAATGGGCCAAGCAAAAACAGATTTATTGACAACAATATGGATTTGAAAATTTGCAGATTAAGACTGGGATTGAATTCTCAGAGGCAAACCCACGCATGATCGGACTGAGCCGTTGGGCATTGCGACCTAGAAGTGACCCGGCATGGCATGAGCTGTCTCGACAAAAGTGACCTAGTACGGACTACTTCAATACTGGGCTAAGTCCTATTTCCACTTCTATGTTAACTTGATTAAATGCATACTTTAACAAATGGTTGGTGTATGATTCGATTCAGACAATCAAAAGCAGTTCCCCAGGCATATCCATGATGTGTCCACAAATCTTCACCAGGTGTCAATTTACACGCTTATGCCACCCCCACTCCCACACCCACCCACCTCGCCACGTGTGTACTTCACATTCATTCACTCTCTGTTTTATAAGCATTTTTTACAATCCTTTTGCTTCACTCAAAGGCAAGCCTGCCCAAAAGGTTGTACCTATCCATGGAAGAAGCAAATTTGAAAAAAAGTGATTATGCAAAGAAAAAAAGCATCAGGAGGAGGTCTCAGTCTCACACAAGAAAATCAGCCCATCTGATTAACATGGCTGAAGCTAGAAGAGAGATTGTGAATGCTCTACATCTTCACAGGCTATCTTCTTCATCAACTTCTGGAATTGCAGGTAACAGTCCTTGGACTTCACAGAACTGTTATCAGTTAATGGAGTCTATGCCAATTCCTGAACCAACCTGGTCTACAACACCACCTGCAGTGATGTGTGCTCCAGTTCCTTCAGTGGAAGTTCTTGAGTTTGATTGTCCTGAAAATATGTCTTCTTCTTACACTTGGTGGATAGGGTTTTTGAATTCTTTGGATGGTAAAGGAAATAGTGAATTAATGGTGGAAAGTTCACAGGGGAAAGATGATTTGAATGTCGTAAAACCATATTTGGATGCAAATGATGATGAGAGCCCATTTCTTGATGAGTGGTTGATTTTTCCTGCAGCCGAGGATCAAGTGTGAAATCTTTTAAGGCAGCGTCTGAATTTGAGAACTCGACTGGATGTTATATGAATAAAATTATCATTCTGTCCAAAATCACAAGGGCGAGTTAATTTGATCTGTTGTTCAATTTTCTAACTAAGATTTGAGTTTGTTTATTTATTCATTTATTTTTCTTAAGGACTGCAAAAAAAATAAAAATTATTCAATCAGATACTAATGGACTCCTCTCCGAATGATTCGGGGTAAATGGGGAGCGGGGAAGGGGCTGAGGAGCGGGGGCGAATCCAGGATTTGGACCCAGCACGGCCGGAGACCGTTAACTCGTAACCATTTATCGATGACCGTAGACAATCAACGATCATAATAGGCGAAAATATAATTTGATACATATATGAATACACTAAATCGTAAAAAGTATATACATATGAAAATATATTTCAATACAACCCAAAATATTAAAAAAAAAATACAACTCTACTCTGTAACCGTAAACTTAGACAACTGCATTCTTCGGGGTATTATATTTTGAAAACGTTGCAATACTGTCTCATCATCAAGTTTTACAAAAACATCTTTTTCCACGTAAACAGTCAAATTGTCATTCAACCATTCATCTCCCATTTTGTTGCGCAAGTCACTCTTGATTAAATTCATAGCAGAAAATACTCTGTCAACAGTTGCAGTTGCCACATGTAATATCAAAACCAAGGTGATCAACCTATAAACCAACGGAAAATAACAGTAACTTCCAGTTTCAACCAACTTCTGAGCTACACAAGATATGTTATTGAGGTTAAAAAAAGCTTCATCCATTCTCACCAATATAAGAAACTTGTAAAGTTGAGGTCTAAGTAATAAAAGTTCTTTACTATTGAAGTCTAAAGGATATAACTGAGCAAGACGCAACAATTTACCCTGATCAAAAGTTGCAAATGAATTTCTTGGACTTAAACACGCAATGCAAGTAAAGAGCTCAGTAGTTGTTTCTGAAAAACGATCATTCAACTCTTGCAAGATTGAGTCAATCACATGACAATACAAATCAACATAAAAGCGATGATAAAAAGTCACATGTTGAGCTGCACGCCTAGGTCGACCTTTTACTACTACAACATCCTCCAAATTGGGCACTAAAATATGTCTATCAACACAAAACTCAATCACTCTACGCAACAGAGTTTCCCAACCATTGTCTCTCATGTTCTGCAATGCACACTTACATAAATTCAATAACCTCATAGCATTCTCAATATCCTGATCATTTTTCTGTAAAGCTTGTGAAAGGTCATTTGTAATTGCAAGAATTTCAAACATAAAATGGAGACTAAACACAAACTGAAAATCTTGCATAGTGTCCATCTGTCTTATGGTCATTGATTTTTGATATGAATTTACTCCATCTTCTGATATATTCTCAAGAACATCTATGATAGCATTAAACATATCAATGAAACGAGTAATTGTCAATAGGTGCGAGCCCCATCTAGTATCACCTGGGCGGGCCAAACTCATTTCTTGAAATTGACCAGTTCCACTAGAAAGTTCCCCAGTACGAAGCTTCTCCAGAATATGAGAATGATAACTTGATCGAAGAGCATCTACACGCTTACATGATGCACCAACCAAATTCACAATAATAGCAAGCATGTTAAAAAAATCACCAAGCATAGAATTCCGACGTGCCACAAAAACAATTGACAACTGAAGCTGGTGAGCAAAGCAATGAACATACATAGCATGTGGGTTCTCTCTTAGAATTAAAGCTTTCAAGCCATTGAATTCACCTGACATATTGCTTGCTCCATCATAACCTTGACCTCGCAGGCTAGATATGCTCAATCCATATGTAGAAAACATTGCATCAATAGCATCCTTCAGTGATTGAGCACATGTATCAGTAACATGAGAGATGCCCAAAAAACGCTCCTTCACTTGCCCACTTTTGTCAACAAATCTCAAAACAACTGCCATTTGTTCTTTTATAGAGTTATCACGAGCCTCATCAACCAAAATTGAAAACAAAGAATCGCCTATCTCATTGATAATAGCCCTTGTCGTCTCCACTGCACAACAATTAATCAAATCCTTTTGGATGTTTGGTGAAATCATCTGGTCATTTCCAGGAGCATTACTAAATAGTACTTCTTTAATTTCCTGACAACAATCTCCATACCATTTTAGTAGCTCAACTCGATTTCCTCTATTCAGAGACTCTTTCGATTCATCATGACCATGAAATGACAATCCTTACATCAAGAAGAATCTAGTACAATGTAGCACCGCAGTCAATCTCATCCTATAGCTTTTTTGTTGACTACTACTTTGGTTAGAAATAACATAGGAGATGCTTTGCTTTTGATTCATCAAGTTCGTACACTTTGCAAAAGCTTGATTATGAGCACTATCAAAGAGACCGACATGATCTTTCAATATCTTTTTGTGCTTCCAATCCCTAAAGCCGGTTTGAGTGAATACATGTCCACCTCCTTGACCCCCTCTATCGAGTTTGAACAAGTAGTAATGCAAACAATACGCATCATCATTTTCTATACTGTACTCCAACAAATGAAATTCAGAGAACCACTCTTTCCGAAAACACCTATTATCATTCCCTATACGTCTTCTTGGAAAGTCATGCCCATACGGTTGACAATGACCTTTCTCCAAGTATGCCATCCTAACATCATCTCTGATATTAGGATCATATGATTCGATAGGGGGGCGTTTCCCTGGATCAGATACAAGATTATCCACATTGAATTGATGCCGAGACTTCTTTGTATTATTTACTAACTCTTGTGCTCGGCTAGAATCAGTGGCGGGACTAGATGCACAACTAGAGAACGAAGAACTAGGTACGGACTTTCGTTTCGGTTGAAAAAATCGCTCCATAATCTTCAAAATGCCCCAATTTATTTTTCAATTCAAAATTGATTAAAAAAGTGTACACATGGACATGGTTAATGGTTTAATTGAGTCAAACATCTTCACGCCGAAGACTCTTCACTTATCCCTAAATTCCAATTTCCTAAAACCCTAAATTCTCAAATCACAATTCAAAATTATAAGTCATAACTCGTAGTTAATATAAATTCCCATAATTCACAAATTAACAAAAGCTGAAAAAAAAAAGAATACAAAAACACAAATATACAGTCCAGGGGCTGCACCCATCACTTAAATTTTCATTGATCATAAATTCATAATTCATTAATAGCAAATAACAAATTAACAAAAATTGAAAAAAAAAAGAATACAAAAACACAACTATACAGTTCAGGGGCTGCACCCATCACTTAAATTCACATTTATCATAAATTCATAATTCATTAATAACAAATAATAAATTAACAAAAATTGAAAAAAAGGAATACAAAAACACAAATATACAGTCCAGGGGCTGCACCCATCACTTAAATTCACATTTATCATAAATTCATAATTCATTAATGATTAATAGCAAATAATAAATTAACATAAACTGAAAAAAAAAATACAAAAACACAAATATACAGTCCAGGGGCTGCACCCGTCACTGAAATTCACATTTATCATAAATTCATAAATAATAATAGCAATTAGCAAATAACAAATTAACAAAAACAGAAAAAAATAAAATGAATACGTGATAAATTGTCGGCCCAACCCAAAATGCCAAAACTGCAGGCTCCAGAGTCCAGCAGCACAGTCCAAAAATTGCAGCCCACCCAGCAGCCTCCAGAGTACAGGAAGCCCAAAAACTCACAGCCCACACCACCACACGCACAGGCCGTCTTCTCCAGCGGTCCAGTCCAGCCTCCCTCCAAGTCACGGCTCACCACAGTCCACACTCCACAGTTGCCCCTGCCCAGTCCCAGACACAAGTCACACAACCAGGCACCAGCCACTGCCACCACAGGTCCGTCCGGCGTCCACAAAGCTCTACGCCTCTACCACACTCTCCATCCACCAGCCCACTGCCCACCACAGGTTCGTCCACAGCAGTCGGCGAGCCTCCTGCAGTCCTGCTCCACCGTCCTCCACAGGGAAACTCGAACCACTCTTCCTCCTCAGTCCTCAAATTAAATTCGCTCAAAATTTTCGCCAACAACAATCGTCCGACAATCGCGACTGACCTAAGAAAAAATGAGATGAATTGAAATTGGATTAATTGCCTAATTGGAGTCAATTTGGACCAATTTATCTAGCAAGACTGCAAGACGTTAACCGGCCATGGAAGGTGGATTGGGCTAAACATTGGGCCTTTTTTTTAAAAAAAAATGAGGCCCAAATTTTTTTTAAACCTCAGCCCAACAACATGAAGCCCTTTCTCCCCTCTTTCTTCTGTTCATCTTCAGTCTTCTTCCCGGCTTGTGGTCTTCTTCTTCCCGGCGGTGTCTGAAGTTTCCGGCGGCCCAGCACAGGTGGCCGCGGGGGCTGGCCAGGTGCTGGGTCCGCCACTACTGAGGAGGGAGTTGTTGCCCCAAGTGAATACGTACTGGTACAGAAAACATGGTCGTTGTCCTGCTATTTGTCCAATTTAAAGTTAAATTTAAATTTTTTATCAGATAAAAAGAAAAAAAAATTATCATTCTTTTTAAAGACAAAATAAGTCTTTCTCAATAAATTGATAATAATAATAATAACAACAACTAATTAAATAAATAAAAAAATAAAATCAGAAAATAATAATAATAATAATAATAATAATAATAATAATAATAATAATAATAAATGGGGTAGGCTGTCTCGCTCTGAATCTATCCCATCCCGCTTTAACCGAGTATGAAAGTGGGATAAGATAACAAAAATATGCAGATGATGAAAATGATTATTTGTCTCGTACTCGTTCCGTTGGCCATCAATAATTTTGCTATCCCATAATGAGCTAGATGAATTGCAAATTTTACGTGTTTTAAGAACTTTACTACCAGCAAAAATGGGCTCAGATTTAAGATCAATTAATGCACTTGGTGTAGAATAAATCTGGCACTTTTTGTTTTCTTTGTCCCAGTCATGAAATTTGTTTAATAACGTGGTTGTTACCTAATCTGTAGGAACCAGTTCTACAAGTATGTTTCAGTTGCTATTGTTTCGTTTCTAGACTTGAATGTAAGCCTATTTAAAGGCCTCTAATCATTGAATAAGAGATGTCAAGAATTCAACTCTTTTGTATTACAGAATATTTCTTTGTTTTATGTTCTCTGTTCTCTTAAATAACAGAGCTTCTATCAATAGTATTAGTGCCAATTTTAAAAGCAGTAGCAGCAGCAATCATCCATGGAGGCCGACAATTTTGTGCAGCCCGCAATTCCCTGCTTTGATGGCCACTATGATCACTGAAGTATGTTGATGGAGAACTTCTTGAGATTGAAGGATTACTGACAAGTTGTTTCTGAAGGAATTCCAAACCATGCACCTGACACCAGGGACGGACCGAGACAAATTTTTTGTGGGGTCAAAAATGAGATTTCAAAAATATTTAGGTTAAAAAAAAAAACTCAATTTTTTTTGTGGGGTCATCTGACCCCACATGACCCCATGTGGGTCCGCCCCTGCCTGACACAGTAGTGACAGATGCACAGAAGGCAGAATATGAAGGCCAACATTTGAAAGATCTCAAGGCTAAGAACTATTTGTTCCAAGCTATTGAGAGATCAATCCTGGAGACTATTCTCTGTGAAGAAACCTCAAAACAGATTTGGGATTCTATGAAAAAGAAGTATCAAAGCTCTGCGAGGGCTAAGAGGCAGTAACTACAAGCCCTGCTATTAGATTTCGAGACTAGGATGAAGTCAGGAGAATCAGTTTCAGATTACTTATCCTGAGTGATGACCATTGTTAACAAAATGCGAATCCATGGTGACAAGACAGAAGATATCACCATTATAGAGCAGATCCTCAGATCAATGACACCAAAGTTCAACTTTGTTGTGTGTTCTATAGAAGAGTCCAAAGACATTGATGAGCTTTCACTTGATGAACTCCAAAGCTCCTTGCTGGTTCATCAACAAACAGGGCGAAGAAGAATAAGAATTGAAGGTGTCAATAGATTATCGTAATTCAATTCCAAACAAAGGAAACAATGGAATAGGCAAGGGAATTAGAGATAATAGAAATCAACAACAACAACATGGCAATCATTCTCGAGAGTATCAAGGAAGAGGACGGGGCAAAGGTGGATTTCATTCAGGCAATTACAGATCAAGGGCAGTAGACAAAACAAGTGTTGAATGTTACAAATGCCACCGATATGGACACTATCAATCTAAATGTCGAGCTAATATATCTAAAAACAGTGCAGAGAAATCAAATTTTGCAAAAAAGGAAGAGGAAATTTCCCTGTTAATGGTGTGTCATACAAAAGAAGATACCAACAAGAAATTGTGGTACCTAGACACTGGCTGCAGCAATCATATGTCTGGGGATATGACAATCTTCTCTTCTTTAGACGAATCTTTCAGAGATGATGTGAAGTTTGGTGATAATTCAAGAGTTTTAGTTATGGGAAAAGGACATGTAATTATCCAAACCAAGGAAAATTCCACTCAAACTATTTCCAATATCTTATTTGTTCCAGAATTGAAGACAAATTTTCTAAGTATCAGGCAACTACAAGAGAAAGGCTATGAGATCTCCATTAAAGACGGAGCTTGCATAATTCAAGATGCAAAATTGGGTCTGATTGTTCATGTTAGCATGACAGCGAATCGCATGTTCCCACTCTATCTCCACAATGTCACTCAATCATGCTTTTCAACGAAACTGAAAGACGAAGCGTGGTTATGGCATTATCGATATGGTCATCTAAACTTTGGAGGTTTCAGAAAACTTCAGCAGAAATATATGGTGGCTGATCTTCCTTAGTTTGGATATCCCTCAGAAATGTGTGAAGAATGTGTTGTTAGTAAACAAAATTGAGATCCGTTTCCAAAAGGAAGGACAAAAAGAGCGAGAAAGCTGTTGGAGATTGTGCACTTCGATATTTGCGGGCCAATTAATCTTGTTTCCAATGGCGGTAAACGATATTTGATCACTTTTATCGATGATTTAAGTAGAGAACCTTGGGTGTACTTCCTGCAGGAGAAATCTGAAGCTCTTATAGCATTTAGGAGCTATAAGGTTATGGTTGAAAAAGAAGCAGGAAACCTAATACAGGTGCTTGCGTACAGATCCTGGAGGGGAATACAATTCATACGAGTTTGCTGAATTTTGTGAAAATCATGGTATCACACGACAACTAACAACAGCTTATACCCTACAACAAAATGGGGTGTGCAAGAGAAAAAATCGCACGATCATGAATATGGTGAGAAGTTTGTTGGTGGGAAGTCGAATCCTAAAGAGTTTCTGGCCTGAAGCTGTAAATTGGAGCATCTACGTTCTAAACAGAAGCCCCACTCTAGCAGTTCAGAACAAAACACCAGAAGAGGCATGGAGTGGAAGAAGACCAACTGTTGGACATTTTAAAATCTTTGGATGTGCCGACATACCAGATGAAAAGAGGAAAAAGCTAGATGATAGGGCAGAAAAGTGCATCTTTATTGGAATAAGTAATCAGTCCAAAGCATACAGGTTGTATAATCCAAGCACAGAAAAAAGTGTAATTAGCCGAGATGTTAAATTTGATGAAGAAAGATATTGGGAGTGGAATGGAGATGGAGTTCAACAACAAATTCTTGCGAATTTTGATGTAGAAGAGGAAACCCAACCTATGATAAACTCACAACAACCAATAGATGAACAAGATGAACCAGTAGCAATATCTCAAAGCCCACCTACAGGATCAACAGATTCTTGAACACAAAGGTTCAAAAGGAAATCTGCATGGATGACCGATTATGAGGTAACAGGTACTAATCATTTTGAGGATCCACTTACACACTTTCCCTTTTTTCGGATTGTGATCCTATAACCTTTACCGATGCTTCCAAACAATCGAAATAGTGGAGGGCTATGGATGAATAGATTGCATCCATAGAAAGGAATAACACTTGGGAGCTGACTGATCTTCCAAATGGAGAGAAGACCATTGGTGTCAAATGTGTGTACAAAATAAAGTTAAAAGAAAATGGTGAAGTTGACAAATATAAGGCAAGATTGGTGGCTAAAGGCTACAAGCAAGAGTTCGGTGTTGACTACAATGAAGTATTTACACCTGTAGCAAGACACAATACAATTAGGTTGCTTATCTCATTAGCAGCATATAATGTATGCCCATCTTCCAACTAGATGTCAAATCAGCCTTTTTACATGGAAACTTGGAGGAGCAGGTATTTATCGATCAACCTCCAGGATATGTTAAGATTGGCTATGAGCATAAAGTCTACAATTTTTTAAAAAAAGGCTTTATATGGATTAAATCAAGCCCCGTGAGCCTAGTATAGCCATATAGAAACTTACTTTCTGAAGGAAGGATCTCATAAATGTCCTTATGAACATACACTTTTTATTTGAAAATATGAAGCTTAAAAACTGCTCATGGTCTGTCTATATATAGATGACTTGATCTATACTGGAAATGATAGGATCATGTTTGATATTTTTTAAAAGTCTATGATGGATGAATTCGACATGTCTGATCTTGGAAGGATGCATTATTTTCTTGGCATAGAAGTTAATCAATCTGCAAATGGCATTTTTATCTCTCAGAAGAAGTATGTACAAGAAATTCTAGACAGGTTCCAGATGAAAAATTGAAATCCAGTGAGCACACCAGCTGAACCAGGCATAAAGCTTGTTAGAGATCTTGAAGGAAGAAAAGTAGATAACACCGTGTACAAGCAAATCGTGGAAAGTTTAATGTACTTGATAGCAACAAGGCTTGACATCATCCAAACAGTCAACCTTATTAGCATATACGTGGAACACCCAACAGAAATGCATCTTCTTGTTGCCAAAAGAATTTTTCGACACTTGTAAGGCACAAATGATTATGGCCCACTCTATAAGAAGGGAGAGATGACAAATTCAATTGGCTTTACAGATAGTGACTATGCTGGAAATCAAGATGACAGAAAGAGCACATCCGGCTATGTCTTTATGATGGGGACATCAACTATTTCACGGTCTTCAAAGAAGTAGGCAATTGTCACTTTGTCAACAACTAAAGCAGAATTTGTAGCTGCAACGTGTATGTCAAGCAATTTGGCTAAGAAAAATTCTTGAAGAGCTGCAATTCAAGCAAGAGGGAGCCACTGTAATTTACTGTGACAACAACTCAACGATCAAACTATTTAAAAATCCAGTTTTACATGGAAGGAGTAAACACATAGATGTAAGATATCACTTTCTAAGAGATCTTACAAGGGATTTTGAACATTATATAAGGTTTGTTTTGAGTCTCATTTTTTTGAAGAATAAATTTTGTTATTGTTATTTTTTGAGAATATAATTCAGAAGTAAAGAAATTTTTAATTTATATGTAAAATTATCTTATTGAAAGAATGTATAATTAAAAATAAATTTTAAAGAATAAAACTCAAACATGGACTTTAATCATGTGAGCTTTCGAAGGTATTCACTGAAGCACAATTGTAATTCTTGTCATTCTGTAGTGTAGAAGCACTTATTTAAAGGTTTTTTTTTTTTTTTTTTTTTTTTTTCAAACAGAACTGTCAAAATAAAAGTAACTTATTTCTAATATGATCATTAGGAAGATTTTTTTATTTTAAAAGTTACTTTTGTTCTTATTAGTCATAAGTGAGTTGGGCTGGTTGGTTCGGGGCCTAACTTTTTTTGTACATACTTAAAGGTTGTGGACAAACATTGGACTTTGTTGTTGGGCTTTCCCAAGTTCAAGCCCAGTCCAATGCCAACCAGTTGGACTGCAGGAAAATCCATCAAAAAATTTACACAAATAGCAGTATTGATAGAAAACAAGTTTAGTACTACATATTTTGAAGATTTTTTTTTTTTTAATTTTTTTGACCAGTAATTTTTTTTTGGTAGATTTTACTCATAAACGTAATGAAGTCATCCATTCCTTTGTAACTAGAAAAGTATCGAGAAGAAAAATTTAAATGCCCTTTCTTTTCATGGCAGTATTGACGTTAATTTTTAAGTAATATTTGCTCTTCGGGGCTATTCCCAGATTAAACTATGGTAAAGGAGGTGCCATGAAAATTTAAGAGTATGAGTAGTACAAGATGGAGTGTTGGAATCCTGATTATACCGTTAGATAAAAGATTTCGTGTTTGAGTTAGTATTTCTCTTAAAGTACCTCCAAGCAATTTATTATTTTACGACTTATTTTGCTGTTTAATCTTTTAAAATACCACTACCAAAGGGTACAATGGGCTTCGAGCTAGTTAGCATATGACACACTGCTTAAATCATTCTCAATTAACCGTTGGATCAAATTTTTCTTTAAGATTAAGCCAAGGGTCAACTTGCTCCAATAATTTTCTAAAACTGCCGCTAACCCACTATCTTGGATCACAAATGAAGACATGTTTGTCTCGCCCAATAATAAGAGTTCATTTGATTGGTTTACTTAGTGCTAGAGCCAAGACTTTTGGTTGGGGCCGAAGAGTCATTGAAGAGTTTCCAACCGTCGGAGCATTTATCCCCATTGAAAGTTTTCATCTACATGATGATTATTTGAATTTTAAAGAAAATCCATTCTCTTCTTTAAAAGGAAGATAAAATAATATCTTGTTAACGATGGGATGCATCCTAACTCGATGTGAGATCAATAAAAAATGACGTGTCATAATTTGTTTTAAGCCTTCTTATTATGACGGATTTTGATAAGTTTAATCATTTTCAAAGGTCGGATTAAGTCAAACAAATTATGAACCAAACACTCCACTACTTTTCTATAATTTTATCCAATCTATGCAAGTGCTTAGTATAATTTGCTCAGCAGTTATGTCGTAAAAATTGTGGTTTAGCTTAAATTAGCGAATGATATATTTATGCATTTGAAGAAAATTAAGGTATTTAATGCTCCATAAATATAGATGATTATGAAAGCTTTTCGTACCTCCCCTCCCCTCCCCCCCCACCCCCCCCCCACACACACACAAAAATGAAAAGCTAATGATGTGATAAAGAAGATTTGAAACAAGAGTTCAAGGGCTTTAACCAACGGAAACATACATATATATATATATATATATATATATATATATTTCACATTTATAAACAACATTCTTATGTGAATACGTAACTTATTCAATTGGGAGTATAACAACACTGATTATTCACACTAAAGAAATAAACGTTCTCATAAACCACAATAAATAAATAAAACAAAGTATTATTTTCCATATGAAGATCTTGGTTAATTAACAAAAACCAACTATTATGTGCTTTCAATGCATATTTGAAAGTAGTTTGATGAACTGAATCATCAATTATGATTGATGCTACATGTTTGACTCATCAATTGGCATTAGTTACCTAACATTTGATTCCTTCGGACCCATTTTCCAATTTTTAATCAGAAAAAATAGACTATACTGAACTCATTTATTTCATTTTTTGTGTCTCAATTCAAATTCTATCAATTTGTGGGGCCAAGAGTTGGCTGTAATTTCAGCTTCAATTAACTATGTAGTTAAATAATCCCTTTCAATATATATATATATATATATATATATATATATATATATATATATATATATATATATATAATGACACGTCAGCATGTTAGCTAATTTGGGACAAATATAAAAAATAATGCTATTTAACACAATGACTGCATTTTATAGATTGAATTAAATGAGTTATTTGACTTTACATTTAATGTCATGTAATCGTTACATAGATTGGTGCTTAAAATTCGTGGTGATAAATAAGCATTACTCTAAATATAGAACTTGATAGCAAGTTGTGTGGTACAATCATAATTGATATAAAAGAATTACAAGTTATCGATAATTTTTAGTGGCACTATACCCATGAAGCAACGTTACTTCATGTGGTATCTGATTGTGCACCATAAAATCTTTTTCCTTTAAATAAAATTATCGTTGTTTATTATTTATTAATTATGAAAATGAAAAATAGAAGCAAGCGAGGGAGATAGAGCCAAGAACTCCTAAAAAGATAGACAAGTACAAAATTCTTCTAATTAATCCAATTAGGGTTCTAAATGAACTTGACTGAACCCAAACGAACTCAATGAAAATCAATTAAAAGTGGACACAATACAAAAAAAAAAAAAAAAGCTTTAAACCTCAAAAAGTGGACCAAAAACAAGAAAATAATTTTCTAACGCAATCTGAATCTATTTCTAAAAGGATGAACCGCAATCTTGACGGTCTCCACCTGCCCTGCCCTACGCCTTGGTGAAGGAGGTAAATCGCATGTTAGGCCTCCAAGGGTACAAGATGAAAAGCTGCTTGTACACTTACATTTACTCAATGGCCAAATCCATATTTCAGGATTCGAACTCTTGACGCGACAGCCTCAAGGAAATTTAGAGTTTTTCCACCTTCCTCTTTTACCACTTGGAGATGTGCCTTGAGGGCAATCTGAATCTATTTCTAGTAACCATTAGTGATGGTCTGATCTAATTTTCTTTTAGTAAAGAACTTGAAATCATCATACATCAATTTCTAGTGGATGCAAATATGAAGTGACATTCAAAGGTTGTGGATAAGACTCGTATACATGCATGCACGAAATTAATGCACACATCTTGTTGTACTGTCCGTGTCTCTGTTTGTTGGGGTGGGGTGGATTTGGGCTCCTCTACCTACCCCATAAATTCTTACAGACAAGAATTCTCAAAAGTTCCAAGAAATGATGGGTAAAGAGAGAGAGACCTTAACATGATACACAGTTGCCATCTACTTGGGGGGTGGGGGTGGTAGGTGTAGGGTAGGGGGTGGGGGGGGGGGGTCCGACTTTAAGTTCAATTCATTGTACAGTCCAAATAATGGATGAGTGTTTTATATTATGGGAGAATGTTCCAACTGTGTGCACGAGCGGCACCTGGTTGGATCCAACTGGTATCACCATTATTTGAGATTTGGGGAGGTGATTTTATTCATTTATTATTTTTATTTAATTGTTTGTTTTATTGGGATTGGGTTGTTAGGATTTAATTTAGGTTAGCAGAAATCTTATGACTCGGAATTAATATCGTAATAATTCAAATTAAGAGAGTTTTGAATAAATATTTTTGTATTTAATTAGTAAAGAGACTTTTTTTGCCCTAATATAGTACAGACATACCAACACATAGTAATTGTAATTTAAATGCATATATTTGATTATTGGAACATCCTAAACTTATAAAGAACATTCTTAACTATTATAATATTATAATCTTTTATAAATAATGTAATTGATGAAGATATTATGTATTTTACACATGTCTCTTATGATTAACCTTCATTCTCATTGTGGACTAAAGCTCACCTAATTAATGTAATCGATACATATTAGAATTATAAATTGCTATTAAGAGTCAAGTTGAATTCTGTATCGTTCCAATTAATAGAAGTCTATCGGTTCACATCAAATAGGATTGTGTCACACAAGTGACTTCCAACAATCATAAATAAATCTTCGTAAAAGCTCTGTTGGTACACTCTGAACGACACAAACTTATATACTCCTAAATGTTTCTCTAAAATATTTATACGATCAATCTAATAACTTAAGTATTAGAGTATCCTAAAAGGAATATGCATAATCTTTTTCACAGGCATGTTTTGGGATTCTCGAAACTATTTTTCAAGACTATTTGTGTCAATTGAAGTCGAAATTATGTTATAGGAATTTCATTATAACGATAATGAAGCCAAAATGTAGAACTATAGTAATTTTGTATGTGCCAAATAAATAATATTTACAATGCCGTCGACATAAACAATATTTATATAAAGTGTTCCAAACTAAGATGGTGTTTTCTATTATTTATTGCAAGAAAATTGTCAATTTAAGTGACGAGATCTCCCATAAGATTGGGAATTTTACATATATGCTAAACGGTCTTAAAAAACGACAATATTTCAAAAATGTAATTTTCGAAAAGTAACAATAATGTGTATATAAATAAAATAATTAACTTAGATGTAAATTGTATATTTCTAAATCATGAATAAATGGTCATAAATTCGACTTTGATAAGCATAAAGATTGAAGTACAAAAAATTAAGTATTTCAACAACGTGCCTGGATCCGTTGCAAGGCACGATTAATCCACTAGCTTAAAATAGGATTACATAATATTTTTTTATATACAACTCTAATTCCAAAATTACCCTTACAATATTGTATCGTACACCAGGACTCGACTAACTTATATGCATCCGACTAGTTGATTACTCTACGTGTCCAAACCTATTGTCTCATCCCTCCTCTCCATCACCTAGCCCCCAAGAAGTATCAGAAAATATATTTGTCCTTTATCTTCTTTCATTTAGTGAGTCAAACATGCACAAAGAATATTATGAAGCAAGAAGAGTTATAGGATCAAAGTGGAATAATTCTTAGATAAAATTATAAAGTAATTAAAAAAAAAAAAACAGAAAATGACAATGAGACGTACATAAAAATTATAAGCTGATTAAAATTTGTAATTGTATGTATGAAGATTGAACTATGTTTTTTGGTATTTATGTGGTACCGCGGTGCAATCGAAAATTCTATGTTGTTTTCAGTTACTTTCAAAAGTGAGTTGTAAGACCCTACATAATTAAACCCAATAACTAGAATAGGCCATTCAATAATTCCACTTTACAATTTTTATTAAGGAGAATAATTTCCACATAGATTGGGACTTCTAATGGAATCAAAACATAGAAGATGTGATTATTCGATTTATTTTTATGGGTAAAATCTTTTTATCTATATATTTTATACGATCTTCTCGAACATTATGTGGAAAGTATAGTAAAGGTGCGTACGTGCACTTTTTCGTATATAATTAGGCTATTATACTAACAAAAAATGACACGTGAGATGAGTATATGGTAGCTCCCCTCTAGTCTTCAAATTGTTTCCACTTGTCCATGTAGCTTTGATAAGGTAAAATGTCGTCTCCATTTAAATGGAGTTGCTCAAACAAATCAATAGACTCTTCTAATTTAAGTGAGTTCAATTACCGCAATTACTCAAGATGAATAGATAGCTAACATGTTACCTTATCGAAGGGTTATATGATTGGTTTGTGACTTACTTGGATGCCAAATGCATCATGAGGGTGATCGCATAATTTCTATCGGGTGGAGATGATGGGGTCGATCCATGGAATTTCCTTCCTTTTCTTTTGTATTCACTTATAGGTTTAAACGGAGAATGCATTAGATCGCTATCAACTCTTTGTCTAATAAATCTCAAAATTAAATATTTCAATCTTGATTTGACAAGTTCAATGCTTTGAAATCTATAATTTGTTGTTGGGTCCCATTCCTCTCTAAAGTTTCCTATATAAAAGGGCTTTCCACTTGGCCTTACCATGCAAAAACCAACGAAGCCTTTTCAAAAACAATTCTATTATCTTTTACTCACACACTGCACAATGGAAATAACAAATGCTGATTCATTTGCGGCGCCGCCCATGGAGAACCATAACAAGGCCATTGTAAACACCCTTTACAAAGGACTAGCAAGTGGCGACACCGCCACGGTGGCTGGCCTCATAGCCACCGACCTAGAGTGGTGGTTCCACGGCCCTCAAAACTGCCACCACGTGATGAAAATGCTCACCGGAAAATGCTCCACCACAGCATTCAAATTCGAGCCTCAAAGCATAGACGCCATTGATGAATGCGTGATAGTGGAGGGCTGGGAAGGGGCGCAAGTGTATTGGGTGCATGTTTGGACCCTAAAAGATGGTTTGATCACTCAGTTTAGAGAATATTTCAATACTTGGCTCACTGTTAAGGATTTGAGACCTTCTAGGTGTTCAAGTTCCACCACTTTGTGGCAGAGCCACCCTCGAGATCTCACAAAACGCTCCTTGCCAGGGTTGATGCTCGCCATTTGATGGCGGAGCTTGGCCGGAGATTAGTGGCATGTAATGTTTATTCAAGTTGATCTATGTGAACATGGTCATGTTCTAAAGTTCCTTCTATCTTCTCTGATAAATACTCACGTCTTAAATAAAGTTTTACATTAGTTTTCCAAGTATAGAAACAATAACCGAAATTTATCTCCACAATGTCATCCTATAGTTTATAGGCCGACATACATGATATAATTGAACGAAATTATGAGTCTCAATCGGATAATTTGGCGATCAAGATTTTTGATTTATTAAAGACCTTAGTAATAAGAAAAATATTAAATTAAATGTCTCGTTAACAATACTATCAAAAAAGTCCAATGATGTTTGTCCTTTTTAATGGTTCCATTCCATTGGTTTTCCTAGTATAGTATAATTAAAATGAACGGAGTGCCTTATGTTAAAATAAATTATAAATTTAGTCATCACATATTTTGTAGTCTCCACCACTATTTCTCCTAAAAAGTTCCTAAAAAAATATTAATAATCATTTCCAATATGAATGAAGATTGTTTCCTTGTTGATGTGTATTCTATTGTTCCACAAAATGATTAATACCCAATTCAGAGTTCAATTAAAAGACATAACATCTAACAACAATAGCGTATGTGGGATTAAGACTTGTGATTTCATATTTAAATGTCAATCTCATTAAGATGAATAACTTATACTCATATATTATTTATTGTCTAGCATTTTTATTCAATGTTGGATACATCTTTTAACACGGTCCTTCTAGATGGTGGCTCGTTTAAAATCATTGCACTTATACGAGTTTTATTTGGATTGAATTACTCGTTTCAAATTATGAGTTTTGATACCATACTAAGACTTAATGTTCCGTCTTCAAATGTCAACTTTATTAGAAACGGTAACTCAAGTCCTTATATATTATTTATTGTTTTCTTCTTTACTCGATATAAGATTTATCTCTTGTCACTCTGATCAAATATTGTTATTGTTTATGAAAGAAAGGATATGATATTTAGTTTCAATGATTAGATATGGCCATATCATTTAAATTTTATCTTTAATACCTCCTTCATGTATAAGTGAAAATTATTTTTCTTAAAGCTTTGATCGTACACAAATCTACAATCTATAGAAAATGTGGATAGATGGGAAACATTCGATTTCTCATTTTATCCTTATATTTTTAGGTTTATAGTCAACAATATTCTTAACATTCAATCTATTTCTACTTATACAATTTTCAAAAAATTAAGCCAATGTGACAAAACTATAAGAAAAATGAAGAACAATAGAAGAAAGTAATATAGTCAAAACTCAAGTATATATTTCATTTCGACAATGACTCCTATATACAAGGCTTCAATGAGAGTGATAAATTGATCAAGATACAAACTTTTACATTAAAAACCATCTAAGTATCCTAATAAGGTTAAATAATCACCAATAATTATCTCATAATTTTATAACACTCATCATTTGATGACTATTTGCAAAATATTTGTCTCGATGAAAACTTATTTTGGCAAAAATCAAAAGTTGCATCGTTAAAACATTGTCAAGAAAATTCAGTGGATAAACTTTGAGCAAATAAAAAAAGAGTACAACTACTCTCCAAAATTTTAATTAATAGAAACTATTTTATCGAGTCATTAGTATCTTGTATGTCAATGTCTTCAATATTACAATTCAGGGCGTGTTTTATGTTGTCTTGTTATAACCTTCAACCACTATCATCTTCTTCTAATATATTTATCAATATTTGATAATTGTAGTAATAAGATGATTCAGTAAAAGAATAGATCTTACTATTGTTCTCTTCAGGAGTCTCATACTTAATTTGTAATATATAAGAGTATTAGTTTAAGGGTAAATATCTTGTAGATTATAAACATTCATTATACAAATAATGTCTCATTAAAATCTTAATAGGAAAAATCATGTCTAATGAATGAAAAAGAGTATATTGTTTTTCTTAATACACTACAAAAGTTGTATCACTATAAATCTTTCCAGAAAAAATCTAATGAGACAAAATACTTACGTATTTATTCCTCTCATGATAATATCATTAGAATTATATGCCTCAAGAATATCAAATAATTCTAAAATTATATGTGATTACATCCATCATATGAAAATTTATCTATTTATATTCGTAAAATTACAAATGTAAGCAGTCGTACATTACATATTACAATTTCATTTTTTTCTTTTCCTTTTAGAGTAAGTACACATTTAGGTGTTAAAAATGCATGTCCAAAAACTTAAAGTTTCTTTAATAAATTTAATTTTATTAGGATTATGTCATTTTTATTTGGCTAATTATTTCTTTGATCTATATAAGCCGAGCATGCCGGCTCGCTAGACAAGCCGCTCAGCGAGCAGCTCGTGGGCTCGTCATTTATTGCGAGCCGCTCGGCTCGTGACTCGCCTAATTATATAAAAAAAATTAAAAACAAACACATGTGACCAGAATGGTCACTGAATTTTTCAGTGACCGTTTGGTCATTAATTTTTTTTTTCATTTTTCTAATTTTTTCCCTATAAATATTCATCCATTCCAACATTTTTTTTCTCATAAAACTTACTATCAATATCAATATCTCATTCTCTACTCTCTAATCTCTATTCTCTATTCTCTATCATTTACAAATCATTATCGAAAATATTATTCATGCATTCTATATAATCCCCTTATACTTTTTTTCTTACATTATTATCTTGATTTTACAATTCATTTTATACACTACTACATAATTTTCATTCACTTCTCAATTCTACATTTTAACATTCTACTTCAAGTTTTCAACATTCAATTTTTATTATTCATAAATAGATTCACGATCGTTTGTTGAAAATTTGTTCGATTTGGAAGGCGAAACACCTACCCAAAATCAATTTGGGAATGAATTCACAAATCTCAATGAATTCTCAATTCAAGAAAACATTCAAGATTTCAACGTTCACGAAGGTTGTCATCCAATCGAATTGGATGACGTTGATGTTGATCTTAGTATTCCAATTGATTTGGAACAAGAAGAAGAATTTACATTAAATATTCCCGATGCAAGAGGGAAGAGAAAGGGGAAGAAGTAGGCAAAATGTTGGGACCATTTTAAATTGGTTCAAACTAGTCGCGTGGTCGATGGAATTTCCGAAACCACTTTGTGTCATATGTAAAAAATTATTGCTTTTAAAATTGTTAAGTACTTGCACAATGCCCAAACTATATTTAATATTGTCATGAACATTATTAGAGAGTATAAATGCGAGAGTAAAATTCTTTCTTTTACGTTCGACAATACTAGTGTAAATAAGGTTGTTATCGATAAATTGCATAGAGTACTTCAACTCGATTTTGGTGATTATTTATTTCATATTCGATGTGTATGCCATATTTATAATTTAATAGTACAAGATGGTTTAAAACATGTTAAAAATGAAATTAACCGAATTAGGAATGCAATTGTATATATCACGACTACACCTAATAGAAAACAAGCATTTGAAGACTTCTGTGAAGAAGTTGAGATGACGAATACAAAAACATTTATTACAACGTAGACCATAGATGGAACTCAACTTACTTATTATTAAAATCATGTGAAGGTTTTGAACATTTAATTACTGAATTTTATAACAATATGCATGTTAGAGATTAAGACGATATTATCTTGAATGAATCCGATTGGAATATAGTTTTTAAAATTAAAATTTTTTTGACAAGTTTTTATGTGTCTACAATTATATTGTCTGGTGTTTATTGTCCCACTAGTTGTATTATTTTTCAACGTCTTTATATAGTTGTTAGGGCTTTTAAGAGTTTTCAAAATGACCCTGATTTTCAGGCGGTTATATTTTCCATGGAATTAAATTTAGAAAATATTGGGAAGAATAACCTATGTTATTTTCTTTATCATGCGTCATGGACCACCGATATAATTTATCGGGTACTAAATTTGTAATTGATGAAATTTCAAATGCTTTAACTTTTAATATACCTATTACTCATAGGAATTTGAAACAAATGTTACGTAAAATGTATGAATTATATGCTTCACGAATGGGTACACATATTACTCGTGTACCTACATCTACTTCTCCCACCAATATAACAGATGACGACGCCGAAATTTTAAATTTATTCGAAAGCATGAACTATATATATAATTCAACTGCATATGCATGTGGTTCCTTTAATAGTAGTAGTTTGTCTTCTATTGCATGTACTCAAACTTCGAGTAATAGTTCAAATGTGTTGCCATCTGAATTAATTGATTAATTTCATCACACTTTGCCTAGTAACAAAGAAGTTAAGAAAAGTTCAAAAGAGGTAATTAAATTATGGCGAGATAATGAATGCCGATAACCAATAGTTTGTGCAATGGCAAAAGATCTATTAACACATCCTGTTAACACCGTAGCTTCGGAGTCTGCTTTTAGTGCAGGGAAGAAGGTTCTCTCTGAGGTCAGGAGTTGACTAAAAGAAGATATTTTGGAAGTGTTAATGTGCGTGAAGGACTGGAAAGACGCTAATTATCGAATTCAAGATAAATGTGCCGAAATTGCATGTAACCAATTAAGTTATACTTAATTTCACCGTATTCATCACAAAATTTAATTTTCATACATTTATAATTTTTTTAAAGAAATTGTACAAGTAACAAGTTGTTCGTGTACAATTTTTAACTCCGACTACTCGAAATTGAAGTAGTCGGTCCCAAACCCGGATAAAAGAACCTGGTTTATCTTTATTTTTTTATTTTAAAAAATAAAGATATTTTGAAAAATGTATATTCAAAAAACTGTTTATAAAATGTGTATAAACTGTTTAGTAGTAGTAGTTAAAAAAATAACGAGTTTGCGAGCCGAGCGGCTCGCGAAAGGCAAGCTCAGATACGAGCCTAGCTCGCCCAAAAACCAACGAGCCGAGCTTAAGCTCGGCTTGTGCGAGTAAGGGTCGGGCCGGCTCATCTCGTCCCATTGCTACCACTATATATTGGTGTTAGAAAAATATGAGTCGTGGGTCGCCCATGTGGGATGACCCGACTCACAAATTATTAAAAGAGTGAGGGAGTGGTTTAAATTTGACGTTCAAACATGCAACTCCATATAACCATCCTTAACTCCCTATAACCTCAAATGATTGTGCATTGAAAAATAGAAGGAAAAAGATGGCATGAAGAAATAAAAGTAAAATTTCGTATGGAAATTTACACCAAAATTGAAAAGTCCTTAAAGCCATATTTTGGACATGAAATCTCACAAAAATTGACATTTAGATTGTGGATAATAATCATCTTCCATTGTGATCGGGATTGTGACCATTGGAGAACAAGAAATGCAAATTTTGGAGCTTTGGAATGCAAGGTGATTCAACCATCAAAAGATCCTGGAATTCATCATTTCAAGTAAGTTTCTTGACCCAAAATTCATGTTAAAGAATGATGCGAATTCTTACAATTGGAATATAAAAATTCATTCGATGAAAATATTAGACTTTGACCATAAGCCAAATATAGTGATGGGAATTTTGATGTTGACATGATACTATAAGTTTTGCTATATATAAATAACATTGTCTAGACACAAATGGGAAGCACTATAGTTTAGAAACATTTAACAAACAATATTTTAAAACCATTTATCATCGTTCCAACTAATATTTATTAAAAATATAGAATATAAATTCACTATCATTGACAATACACTCTACCATAATGATAAAATTTGAAAATTATGCTCATAATTTAAAATTTGAATAAGTAATCTTTCAAACTTCAAGCTGCGAATATGTAATAACACCATGCAATTATCTTGTAGAAGCATTTATTATGTATAAATAATAGCTATATAAACATAGAAAGTGACAGAGTTCCTAGTGTAGTTTCAGTCTCTTCTCCTCTTCTCACTAAAACGAAACTAATAATCTATAGAATCGTATGACTTGAATTAATTTTTTGCTTTCTTTAATATACACGTTTTCATTATTAATTGGCTTATTAGCACAAAACGTCCATACGTTTGGTCTTTAGTGTGCAAAACATCCTTACGTTTCAATTTTTTTTTGCATTTTCACCCCTATTTTCACGTTTTATTGCGGAAATCATCATTTTCATCTATTTCTTCTTTTAAAAGCTATGAAATGATGAAAATGCCCTCATATTTAAATAAAACAAAAAGAAAAGAGAAGAATAAATAAAGAACAAATTAGAATCATATTCCCAAAATTTCAAAAGATTACAAATGAGTCCCCAATGTATAATTAAAAATCCACGCACAAATATTCATTCTCCCACCATTTTTACCAAGCAATTATAAATTGTATCCACATTCAATGTAAAGTAACTTTCTCAAATCCTTGAATTAGTTACAAAAGAAAAAGAAAATTGAAAGAAAAAGGGCGATAAGAACCTAGAAGTGCCAGACGTGTGCGTGATCGAGGTTAGAGACTTCATTATGGATTTCAGCAAGGCAGCACTCATAGTCCCTCAAAACAATGGAGTCACCCCTCTTGAAGTAAACCTTGACAAGCACCACTCCCTCATCGTGGTTACACAATATCGATTTCAAAAACCTGCCCTTACCCACCACTTCCTTCAACACCAAATTGTAGATGATGGCAAATCGTGCAAATAGTACTTAGTCGCCGAAGCCTACGTCGTTCGTGCAATCTTGTTACCCATTATTCCTTATTAAGCAAAAGAGAAACCTTTGGGTATTTGTTTTCATGGGTAAAATATTGTGTTGTCTGGAATATTTTAAAATTTTCTACATTCTTTGTTTATGATCTTGAGAAATTGGGCCTCAGTTTTTGGCGTAGTTTGAATTTTTAATTATATATTGGAGACTCATTTGTAATCTTTTGAAATTTTGGGAATATGATTCTAATTTGTTCTTTATTTATTTTCTCTTTCCTTTTTGTTTTATTTAAATACGAGGGCATTTTCATCATTTCATAGCTTTTAATTGAAAAAATAGATAAAAATGATGATTTCCGCAATGAAACATGGAAATATGAGTGAAAATGCAAAAAATTGAAACGTAAGGATGTTTTGCACAATAAATGCCACACGTAGGGACGTTTTGTGATAATAAACCTTATTTTTTTATATTTCTTGTTTGGATCTATGTTGTGCATTTCATTTATTATTTATTATTTTTTTTGGTAATTACTGTAAATTTTTGGTTCTTTCCCTCCTTTTGACCAAGTTTATTTTTTATTGGTGAGATGAAATAGAATATAAATATCGTTGTATATTTGATAAAAAAAATTTGTTATTTCTTTGTGTTGGAAAAAATAAATAAATTGAAGGGCTGACTTACATAAATTTTGAGTAGACCCATTTGTTTATTTTAGAAGTCATGATTAATTTGTTTTTTTCTTTGTGAGAATATTGAAATCATATATTCACTTGTCAAAAATGATCCTCATTTGAATGCAAAATTGGAGCTCAAAGTAATGAATTTGAAGATGTTTTGTGCTGAACGGAAACTAGTAAAAGTAATCCCACATAGGAAAATGGATAAAGGTAATGACAACTTTAAATATGATTACACTTTACAAGGGTGTAATCTTGTATAGCATAGATACTCTTTCCACCAGTGCGCACATGGGGGTGCAAATCACAGACCGAAAAAAGTTTCGGATCTTGAACTTGTGTGCAAGCGCGACCTGCATACACGAATGTTGGAGTGAATGAACCAAAAATTGGCTCTTAAGAAGGTCCACATTTTGCCTTTATTTTATTATTTTTCCAAATAAAAGAACCTTTCAAATTCTTTTAACTCCTGGAACTCATGTTATTATGTCTATGTTAATGGAAAGATAACAACTTGATATGATCCGGGGATAGACAATCACATGGTTGAGTTTTGGAGTCCAAATTAAAGAAGTTGACAAGCCAATGTTCAAGTTTCGTTAAGGGCTCGGGAGCCGAAACGAGTTAGATTCAAGTTTTGGAAGATATTTGAAAAGAAAACTAGCAGCGTGGATGAAAACGGGCATAACTTTTAGCTCGGTTGTCGGATTTTCACCCATGAGTACATTCTGAAAATGGCACAAAATTTTTGCACAAGATCACATGGGTACATGATACTTTTGAACTTGCAATCACACAGAAACATGGCATAAAGTTGGAAAGTTTTTGGCAGTTTCCCAATTTAATTAGAATTCCATATTTTTAGCATCTTTTACAATATTAGAATTATATTTTCGTGCAATTAGGGTTTTTTGGGTTTCATATAAATAGGAACTTTATTTCATTGTAAAAAAGAAGTTCAATATACCTTAGGTTCTTGGTTCGAGAGGCTCGGGTAAGGATTCTATCGTCTACAACCTGAATTTGGGCTTTCTCGACATTTTCAATTAATTATGTGATTTTCACGCTGATCCCGTACCTGATTCGCGTCATTTGGTATCAGAGTTTGAGCTCCAGATTCAGGTTCTAACTTTTCTTTTATTTTGAGTCTTTTGTTTTTGTTCTTCGTGTCTGTCGAAGATTTGAGTTTTTGATCCAAAAAATTCCAAAAACAGAGTCAAAAATTGTTTTTTAGTTAATCTAGTATCCAAATCAACTCTTATTTCTTTTGTTAGTTTCGTAGTTGATTTTGAGTTTACAAAAAAAAAAAATATTACTGTTCACGTCCAAAAAAAAAATTTCTGTTACTTGATTTATTGGGAAGTTGACACTATCATATTATCTATCCAAAATCCGTTTATATTCATTCCAATTCAAAAATTCAAGAATCACTTTCTTGAATTTAAATATCACTAATCCAATTGTCTAATTCTTTCTTGATTCTTCTTGATTACTCCTACATAAAGGATGAATTATGATTGAAGATTTATTTTTCAAACTCGGTGTTTTGTGGGTAGTACAGTATGCAGTTTGAGTATTGATAATGAGTACATGTCAGATTTGGTTAGTATCACGATGGTGAAAAAATTGAATTACCTTTGCAACAATACCCTAAGCCTTATATGATGATTTAGTTGAAGGAGTGTGAAAATGTAGATGTGACCAAGCATGTTTTATTGAATGTCATCATTAGGAGATATAGTGATAAAGTTTGGTGTGATGTAATTTCATTAAAATCTTTTCATATTTTGTTTGGGAGACCTTGGAGGTATGATATGAAGGCTATTTATGATATAGAGAGGAACATTTATAGGTTTCTTCAGGATTGAGTAAAAATCACTCTGGCTGGGTTGACACTAGAACAATCCTTTGCAGACCGATGGAATGTGAGAGATGAGGATGAATGAGAAAAGTAAGATAGAGAGATGACCACACCTAAGGAGAACACCGGAGTTGAATTGCAGAAGGAGTCCAAAAATAGAGAAGTTGAGATGGAGGATGATGGATTGAAAAGTGCAGTTGATATTGGGGAGAGTGAACGAATTAAAGAGGAGGAGCATGAGCACTTTGGTATAAAAATTGTAGAGATGGTTCAACAAGAGAGTGAGAAAATAATAGAAGAATGTGTTGAGTAAATTGTTGAAAATATTGTAGGGAATAAAGAGCAGAATTCTATTGTTAAGCATGATATGGTGGAGACAATACATCATGAGTACGATGACCCATATCTCATTGAGGGGAAACTAACAAATTCAACCGTGTTTTGCTTAATTCTTTTTTTTTTCAGGTTGATTATTATACGTGAGAGTTCATACAACAACATCTATGGCTGATTTTGTTTGTGCTGCAATACATCCATAGTTACAAAATGGATGGGTACCGTGTATTGATCCTATGCCATGGAGGGAAAAGATTTTCATTTGATCCAGGTGGTGCAGTGATGAGTTGTGTAGCAGGCTTGTTATCTCCTATGCGATCACAAGGCACAAATTCGGGACGAATCCTTTTCAAAGAGAGAGGGGGGATGATATGATCTGGGATAGGCAATCACTTGGTTGAGTTTTGGAGTCCAAACTGAAGAAGTTGACAAGCCAATATTCAAGTTTCGTGAAGAGCTCTGGAGCCAAAACGAGTTAGATTCAAGGTTTGGAAGATATTTGGAAAGAAAACGAGCACTGTGGATGAAAATGGGCATAACTTTCAGCTCGGTTGTCGGATTTTCGCCCATGAGTACTCTCTGGAAATGGCACGAAATTCTGCACAAGGGCTTGGGGGTGCATGATACTTTTGGGCTTGCAAACGCACAAAAATATGGCATAAAGTTAGACGCGAATTTGACAATTTTTGACGGTTTCCTAGTTTAATTGGAATTCCATATTTTTAGCATCTTTTACAATATTAAAATTATATTTTCGTACAATTAAGATTTTTTTTGAGGTTTAATATAAATATGAACTTTATTTCATTGTAAAAAAAAGAACACTTTTAACATAATGAAATATTGAGATTTTCTCTCTTCTAGTTCTTCATGAACATTCGAAATTATCAAATATATTATTATGTTTGTGGGGTTCAACCCTAAAACTTATCAAAGGATTATGCACCATTTGTAGCGTTCGCAAATCACGATTCTTGTTTACGCACATCAACAGGTCTAAGGTTTAATATACCTTAGATTCTTGGTTCGAGAGGCTCGAGTCGGGATTTTATCGTCTACAACCTGAATTTAGGCTTTCCCGACGTTTTCAATTAAATCCATGATTTCAACGCTGATCCCATATCTAGGTTCACGTCATTTGGTATCAGAGCTTGAGCTCTAGATTCAAGTTCTATATTTTCTTTTGTTTTGAGTATTTTTTTTTGTTCTTTCGTATTCTTCTTGTCCGTTGTAGATTTGAGTCTTTGATCCAGAAAATCTCAAAAAAAGGGTCAAAAGTTGTTTTTGGGCTAATCTAGTATCCAAATCAACTCTCGTTTCTTTTGTCAGTTTCCTAGTTAATTTTCGAGATCAGGGTGGAAATCGCGGAATTAATTGAAAATGTCGGGAAAGCCCAAATTCAGGTTGTAGACGGTATAATCTCGACTCGAAAATTATTGAACCAAGCAACCAATAAAAAACGATGTTTGAAAGACCTTTTGATTACAAAATCATCGAACCTCAATTTGCGAACACCACAAAGGGTGCTTAATCATTTGATAAATTCTAAGAGTTGAACGCCACAAATATAACAATATTTTATAAATTTGATACTTGTTCAATCAAGAACAAAAAGAGATAAATCTCATTAATTCATAATATCAAAAGTGTTCTTTTTTTTTTTTTTACAATGAAATAAAGTTCATATTTATATGAAATCTCAAAAAAACCCTAATTGCACAAAAATATAATTATAATATTGTAAAGGATGCTAAAAATATGGAATTCTAATTAAATTAGAAAATCGCCAAAAACTGTCAAATCCATGTCCAACTTTATGTCATGTTTCTGTGCGATAGCAAGCCCAAAAGTATCATACGCCCGTAAGACCTTGTGCAGAATTTTGTGTCATTTTCAGAATGTACTCATGGGAGAAAATTCGACAACCGAGCTGAAAGTTATGTCCGTTTTCATCCACACTGCTCGTTTTCTTTTCAAATATCTGTCAAACCTTGAATCCAACTCATTTCGGCTCCCGAACCCTTCACGAAATTTAAACATTGGCTTGTCAACTTCTTTAATTTGGACTCCGATTTTTATTACTTGTTCTGTTTTTTTATTGTGATTAATAAATTTTTTTTATCAGCGATATTTTGGCTAACATTTGGTTAGTTAATTGTCCAACCGGTATTTGTTTATACGGTATCTGTTCAGCCGATATGCATCCATTTTGTTAGTTAGTTGCACTGTCGATATGTGTTCTGTTCATACAGTTAGTTAGTTGTACTGCCGGTATGTGTCCATCCAGTATTTATATTCATACGGTAAGTTAGTTGCACAGCCGGTATGTGTTCATCCTGTATTTGTTTCGTTCATATTTATGTCATGTGTTTGATTTGTAATGTTTTTTTTTCTATAGTAATGTTATTATTTTGAAATCTTCTTTGGGCATGCATATTGTTTATTAGATGGAAGAAAATTTACGATAGTTTCATATTTGGTAATATTTCTTTTGTTATTTTCTTAAATATTTTTTCATATTTATGTTCTGTGTTTGATTCGTGATTTCATTTTTTTGGTAATTATTGCTATTTTTGTTTCTTTTAGCAGATTTATCGTCTATGGGTGAGTTGAAATAGAAATTGTGATCAAGTGTTGTATTTAAACAACATTTCGTTTCTTTATATTTATTTATTCATAGTTATGCAACTTATGTTATATGTTTGGTTTGTCATTTTAAGTTTTGATAATTGCTGTTATTCTATAGATTTTTTTATTTTGGCTAGGTTTATTATTTATGGGTGAGAATTCATGATTAACTGTTTTACATATAGGAGGAGCATGGAAGAAAGACGAAATTCGAGATTTAATGTATATAAATGTCCGTAACAATTTTTGCATCTACCATAGAATTATTATATTCTGCGTAATTTAATTCTTTATTGGAGGATGAATATTGTACTAAGTTGTATTTTTCAGACAATTCACAAATGATAATTCCTTATTGAAAAGTTTCAGGGTAGAATAAGATAATTGTTATTGAATAAAATTTCCATTAACATAATATAGAAGGCATAATATATAAAATCTTTTGCCGTATGTATCATAAATGAAAAGTAACTTAATTAAGATTCTTAATTGATTTAGATAACGTTTAGACCTTAGAACGTGCCTAGCGGAATTAAAAGTAACAAGTCACTTTTTAATTGTTTTTAGATGATTAATCAATCACATCAATTTTTCATATGTTAAATTACCACAAGTTGTAATACGAAAGCAATAAAGAATACCAAATTGATCACAGAGAAAACCTTTCGCATCAATAATCCACTATAAACAAAACAACTTACACTACAGTCTAGATCCGATTAAACTGTAGTCCACTCTGACCTTCTTTTTATGTAGTCACCGTTGATCCTACTTGACTGCGTATGGCTCACACCAAATCCCAACTCCTAGTATATCACCTTGGCCCTTTTAGGTTGTGTTTTCCTCACACCAGCTTCCGACCCCTTGCATATTACCTTAGCCCTCATGGATTATGTGTTCTGCACCAACTTTCGATCACTGGTATCATTTATCTTTAGTGGACTATGTGGTTTGGTGTTTGATTAAATGATAATTGGCGCAAAACGTCCCTACCTATGATGAGTTGTGTGGAAAACGTCCATACGTTTGATTTTTTTGTGCAGAACGTCCCTACCTATGCATTTTTTTGCGCAAAACGTCATTTTCCCTAATTTTTAACATAAAATCATCGATATACCCTCAAATTTAAATAAACCAAAAATAAAAATAAAAGAAAAATAAAAAATAAATTGAAATTTGCTCTTAATTTTTTTTTTAAAATGCAAATCAATCCAAAACTTATGAAAATATTAAAAATAACCAAAAAAAGGAAAAAAAAAAAAAAAAAAACTCTCCCCTTTCTCCTCATCTCCCTCCCTGAGCCTCATCCACCACTTCCACCTTCCGGCCGCCATTGTTGTTTGCATCGGCGCCCGAGCCATCTAAACAACGATCCATTCCTTCTCGGCGAACATCTCGTCACTCAATCTCCCTCAACCTGCTAAGTCCAAATCTGCATCCTCTAAGCTCATTATTGCTATTGTCGCCATTGTCTCCCTCGTAGTGTTCTTCCACTTCCACAGACCGAGAAAATGAAATTACTGAACTTATAAATCTACTTAAATCACCAATTGCGACTCTTTTCAACTTTGGGAACAAAAACAGTTCACTAAATAACCCTCCAAGGAAAATATCAAAGCTATACCCTCGCCGCCGCCTCCTTCTCCTCATCCACCGACCCTTCCCACCACCCCCTCTGACGAAGGTGGCTCTTCCCGCAAGTGGGTTTTTGTGGGAGCCGAAATTGGTGCTACTATTTTCTTCCTAGTCTTAATGTCCAGGGCTTGGTTCTTCCTCCACCGTCGAGCTAGCTGCCACCAATCTTCACCAATGCCATCGTCCCCGATTAAGAAACTGAATGATGAATCTGTAGAGGCGTAACCATTGTCATCGGTATCATATGAAGGGATACAAATGCAATTGAAACTCTTACAGTATACAAATTCGAATACCTACAAATGGTCCCATTTAAATTCATATGAATGAATTCAGTTATTTACTCCCCACAGTCATCAAATTTGGATTTTGTTCTGCTAATTCGTAATCCCTTTTTTATGTTGAGTAATTTCTTGTCTTGGTCCATATTACACTTGGGATTTTCACATTTTTTTTCCTATATTTTCCATTTATAGGATTGCAGTTAAGCCAGAGGAGATAAATGGAATTACGATGAATTTCAATGAACCTAGTCATCTGGTACCAACATGTTCTTTAAACCCATAAACTCTCTCTCTCTCTCTCTCTCCTCCAAAAATTTATGAAAAAGAGTAAATTGTTAGATCTGTCGCTACTATATTTGGCGGTTGGAGGAGGAAGATGGAAGATAGAAATGAGAGTTTTTTTCTTATTTTTAATATTTTCATAAGTTTTGGACTGATTTGCATTTTAAAAAAGTTTAAGAGCAAATTGCAATTTATTCTTTATTTTTCTTTTTATTTTATTTAAATTGGAGAGTATATCGGTCATTTTATGTTAAAAATTAGGGAAAATGACGTTTTGCACAAGAAAATGCATAGGTAGGGACGTTCTGCACCAAAAAATCAAACGTATGGACGTTTTCCACACAACCCGTCATAGGTAGGGACGTTTTGCGCCAATTACCCTTTGATTAAAAGGTCTTGTATGTTTTGATTTGTAGTTTTACGTGGAACAATATGGCTTTATTAACAAAATATATTTTTGAAGAATTTATAAATCAATTAATATATAGTGGTTGAATTTTTGAATCAATGAATATATTGGATCATCAAAGAATTGATGTCTGTAATAAATTCATTCAACACACATTGAGACATCCATATGGTTAAATATTTATAGGGAAAAGTGCATGAGATAAAAATGGATTGAATAATCAAGTGTTTGATGCAAAATAGAATTTCAAACGTCGACCCGCTGCTCAAGCGCTAGGCTAGCACTAAGCGAGGGAGTACCTATCGCTCAAGTGTCAATCTAGCATTAGGCAGGCGACAAGGGTTTTGCTTCCGTCTCTCGAACACCAATTGGGCGGCAGGCTAGCGAAAATGCGTTCTTCTTGATTTCAAATTCTTCGAGTCAGAATTTTGTTTTTTATGTTTTTAATTTCTTTAACTTCTTTTTGGATTCGGTCAACCCAATGCTAATTTTACCATAATTTGGATTTTTCTTAACCTATTTTGACTTTGATTACAATATAATTAAATCCTAATACAAATTTAATAAATTATATTTTTTGTCTTATTAAATTGCCAATTACAGATTACACTTTACAATAAAAATTGAAAGCACATTTAGAAAAAAAAAAATAGTTCTAATAAATGAGTCATAGTGTGATTTGAACTCAAAACTTTTATCTGGTCTGAGGTATCATATTGAATTACTTAATCTAAAAACAAAAAGTTAAACAAAATTAGGTATATATCATTTAAATCTTTTAATACAACGCTAGAGCTATACAAATATCGTCGCTTTGTTCTCATTTTTCATCTTCAAACGCACAAACACAATCTATTCAATCAACCCCAACTACTATTATTTTTGTTGGTTCAGACTTTAGTGTTATATGTTGCCTTGTGTAAGGAACAGTGAAATGTACACATAATACCCCATGCCCAACTTTTTTTCTTTTGATAAAATTATCCTCATCAAATTGTACCTTCCTTATTGTTCGTGTGAAGTTTTTGTAGGAAAATTGTTTCAACTTTGATATCGGATTTAAACACTAGACACCGTATATGCAGAATTGATATCGGATTTACCTATAAACATCGAATTTACAACTTAATACTAATTTTTGATGAATAGTGTAAACACTGTATTTACAAATACAATTTGCGCATATTATAACAGATTGTAAAATATGTAAATTGCAGTAAATAGTCAAAAGATAATTGCAGAACAACAATATGCAAAATCGAATAAACAGAATCTATTAAAACTGTATAACACTGTTAACCCGAGGCCCGTGTCAAACACAGTTTCCTTAAAACAGATTCGCCCCCTCACCGTACGTACTTGAGGATTGATATGAACGTCTGCTTCCCAGGATACAACAGTAGAACCAGTAGTTTCTGAGCACCACAGAGACCACTCCGGCGAACTGACTATGTGCCTGAATTATATCACCACCGGACTCGAACAAAATCGAAAAATGCAAAAACGGAGACTGTATGTAGAGAAACAGAAACTGCAGGCAGATGAATATGCAGATGAATTCGTGTACTGCAGACTGAAAAACGAGATGACTATATAGACTAATTGTAGGATAATTGCTCAATAACTTCATAGCAATTAACATTGGAGTTTTAGGAGTTTCAACAGTTTCGGAAAACCAAAAGTCTATTGAAAAAATTTTGTTCCTTTCGATCCGACATTCGTGTACGCAGGTCGCGCTCGCACACAAGTTCAAAGTCTAAAGCCAATTTCGATCCAAGATTTGCACCCCCCTGCGCGCGCACGTGGAGAGAGTCTCTATGCTACACATGGTTACACCATTCTAAAGTGCAATCCTTTATAAAGTGGTTTTAACTTCCATCCATTTCCTATGTGGGACAAAGCTTAATTTTTTTCCTTTCCTACCAACATAAACTCCTTTCACATGGCATACTTTGAGCTTCAATTTCTCATTCACCCAAGCATCATTTTTGACAAGTATATGATTTCGATGTACTCACGGAGGAGAACACAAATCAACTTTCATATTTCAAAATAGCCAAGTGGGTCCCGCTCAAAACTAGTGTCAAAGTCAGCCCAAAACTCATTTTTATTTTTTCAGTTTTCCAATAATCCCCCACATGAATGAAAATTGGGAGCGGCACATGAATGGACACATGAAGACTAGGTGATATAGTTCAACAGTTGAAACCTGCATAGGATATGTAGGTGTTACCCTTTGAACATTTCCTTGTGAAAGCATATTTACTTTACTGGCTGACCAGTAGACGCGATGTCCTTGAACTGTTTTGCCGTTTATGTAAACGATGATATACTCTACACAGGATTCTTCCTAACACATTTTCGTTCTCATTATTATGTTCGTTTTGGCCATGAACATACGCCTGGTTCTGTGAGAGTTCACAAGAATTGCACTCCACACAATTCCCTTAGAAGCGGCCCCACTTCTCTCTCACATAGGTGATTTCTCATTACAAGTAATCCACGTTACTTGGCTCGAATTCTCGACACATAAAAATCATTAAAAGCATATTGCTTATCCTTTATCTTTCGTGCATCACTGTGCATCATAGGAATGGATATGAGGTAATATTCCCCACAGTGATTCTATCAAGTCTTTACAATTAGGTTATCCCTTTGAACTTAGATCTTGGGATCTCCAGTCAACTAGGTTGGGTTTTCCTTTGTATTAACTTATCCATTCGAGGGCTTAAGTCTCATTTCTCTCGATGATTTTTCAACTAACTCTCTATTTAACCTTTTGGTTAGCGGATCCGCAATGTTATCCTTTGATTTTACATAATCAACAGTGATAACTCCAGTTGAGAGTAATTGTCTAATGGTATTGTGTCTACGACGTATATGTCTAGACTTACCATTATACATGTTACTCTGTGCCCTTCCAATTGCTGATTGACTATCACAATATATGCAAATTGCTGACACAGGTTTTGACCATCTTGGAATATCCTCTAAGAAGTTGCGCAACCATTCAGTCTCTTCACCACTTTCATCTAAAGCTATAAACTCAGATTCCATAGTGGATCTACCTATCACAGTTTGTTTAGAGGATCTCCAGGATATAGCTGCACCTGCCAATGTGAACACAAATCCACTCGTGGACTTTGAGTCTTTTATATCAAATATCCAATTTGCATCAGTATATCCTTCAATGACCGCTGGATATCTAGTATAGTGCAGTCCAAAATCATGTGTACATCTCAAGTACCTTAGTACTCTTACTATTCCTTTCCAGTGATCAACTCCTGGATTACTCGTATATCTACTCAGTTTACTCACTGTGTAGACTATGTCTGGTCTTGTACAACTCATCAAGTACATCAGACTCTCAATAACTCTCGAGTATTCTACTTGAGATACACTTTCACTTTTGTTTTTGGATAGATGTTGACTTGTATCTATCGGTGTTCTAGCCATTTCAGTATCATCCTTACTGAACTTTTCTAGAATTTTATCAACATAATGTGACTGGTTTAGAACAAGCCCATCTGATGTTCTTGAAATTTTGATTCCAAGTATAACATCAGCTAAACCCATATCCTTCATGTCAAACCTCGAATTTAACATATCTTTAGTGTATTTAATCATCTTATTGTCACTACCAACAATAAGCATATCGTCAACGTAAAGACATAAAATGACATAACCATTTCCAGTGTCTTTAACGTAAACACATTTGTCACACTCATTGATTTTAAATCCACTCTCCATCAGGACATTATCAAATTTTTCGTGCCATTGTTTTGGTGCTTGTTTCAAGCCATATAACGACTTCACCAATTTACAAACTTTCTTTTCTTGCCCTGGAGATGAAAACCCATCGGTTGTTCCATATAGATTTCTTCATCTAAATCTCCATTCAAGAATGCAGTCTTAACATCCATTTGATATACTTCAAGATTTCGTAGAGCAGCAGTCGCAAGTATCATCCTAATAGATGTTATTCTCGTTACTGGAGAATATGTATCAAAGTAATCAAGGCCTTCTCGTTGTCTATAACCTTTTATTACCAATCTAGCCTTATACTTTTCAATAGATCCATCTGCTTTCATTTTACGTTTGAAAATCCATCTATAGCCTAGTGGTTTACTTCCTGGAGGAAGATCCACTAGCTCCCATGTATGATTTTGCAAAATGGAATCTATTTCACTTTGAATGGTCTCTTTCCATTGAGGTCCTTCTGATGAGTTCACAGCTTCTTGATAGCTTTGAGGTTCACTTTCTAGCATATAGGTCAGAAAATCTGGACCATAAGGTTTTTCTGTCCTTTCCCTTTTGCTACGTCTTGGTTCAACCTCAACCTCATCTTCTAATTCTTGGTCCGAACTATTTTCAGTCATAGTCTCACATGTCCGTTTAGAAGAGCTTGCCTCTTCTTTGGACTTGCATGGAAATACATGTTCAAAGAAAGAAGCATTTCTCGATTCCACTATCGTGTTTTTGTATATATCTGGAATTTTAGATTCATACACTAGAAACCGATAAGCACTACTGTTTTGAGCATATCCAATGAAGATATAATCTACAATTTTCGGTCCTATCTTCACCTTCTTTGGTGTTGTGACAGCCACTTTAGTAAGATACCCCCACACTCGTAAGTATTTTTAGGAAGACTTTCTTCCTTTCCATAACTCATAAGGGGTCTTTTCCATTTTCTTTCGAGGCACCTTATTTAAAAGGTAATTTGCTGATAACACAGCCTCCCCCCACATGTTCTGAGGTAACCCAGAACTTACCAACATCGCATTCATCATTTCTTTTAAAGTGCGATTTTTTCTTTCAGCAACACCATTTTGTTGCGGGGAATAAGGTGCGGTGGTTTCATGTATGATTCCGTGTTGTGCACATAATTCAGCGAATGGTGCTTCATACTCACCACCTCGATCGCTTCTTATCACCTTAATTTTCTTGTTAAGTTGGTTCTCAACTTCATTCTTGTAGAGAATGAATTTCTCTATCGCTTCATCCTTACTTTTTAACAAGTACACATAGCAATATTTTGTGCTATCGTCGACAAAATTAATGAAATACTTGTTACCACCTCTTGTTTGTACAAATTTTAAATCACATATATCACTGTGAATTAAATCAAGCGGTTTTGTATTCCGTTCAATTGATTTAAATGATGACCTTGTCAATTTTGCCTCAACACAAGTTTCGCACTTATGTTTGGAATCAATATGGAACGCGGGTATACAATTCAAGTTAACTAGTCTACGTAAAGAATCATAGTTAACATGTCCTAGTCTACCATGCCACACATTGGAAGACTCAAGCAAGTAAGCGGAAGAATTCACTTTATTCATTTTTGGTTTAACAACCATTACATTCAACTTAAACATACCATCGGAAACATGGCCTTTTCCGACAAACATTCCACTCTTAAACAAAATAACTTTGTCCGACTCAAATACAATACGAAAACCATGCTTATTTAAAAGCGACCCGGACACAAGGTTCTTGCGAATTTCCAGCACATACAACACATTGTTAAGAGTTAGCTCTTTCCCCGAAATCATCTTCAGAACCACTTTGCCTTGTCCCTTGATTTCAGAAGTTGCTGAATTTTACATAAACAACTTCTCTCCATTTTTAATTGCTTCGAAAGCAACAAACATTTCTTTATCAGAACACACATGCCTCGTAGCTCCAGTGTCAATCCACCATTCTTTTGGGTTAGAGCCCACCATGTTCACTTCAGAAATGACGGCTGCTAGATTCATCTCCGCCACATCATGCGCCATGTAGTCAACCACATTTGTTTCTTTCTTCTTCTTTGGCAATCTACACTCCGAGGACTTGTAACCCACTTTATCACAATTGAAGCATTTTCCTTGAAACTTCTTTTTAGAGGTTTAACCTTTAGGTCCTAACTTGGTCCCTTTACCACTGGATGACCCAGCTTTACTTTTGTAGGTCTTACTGCTTTGACCATACTCCACAACATTGGCTTTAGCAACACTAGGATTGAACAACTTCTTTTCGGACCTCTTGTTGTCTTCTTCAATTCGAAGTCTAACAATCAGTTCTTCGACGTTCATTTCCTTTCGTTTGTGCTTTAGGTAATTCTTGAAATCTTTCAATGCGGGGGGCAATTTTTCAATAATTGCAACTACTTGGAAAGTCTCACTCAACACCATCCCTTCAGCATGAATTTCGTAAAGAATAACTTGGAGTTCTTGCACTTGACTGATTATAGTTTTGGAGTCCACCATTTTATAATCTAAAAATTTGCCGACAATGAACTTTTTAGCCCCGGCATCTTCAGTTTTATATTTACGGTCCAAAGACTCCCACAACTCCTTAACAGTTTTTATAGTGCTATACACATTGTACAGCGAATCTACTAAACTGTTCATAATGTAATTTCGGCATAGAAAATCCGAATGGTTCCAAGCATCAAGTGCACTGATCGCTCGAACATCTCCCTCACCCTCATTGAGTTTTGGAGCAGTTTCAGTCAAGAACCTCGCAAGATTCAAGGTGGTCAAATAAAATAGCATTTTCTGCTGCCACCTTTTGAAATTCAAGCCATTGAATTTCTCCGATTTTTCATTATGATTAACCGGAACAGTAGCCATAGATTGGCTCACAACATGAATTGGCAATCCAGCCACAGTCTGAGCCACACCAGAACTAGAGCCCACAGCCTGTTTTCCAGTAGCCACAGTTTGGGTCACATCCATGTTAATTTGTTCGATTGCCATTTCTGAAAATGAAACAAAAATATTAGTTTTCAATAAACTAATATTAATCCAATAAACCAAATGAAACAATAACCGAATCTTTTTTAAGCTTGTAGAAAAATTGTTTCAACTTTGATACCAAATTTAAACACTAGACACCGTATATGCAGAATTGATATCGGATTTACAACTTGATACTAATTTTTTATGAATAGTGTAAACACTGTATTTACAAATACAGTTTGCGCATATTATAACAGATTGTAAAATATGTAAATTGCAGTAAACAGTTAAAAGATAATTGCAGAACAACAATATGCAAAATCGAATAAACAGAATCTATTAAAAATGTCTAACACTTTTAACCCGAGGCCCGTGTCAAACACAGTTTCCTTAAAACAGATTCGCCCCCTCACCGTACGTGCTTGAAGATTGATATGAACGTCTACTTCCCAGGATACAACGGTAGAACCAGTAGTTTCTGAGCACCACAGAGACCACTCCGGCGAACTGACTATGTGCCTGAATTATATCACCACCGGACTCGAACAAAACCGAAAAATGCAAAAACGAAAATTGTATGTAGAGAAACAGAAACTGCAGGCAGATGAATATGCAGATGAATTCGTGTACTGCAGACTGAAAAACGAGATGACTATATAGACTAACTGTAAGATAATTGCTTAATAACTTCATAGCAATTAACATTGGAGTTTTAGGAGTTTTAACAGTTTTGGAAAACCAAAAGTCTATTGAAAAAATTAAAAAATGTAGCAAAACGTGGACACTCCTAAGGGGCCAATTTTGCTCCTTTCGGTCCGACATTCGTGTACGCAGGTCGCGCTCGCACCCAAGTTCAAGGTCTGAAGCCAATTTCGATCCAAGATTTGCACCCCCTGCGCGCGCACGTGGATAGAGCCTCTATACTACACATGGTTACACCATTCTAAAGTGCAATCCTTTATAAAGTGGTTTTAACTTTCATCAACTTCCTATGTGGGTCAAAGCTTAATTTTTTCATTTCCCACCAACATAAACTCCTTTCACATGGCATACTTTGAGCTTCAATTTCTCATTCACCCGAGCATCATTTTTGACAAGTATATGATTTCGATATACTCACTAGTGCCAAAGTCAGCCCAAAACTCATTTTTATTTTTTTCGGTTTTCCAACAGTTTGGGGGGGGGGGGGGTGCCCAGGCTCTTAAATTTGTGTAAATCCATATAGAATTGAATCGTTAACATGTAGAAGCCACAGAAGTTAACGGTTTTGCATCGTTGGATTAGAAAGCTAAATTATGTATCTCAGATATAACTCACACTATGAAGTGAGCGAATTTGTACATTATCACAGTTGCCTAAAGTCAAACCCGAAAAATGGATTTCTCTGAAAGAAATGAAAAGTTAAAGTTTAGAGGTCCATAGTGACATAGATTGGACAAGATTTATAATGACTGATAATCAACTTCACGTGTACCGTCATAAATTCTACCAAATTTGACATACAAAATCTTGACAGATATCAGCAATATTACAAGGCATTACTGGTCACGAGATGCAACTCTAACTGCAATGGTTATGTCTCAATCTAAGGCATTACTCGGATGACTATTCATTGTACTGATTTAACATATTCAAGAATGGACTGCATAATTATGAATCCATTTTTGATTGGTAGCTACAACTTTATCAAATGCTTATCCACTAAGTATTTTCATACTCGATTATTGAGTCACGAGTGGAAGGCTACTAGTCTCGGACTTAGTCAACTGCCACACCCGATGGTTCGGCATGATTACCTTAAGCAGTGTGGCCCTAATACTACCAAATATGCATTAATGATGATATCATATCCATGTATTGTAGCTCTATCCTATCCAAAATCCCGTTGTGAGCTTACGAAAAGTTGAAATCTGCTATTCAAAATTGATTGTCTAACTTGTTGTCCACTCAATGATTCATCGACACATCACTTTAAATTAACATGTTCAACTTTTCTCTCATTGCCACTTGTGCTTAAAAATAGGTATAAATGATGTGTCCATGAATCATTGGTGGACATCAAGTTGGATAGTCAATTTTAGACAATAGATCTCGACTCGCTTACGATGAGCTTTGGACAATGTAGGTGGAAGGCTAAACTAGGGCCCCCTTGGTGTGGGGTACCTTTGGGCACTGCACAGGCGGTTCGTGTCATATTGCTATGATAAATCGATTAGTTGGCAAGCAAAGAAATCTCACAATCTTAAACGAACAATGGCTCTACTGGTGGCATTCATTATCAACAAGACATAACGAAAACCATAAAACCAGAAATTTCATTTTAGTGCCAGAAACGAATAAATCAAGACATATTTTCCAGGCGTTATTTGCCCTTTATAATTTGTATGTATAGTCATTTTTCATAGAACTGAAAAGATAAAATTAAATTAAATTTGTGAAAGCATAAAATTTTAATTGGAAGAAGTTTATACCGTGGTTCAAAACAATGTTCGAAAAGGAATAACAATACATGTAACACAACAATTTACACAGACCTCTCTGAGGCCAAGTCAAGCAGCGTGCGGAAGAACCGTTGAGGATACATGGGAGGTTGCTCTTCCAGTGCCTACACAAAATAATATCCAAGTGGTCAGTATATTTCAAAGTTCTAGTTAGAAACATCAACTTAAGTTTTCTGTTAAAACTGTCCAAATTTATGTTGCAGATATTTTGCTTTTCGAAGTTTATATATAGCAACACAAAATGAATCTAAAAGCATATCAATAAGTACCTGATGAATTAAGACAGTGGAAGGTGTCATCCCAGGAACAGTGTTTACTTCGATGATCAACACCTGCAATAGTATTTGACAACTCGATCAAAACGAGACTTTATAGAAGTTTTAAATCACAAGATAAGGTTTCTCAATAATAATATTTGCTCTCTATCTACATAGATAATTCAACTTAAATAAAGTCACTTCCCCTCTGATCCTATATATGTAACACTGGAAAAAGACTTTAGAAATATTTTAATTTCCGAGATTCACCCAAAGATTGCCAAGTAACCCTTTGAACAACGTAAAAGCAATAGATACATAAACATAATAAAAGTTGGTGTCATTCTACAATTTGCTCTAGCTATGTCAACGAGTCGAGCTGAGCCGAAAAAAAAACTCGAGCTCGGCTCGAGCTTTTTTATGCTGAACTTTTTTGGGATCGAGCCGAGCCTAACCAAAAAAAATGAGGCTCGGCCCGAGCTTTTTGCCCGAGCCCTAGCAGGCCGAGCCGAGCCGAGCGGCTAGGCTTTTTTTTTTTTTTACGTCAAATCTACATTTTTTACTTCAAAAATTTAAAATTTGTATGGTTTATACGTACTATAAATTAAATAAAAAAAACTTGGGTTCGGCTCGAGTTTTTTTGTGTCGAGCTTTTTTGGGCCCCAGCCAAGCCGAGCCAAGCAAAGCCCGGCCAAAAAAAAATAAGGCTCGGCCAGAGCCTCGGCTCGTTGTAACCAAGCCCGAGCCGAGCCGAGCCCAAGCCGTCCGAGCCGGTGAGCTTTTTGGCTATCCCTAATTTGCTCTATCGCCAAGAATACTAACTTGTCACTGACAAAACCTACCTAGTAATGTTATAAAGCCAAATACATAAAGCAAAGAAGTTCCAATGTATTCCCATATCTGTTGTGTCATAAAGGGCGATGTATCAGATGACACGAGTTTAAGTGAACATACCTCACCACTGTCAACATTAACGAATGCATCAATACGCGAAAATCCTTCCAACTGTAGGGTGTTTGCTATTAGTTCAATTCGCTGTTTACATTTCTCCAAGGCACCATCGCTAATTTAAGAAACAGAATATAAGCATGAGAAAAAAGGATATAAACATGACTTGCACATGACAGAACCTTGTCGTGATTTTGCAAACAATTACATGATAAAGGTAAACTGAGAGTCTTAGAGAAGTTAATTTTTCAAATATTACCTGTCTTTTAACCTAAAAATGCAGAAATGAAAGAAACTTGAATGAAACATGGTCGAAGAGAACATAGGCAGTGCTCCTATTTCTTTTCGTTAAAATTTAAATATCAAAACCTCAAGAATATTAAAATTTAGCTGATGTGTGTCAAACAATTTGGTTCTTATTCAAATAACTAAACTATCATATCATATATTAATAAAACAAATGATATCATAATTTGTTGGTTAACCATCATAATTATGCCGAATGCAGAACTTGGAACTTTAATTTCCAGCGTTTCTGTGCAATTTGTTTTTTGAAATACAAAGTAAGATAAGGCACAACCTTATTATAGAGATGGGTGGTGGAGTCAAATTGATGCCAGTTCCACCTGCAATTCCAATATTAACCATGTTAGATATAAGATGTTTTCAAACAGCATGCATCATGTTGTAAGGCTCTAGCTATAATTTATTGATTTCTTGAAATATGGAAAATTTATCATTTACTCATAAATTATGACTTCAAACTATATAGTTCTTAATTTGTTTTTACCTACCCTGAAATTTCTCCTCGAGTGACAATATATCTCCAGTTTCTTTCACGGTAATGCTAGGAGTCAATGAATGCATCGATCCACGTTTTCCTACAACACCAACTGTTACTTCTACCCATCTGCTGTTTCCTTCCCATAGAAGAGAGTGTGTATTTTCATCACTTGATTGGGACGAAACAACTATGTCATCGGTTTCAATAAAAGGCTCAAAGATTAAGAGTTCTGGAGGTGGGATTGGCATTTCAATCATTCCATGAGCCTACAAAAGTTATCAGGAAGGCAACCAAATGAAGTGAAAATTGGAATGCTGATATGGCAATATTTGTTTGCTAAAAGATAGTTACGTGACAACATACTGACTAATGCAACAATAAACATTAAATTAACTTCAGTAGAATATAATATTGAGAAAAAAGGAAACAGCAGAATAAAGAAGATCAAAAAATGCTTCAAAAAGACGAATATAACTGGCATACAATAATGCTACTTGTGATGGAGTTCTCAGTAAGACCATTCAGAGGAATCTATGAATTGAACCATCAGAGATTTTTTTATGGATAAGCTAAACACATTGAAATACAGAACATCAATACCTTCGTGAAACTATTAGGAGGAATTTGAGGAAGAGAGCTCTCCAGTGCTTTTATGTATACCATGAGATCCTTATCACAACTGTATCAAAGAAATAACATGCATCGTGCTATTGCGAATAAAATAACAATTGGAAGTCATAATATCTTCAAAAATCCGCCAAATGAACAGTCAGAACAAATAACAGCAGACAGAAGACACAACCTACCATAATCTTGCAACTCCAGTCGAGCAACCATCTCTAGATGGTTTAATACATAATGTTTCACACTGAAGCTTTGATGTCAAGTCACGCCAAATATCATGTAGAGGAATTTTCAGTAAATCCTCTTTACTCCGGACATCTTTATTTATTGTGAGGACTCCATACTCTGCAAGCTATACATCATAATAGATTTGAAGCTCATTAGAGATTAGACAATATGCACAAGGCACCTTATAAAAAGTGATCAGCAGTGTTAGAGAGTCATTAATTAGACAACTCTGACAATGAAATTTCAAGCTACAGTACAATATAGCTCAACCAGAACTATTTTCCAAATTAACGAGCAAATATATGACAAAATTCCCATAGTTCAAATGGAATAATACTAATGATATGGTCAGCTCAGGGCATTTATCCCGGATTATTCTGCCTGATGATCTCAACAACTATCAATAAACTTAGATTGCTTTTGGTTATTGGCAAAAAATTATATTGTAAAACACTGCTTAGATGATCATATTCATCATGAAGATTCAAAGAGTTCAAGCAAAGCATTCAATACCAGAAAAAAAGTTTAACATACTTTAGTTTAAAATAAGAACTTTCCAGCAAGATCATTCACAAAACTCTATTCGAAGAGAAAGACATTGCTTTCTACAAAAAGTACATTTAGGCAGCCTTATTTTGTATTCTTGTTATTAGTACAAGTTGGAGAAAAAAAATACTAACTTAAGATTAAGTAGTGTCTTAAGGCAACAAATGATGGTCTAGTTCCCAATTTAAGTACAAGAATGTTCAAACTAAAAGAGAAAAAAGCAAATCAGAGAATATTATATTCTAACCCATATGCTTAGAAAAGTTACCGTACATGTTGGAGAGCAAGGGATGTAGCAACTTTATCCATACATGTCTCGGAAGCCTTGACGCCAGGGCCTTAAATTTGGAATAGCATATGTCAACTTCGTGTCACAAAAGTAACTTACAAGTAGAACAAATAGCAGCTGATCCACTATTTGTTTTGTACGCGAGTTAAAGAAACTAACATATTATTTTCTGCCAAGCTGTATAGAAGTTTATTTACCTGTATATGAGACTCCTTCAGCCTCCAACAATGACTGGAGCGTGCCGTCTTCACCTATGCCTCCATGCACTGTCCAGGATATAATGTAGCCAGTGTTATTGCTTGATATACTTCACTCTCCAGCACTTATTTTTTGCATTTTCAGGTCCCTTAACCACTAGGTAAAAGCACATCATATCCAAATATAATCCTATAAACAATTACAAAATTCTAATTTTTCCTTCATTGAAAAAAAGATTCAAGTGAGTTCCTAGAGGTCATTTCTTAACATAAAATAGCCTTCAGGAGTTCAAGGAAAATCCTATAAACAATTACAAAATTCTAATTTTTCCTTCATTGAAAAAAAGATTCAAGTGAGTTCCTAGAGGTCATTTCTTAACATAAAATAGCCTTCAGGAGTTCAAGGAAATTTGCAAACTTGATAGAATTTCCTTAGTGTCTAGATGCCAGTTCTTCTGCTCCAAGTTTGGAAGTCAAACAAGATAGAATTTCCTTAGTGTCTAGATGCCAGTTCTGCTGCTCCAAGTTTGGAAGTCAAACAAGAATTACCTTTCTTCTTTTACAGGAGAAAAAATATTTCATGGCTTTGTACACTAATCAAACTTATCCACTAATTATTCGTCTGTTGATACTCCAGAGTTAACTTCTGCGTCTGTTCAAAGAATCATGTGAATGTTGCTACATTGGTGGTTTCTCAAAACCTATAGATGCCACCCTATGGTTTAAAATGCAATGTACTTCTCATAGATCAAAACCATGCTAACTATCCCCCTTTCACTTGTCTTAATGGTGTTAGTCGTTTTCAATGTGAAATGACTGTTATATCAATATGAAAATAGCATCATATCATTTCAGGGGCAAAAAGGTCATTCCACACCAAAACATTAATGCACTTAGACAAGTTAATGGAAGGGGCAATCAGCAGAGCTTTGAAAACCGCAAGGAGATGAGTTTATGAGAAAGGGCTAATCTGCAGGTTGCAGAAACATTGGGGTGCAGAGCAGTGATGGGGGTGATTAGATTGATGATCCAGCATCGCCTCTTTCTCTAGTTCCATAGCGCATCCCACACATCCTCATGATGAGCAAAAGAATGCAGCCACAAGTGTTAAAGATGGAAATTGAAACTGAACATAATATCAAGTGACTGTAAATTTTTTAAAATATTAGAACCTGCAATAAAAACAGCAGCCCCAATTTTCTTAGCTTCCTTGACCCACTGGTCCAGAGTATATCTCTTAGGTAATTCGTCAGATACATCGAACCCTCTGAACCATTCCTGTTTCTTCAAGCCTTCCATGATATCATCCATTACTTGGCTCCGCAAGCGAGATGTCAATGCTGCCCGGACAGGTTCAATTGCTTCAATACAAGCATCAAGAACTTCTTCTGTAGTATGTCTAAGGACAACCGAATAACTGTTTACAAAGAAAGACCAATGTAATGGACAAAAGAAAGGGGAAAAAGATAAGAGTGCCATAGCCAAGCATCATCACATGATCATATGTTTACTGAATTGAGCTGTATCCAAAGAGGACATATTACATCATAACTCTAATGATGGTCATTTAATCTCAGCAAATAAGAGAATCCTTCAACACTGGTGCCCTAACTGACCGTGCTCTTTAGTTATTTGAAACGAAAAAACAATAAATAGGCCATTATATGTTAGAGATGTTCTAATACATCAACGTGCATAGTCCAACTAGCCCCACAATTGTCTGATTGCTACTCTGAAATACAGCAATCCCAACAAAATACAAAAATGCAGCCCAGTTAGAAATTATCATGGTTAACAACGGAAGAACTGGACTAAATATCTTGCTATTCCATTCATTGCCGAAAGCATACAGGTAAGGAAAAATCAGGTCCCGCACGTAGTGCTTGAATATCATAGAAAAAACTATGCAACAACTGACAGACTGAAAGAAGAGAGAATGATCAGTTCAACAAATTTGGCATTGCCAGGGAGGGATGGGGAGCAGAGTTCGGAAATACTTGAGCTTAATGGTAGGTAGTAAAGCATGATATGATTTATACTTACGGTAGTGACCAAACTATCCTGGAGCTTGTTCCTGATTCTGTCTTGTCAGAATTCAGATGGGATAAATTACCACTTGCAGGGGCAAGCAAACATGGTATTACATCAAGCTGTAACCAAAAAAGCCAAAAGGCATCCACATCAACTTATGAGGCTAAAATGTGAACAGAAGGTATTTAATGCTAAGCCATAGAGTATGAAAGAGAGAAGTTGCATTATCTGAATCCGAGGTGGGCTGCTGAAAGTATAAAAGATATATTCAACAGCCAAGAAAAAGTTACAGTTCCTAGAGCACTGCTTGATTAATTCACAGAATATGAACACTTACATCATCAAATGCATTCAGGTTAAGCCAGACATTAGTTCCACTCATGAGTGACACTTGCCGTTCCGAAGTATCTCCACCAAAAATAACAAAGATCTTCCGCACGTCTTGATGTTTTGGAAAAGCTTCATTAACTTGGGAAGATTTTGATCTTCTAAAAGAGGTAGACACAATATTGTATCCCAAAAGATTTGGAAACCGCGAGCAAGCATGTCTGATTATGGTCCGAAGGATATTAGAATGTGAGAATCCAACCTGTACATGAAGATACCATGAGATGATGATGTATGCTTCATATTCTACCTCTATAAACCTGTGTGTATGAATGTATATAAATGGGTGTTTGTGTGGCATACAAACTGAGTTTAGAAATATAAAATTTTATCCCTAAATTCCTTTTCTTTTACCATGACATTTGGATATAAGAGGCTGAAAATTTTGGTATTTCAGTGGGTAGGGAAGGAAATGGGCCGGTTAAGTCTTACAATGAATTCCATGATGTTGAAAAGCATTAACAGTTTCTTCATAACAGTGCAAAAAAAAAAAAAAGACTGGAAAATTAAGGTTGAAGAAATTATTCTCATCACGCAACACGTGACTTAGGTTTGAAATTGCTTTGATGGAATATTAGAAGAGACATTATTATATTTAGCCCGTGTTTGAGCATTGTGCTAATGTGAATTCAGTGGTAACTTTTGTAGATGAGTCGTACAAGTTGCTTTTTGGAGTTCGTTGTTGCTATTTGGTTAAACAAAAAGATCGTCCCCCTTGGTCGCGTCATATTTTTTAGGATGATTTCCAGATTTAGCTGTCGTTACATGGTTGGTTCTGTTATTTGATTGGGGTACAAAGATCGTAATCTATCCCGTCGGAGTCGAGTTCTCTCAACCGAGGAGAAATGATATAATATTAGTAGAGATATTATCATATTTGGTTTCCAATTTTTATATTTATTTTAAAAAACATAATTAGAGTTTGATTTTATAGTATTTCCTACTTAGAATAAGATATTTGAAACCCTATATAAAAAGGTTTTATGCTTTGTAATAAAAAACAACTTTGATATGAATAAAAATTGATATTGTCCTCCTAAATTATCTCTTCTTCTCTCCCTTCCATCCGTCTAATTCTCATTCTATCTTCCTCCTTTCTTTTCTCTCTTATACTTGATTGATTGCATGGTACCTCATGTTCCTATTCCAAATAGAGTGAGTGGACCTGAAATTCTTAATTCTCTCTGTTTCTCCTTTCCCATTGAAATTATGCATATTAGGAAGAAAAATAAACTAACAAAATAAGGTGGCAGCCATAACAAATTTATTTTTGCCAATTTAAACACATTCAAGACATTGACTGGCCAAATATAGAAACTATTTCAGAGTCAAAATACTGGAATGCCAAAAACATCTATCTTTTTATAAATCAAGGCACATCAAGATCTGCAACTACAGAGTACTATAATACCAAAAATGAGTGTACCTCGCCAGGGAAGAGATAGTGGGGTGGGGAAATATAAGTACCTTTGAAGCTTGTTGAAATAAGAAACTTGTCTGCTCCATTCCACTAATCTACAAATGGAAAAGGAGGTAAAAATCCAATTACATGTGTACACAATCCACTGATAACCTACACGGAGAAGATCAGCAGGAATCTCACCAAATTAATATCAGTGAATACTATTGTGCCCGACTGAGATGTTCCAAACTTATTGCCTTCAGAATCAGAACTATGAGCAGAATGCGGCAGAAACCAACCATCAATTCTAGCAAAATCACGAAGGCCAAGTGTTTGAAATAATAAAGAAGCTCCTTCACGAATATTTCTAATTACATCTTCTGGGAATCGAGGTGGAGTGTGGTAAGCAACCTGTAAAGTTTTCATGGTCACTTAAACTGACATTAATGTAGTAGACTCATTAAGTCTACAGTCAGGTTCAAATTATCTGCCAGTTCAGGGTACTGAAATGGATCAGACTTTTATTGTTTAATAGCGAAGTGGAACATACCCCAGGTAATAGACACATAAAAGAAAATGCAATTGCTAATTCAGACCCTCTACAATATTCCGTCTTTGAAATAGAATTCAGTGCGACAAATCGGAATTCTTTTCAAATTAGACACCCTAAAATATCTATGCTGTTCTTCGGTGGTATTACATCAAAGACATAATTTAAACACACATAAGAGATGCATCCTTTGAATACATTAAAATCCAAATCCAAAATTATGATAACATAAAATGTATGCAGATGGGACAAACAAAAAACTTCTATAATATAATTTCATATATTTTTTATACCTGCTGCGTTGGGAGATATTTCCGCCTATAATTGAATATAGCATCCTTTTCACCTAGATCAACACTTCCATGAGATTGAAGTTCCACCTAGTAGATACAACAAAATCTGTGGTGATTGAACCAGAAGAGGCCAGTATTTGCAGCTAAAATGAGTTGCAAGGTAAAATTATAAATCCGTTTGACCTCAAAAAGGTATGAATTCAAGTAATACCTTCAAAGCATATGTATACGATGCTTTTGAAACTTGGATTCAGCCCAGTGTGACACTGGTTCAAGTTATACAATGATTTGGATAGAATTAAAATAATAATAATAATAATAACTAATATCTCATTCCACCAGGTTATGTTTCAGCACTTTAGCCTAAACTTGCCAGATTAATGACTTACATTAACAGCTGACCTTCCAAGATTAGTGATTTAATTGTATCACTATGGACAAATCCATGTTTTATCCAACTATTTTTTTTACCCACTTTCAATCTAAAATAAAGTAGTATCACATATCACATCAGTATATCTTGTAATTGACTCGTTAAAAGACTGATTTTAGAGAACAAAAATAGCATTTAGTACATGAATGAAATTAATGTATACAGTTACACTGATAGAATTGGAGAAATCTTGTAATATTATTAAACGCCACTGAAGAATTGACGAGACAAAAAGTGGAGCTAAGATACCCTCTACAGACACCAAGAACTATTTGGCTTCCGGTACCCTTTTTTTTTTTTCGTATGGGATGGTGGTGATGGTTAATTGTTAAACTAATATTATCAGTGTTATACAAGAGTTATAAGGAATCATCTTACGGATTTGAAGTTTATTGTAAAATAAAAGAAAAAAACCACAATTGACTGATTGAGGCACAAGGACAGAACTAGATAAGGAGTTGTATACAAACCTGAATATTATTTATCAACAAGAAACAATAATATGAAAAATATCATATCTATGTGCCACATATCTGTAATTCAGTCTGAGAGAACATACAGGTTTTATTACACATTTTTAGCAATTACGCATTATCTCATAAGGGATGGCACCAATTAAATCTACTTTGAGCAATTTAAAGGAAACCAGACTCAATAGTATAATATAATCTATGAAGTTGTGAGGCAGTTAGCTGACGGAAAAAGAATCTCAATACAACTGTCAGTTCAGAAAGTAGCCTCAATAATTCATATTGCAGAGAGGCAACATCATAACAAAGAGATGGAAGTGTATACCTCTGTTGGCAAAAGAGTAACAGGTTGGCAATCAGAACCAGAGCCCACGTCAAGAACTATGGCTGTAAATTCACTCCCTCCTTCGAGAAAAAATTCAATAAGGACTTTATCATCAATTCCCTGCCAAAACCATGAACGGCATTTGTTGGTGGGATAAATCTACCAAACCGAGCAATTTCAATTTAGGATTAACAAGATAATTCTGTAGATTTTTAACCAGAAGGAACCTTTACCAGAGGTTTCCACCAGCAAGCATTCAGTTATCAATTCAAAATTTTATCACTTCTGACCATATTATTTTAATTATCAATAATTGTGATTTCTTAAACAATGAGGCAGAGAACAGATGTATTTATGCAATCAAGAAAATGAGTTCTCTACCTAACTAAAAAGTTAAAAAGAAAAAAAATTACCTCTGAAATAAGTTCTTTAGCCTTTCTAAGAGAATCAGTAACACCATAAGCAACTGAAACTCCAATACTTGATCCTGCTCTTGTTGGCTTTACCTGCCATTTTTTTTTATGAAGCCTAAACTGTCAAGCTTAGAGTGATATCATGTTCATCAGTGATTCCGAACTCTTCAGTGCAAGAAATAAGTCTTACCACAACTTTTCCTAGTTCAGTGTCCAGATGATTTCTAGTAAACCACATTGATAGCTCAATTTCATCCAATTCAATTCCCTGAAAGTCATTTTCTAAATGTCACCAGATCAATAAAAGTGAAGAACAATCAGAAATGATATTTTTGAGTGTAAGGATGTTGAACCACTGCATCTAAAAGCTTAAGCTTTTAGGCGAGGTGTTTCAATATATTATTGCCACCAACCATTAATTTGTGCACCTGTGACGTGTCAAGCCTTTGATGAAAAAAAAGAATCTAGCTTGCATGTGATGAGGCGAGTTGAAGAATAAATTCAAATAAATAAATTTTTCACCCATGTAACAATTTTAGCTTTTAGATAATGTGGTTCAAGAAGATATAAGAGGCTAGGGTTTTGACATAATGGTAACAAGAAAATATAAACATTTTGGGGTTTTGACTCAGCTAAAGCAAAAACATTCACATATTTATATAATGTACTAAAGAAATTGAGCTTTAGTGCCCCAAGACTTCTTAAGAAGGCCAGGCCTGTTAATATATTTTCAGAATAGTCTTTAAGGGTCCGTTTGATTGCAAGGGTGGAAAATGGGTAGAAAGAAAATGTTTTACAGGGAATTGATTTTTCTAGAAAATGTTTTACTGGAATTGTAATTAATTGTGTTTGATTGGTATAATTTTCCATGGAAAATGTTTGGTGTCCATTTAGCTTCGTTTTTTATGGAATTTGTCCATTAAAGTGATATTTTTTTTTCTATCATTGGATCTAAAATTTGTTCCAATTGTAAAAAAAAAAATTGGAAAGAAAACATTTAGCATACCGAATATCATTCGTTTGACTTTGTTTTGCACGGAAGTTGCCAATAAAAGTAAAAAAAATTTTTACCATTGTATCTAGAATTTGTTCCCATTGAAAAAAAAAAAAAAAAAAAAGGTGGAAAACAAATAGGTGGGAAAACAAAATCAAACTTTTGTACATCAAATGATTGTACCTAGAAAAATATGGAAAACATTTTGCCAAGAAAATTTGTGCTATCAAACACCTTTAATTGGCTAAAGTTAGAAAATATTTTCCCATTTTCTAGGCTATCAAACGGACCCTAAGTTCTCAACTTGTTTAGTTTTAATGATTAGTTTCAAAACTAAAGCAATGAACAAGAGTTATGATGCACTGACACTGGCTCTGATACGCCAACACGCCAACACGTGATTTTTCAAAAGAGTACTGATACCACACATCGTCGACACATTAATTAAATTTTGGAAAAATTAGGTCTAATACCCTGAAAAAATTACTAATTTGATTAATACCCTATTAACTAATTAAATGACTTAATCAAGTATTTAATAGTCTAAAACTATCAAAACAACCCCCAATTCTCTCAGGTCTGCCTGTTTTCGCGTAATTGTCTGCAGCTTAGCCCCTACCCCATTTCCTCTGTATGAATAAATCTTAGCTTGTGGTCAAGCCACTACCCTCCACGGCGTAGTCGGTGGATGTGGTGATAAAAGTGGCGCGGCAGAGGAAGCAGACGGTGGGACAAAGGTAAATGTATAGTATTCAATTGGTTTTGGAGTTTGGACTTGACCCACCGGGATTCAGGAATGTTTATGGGATTTCAACAACAATTAGCCGGATTCTGGGTCGGAATCGCGGAGCTAAGTGTTTTGCTATTTTGGATAATTACGACTGGTGGAAGGATGTTAAGCTGTTGGATTTTCTCAAGGATGTAGGGAGATTTTTGAGGATGGGTGTAATGATGTTGAAAGAGAGTGTGCGGAAGAGGCTCGAATCAGAGCAGGGAATGAGAAAATACCCCAATGAGAGTGAGAACCTCCCAGAACTGAGAATCTCGGCCGACACTTCGCGTTTTCCTTACAAGAACAAGCAGGGACACCGGTCTGCCATTCAGATTTCTCAAATTGTATCGGAGACATTAAAATTGGGAATGGAGAAATCCTCCACCCTGAAATCATCTGCCCCAACCATGGAGGAACATGAGGTGGTGGTGGGCTTGGTAGAGGACTGGGAAGTAGAGCTGGCGGTGGACTTAGAAGAGGAGCTAGGAGTGGACTTGGTGGAGGAGCAGGAGCAGGAGGTGGTGGTGGACTTGGTGGAGGCAGTGGTGGATGTTTAGGTGGTGGTGCAGGTGGTGAATGTTAGTTTTTTTATAGTTTTATGGAGAAGAGAAGAGAGGGTGTATTGCACAAGGATGAATTGCTCTTTTCTTGATTTTCCATCAGTTTTATGCACATGTAAATACATATAATGCAAATGATCGATTACATTATTAAAAACCCAAAAATGTAACCATTTAAAAAATGTGTCTTCCTTCACATTTCATTGTCTTTGGAAAAACAATGAGTTTAGTGCAAGCAATAACATTGTTTTTTAATTTCGTCACTTTTTTTTTAAATTTGTCACTTTTTTGAGTTTGTCACTTTTTGAGTGTTACGTTTTTTATTGTCTATCACTTTTTTAATCTGTATAACTTTTAATTTGTGCCACTTTTTTTAATTTGTCACTTTTTTTAATTGTCACTTTTTTAGTCACTTTTTTCAGTCACCTTCTTGATTTCTATCACTTTTTTGAATTTGTGTCACTTTTTTGAGTTTGTATTACTTTTTGAGAGCGTGTCACTTTTTTTTAGTTTTGTCACATTTTTTGAGTTTGTGTCACTTTTTTTAAAAATTTAAAAAAAGTAACAATTTTTATAAAAAAAGTGACATTGTATCACTTTTTTATTTTACACAGTATTTTTTACTTCCTAAAAATCTTTCATATGATTTTTCAGAACATCCCTAAAGGGTATTTTTGTAAGTACCCCTTAAAGTTTTAAAAAAATTTCATGAATATATTACAAGTTTAGTTTTATATTTGTTATTAATTTTTCTTGTTGAAATATTTTAATATGAGTATTTATTTGTTACTCCCTACGTCCCATAAAGATAGTCTTGTTTTCATGTTTTGTCTATCCCAAATTATGGTCATGTTTCTTATTTGAGAGTGCAGTGTATATGTTAGTTTTCTAATATGTCCTTATTTAATGTACTTTGTTATCACAAATATAAACCATTCTATTATTCAATTGTAGTTGTAACAATAATTAAAATTAAAAGAATAAAATAAAAAAAAAATCATCTTTAATAAATATTAGATGACTTTTGGAATGTTAATTACCTTGATTATTGCATTAAACAATAACTAGTACCAAAAATAGTTTAATTACCTTAAATATTGCATGCATAATTTAATTACCTTGTATATTGATTGCATTAATGTAAGGGTATATGAAGAAAAATGATAGTAAAATTTATTATTTAACCTATATTATATGAAAAAAGAACTAAGACTATCTTTTATGGGACGGAGGGAGTATTTAATAATAAATTTTAGTTAAAGATATTTAATATTTTTGTAAAGAAAGAAAAATGACCATGCTAGAGAGTATCGGTGTAAGACACGTGTCGGACATGAATACGTTACCCTAGTTGAAGTGTCCGTGCAACACAAAACGAGCAAATCATTCCAGTATTAAAGCTGAAACAATCAAATAATATGATATTTCACGTCATACACTACAACAGAAAGAACACAATAAATATACAACAAACACAGTAAGTCATGCAAAAGAAACAAACACCAGAAGTAACATCTAACGAGTACGTAAACATGAAAAGACTAAGAAGAGAAACATAAGTCGCAATGATATTTTTGAATTTCTGGAAAGCTAGCAGTATAAATGGGCAACAGAATTCTGCCTGAGAAATGAGTACTCACCCCCACGAAGAATATAAAATGATAGAAGAAATAGCTAACACAAAAAACTGAAACACCTTAGGATGTTTAACATGGACCACAACGAAGCACGCATTTTATGCAAGAAGTGAACCCATCAAATGAAACAACGTTTTAAAAGCACATAACATAATAAACAGAAATTAATAAGAGAACACCTGCACTGGGAAACTGGGTAAAGTCACAAATCCTAGTTTGTCAAGTTCCACAGAGGCATCATACTGCAAATATCAAAGTAAAGCAGATGTCAGCATCAGATGATCAATGAGAGGATAATATCACATGCATACCACAGATACACCCAACTATTTCTTGGAGATAGTTCGTCTACGGATTTGGGATCCACAATTCTATGATTCTGTTTAGTTTCTTATCATGCTGTAATTAATTACATGATTCTAGACTTCATCAAATGGCAGTATATTTTGATATATTTTTCTCCATGATGTCGATTAAATTGTCTAACAACACAATTCATGTTAACTATCAAGAAGTTATAGCTAGCTATGTATCGGCAATTGAAGAAGTTGAATAGAAAGCCATTATCAAAAGAAAGAGGATAGTCAGCAAGCATACAGCAGCTTTAGTCAATCCATTTTATGAATCCGGCTTTCCTGATATTCTTATTAACAATTACGTCCAAACTCAAACAAATAAGATAGAGTGAATACATAAATGAGAAAATTACTTTATCAAAAGCTTTGCGGCATTCACTGGACTGGGTCCCAACAAATGGAATGTTTGCCTTTTCCAATATTTCCTGAAGACATCATGTAAAAAGCTAATATAAAATTACTATTATCTCCTAAGCTCAAATAAATACCAGAATGTTAATAAATTCCATGCATTTCATATTAGTCTCACTTGAATACCACCATCTTCACCGAAACGGCCATGTATAACAGGAAAAACTATGTCCACGGAGGTGGACAGGTGTTCAACGAAGTCAGAAAGTGACTGAAAACCTCGAGCAAGGCTGCAAGGTTAATTATTTAATTGAGTAGAAACAATTACTCACAGACATTGGATAGGACGTCAAGGCATAAAAGCTTACGTTTCAAGTTTGAAATCAAAGTCTGCAGGAGTGTTCGAGTAGACCTATAACAAGATTAACAAGGAAACTCATATAAGAGCTTACAAAAAGTATTATATTAAATTAAAGGCACAGGCAACCAGTATCTTTTTGCCTAATCTATAGATTCTCTGTAATAACACCAGAGGCTTGAACATAATGAGATGGTAGCGAAATGTCTAAGACTAAAGGATATATGATATAAATCTACATTTCCATGATATAATCAGGTTAAAGTTTGATAATAAAATTGCCATTTTCTTAATTCAGTCTTCCAGATAGCTAGACTGAAAAAATCTAACCCAGTTCATGATACAAAAAGGATGTTCATGGCGATTTCAGAGGATCAAGTACAATAAATGTTTTGGTCAATGTCCAAAAACTAGTAAACAGATAGCCCCGTACAAAGAATAACCATCAATACTCAATCACACTCAACAAAGTGTGCAAAACTATTATGTACAGACGATAGTTTTTGTGGTTTAGTCAGTTGATCCTTACTCATTGGCGAAGGAGGATCAGAATAAGCCTATAAAGAATTGAATGTCGGGTACAAATATAAAGATTAGAGACTGAAATCCCAAAACTTAAAGAGTAAGGCGAAAAGATTAAAAAGCTCCTTAACAGTGGACTAAATCTGAAACGGAAAGGATGATATGCATAAAACATGATTCACATTTACAACTATAATAAACTATACATATTGTTTGCAACTGGTGTTGATTTGAGAAACAAAATCTCTTTGTCAACAATTTATGCAATGATGTATATCGATGAAAGGAACTAAGGTACATGAGCTCAAGTGAATTTCAAGACGAAATAACAGCTAAAATAAAACTTGCGTGAAGGCTAAAGGACACTTCTACTCTTGGAAATCTAAACGATTTTTTTTTAATCAAGCTTCAATGTAGAATAGAAAAGCAGTAATGGGTGCTTAAATTATGAATTTGTAATTTAAACTGCATGCAAAAGGTGAGAAATCTGGAAACTACTATAAAGAAAAAGAAGAAAAATAATGTTTACAAACCTGAGCAGAGGATATTGCATATGCTTTGAGGTTGCAGTCAATGTAATAGCAGCTCACATGCAAATCATCCCCCTATCCAAACCAAAATAATAACAACAATTGTAATAAAAAATTGTAGACAAAAGTCAACTCAACTTCAAAGTCAAATTAAAGTCTTTTCTTTAATTTAAGTAACTTTTTATCTGGCAATTTCAAGTAACTTTCTTCAGTTACTTAAGTAAAAAACTTACTTTCTTTCAAATCTAACTCCAGTAACTTATTTTGAACACAGATACAAGCATTCTTTATCTGAGAACTCACATTTTTTTTTATTTATAAGTTAATTTACTGAAAAATGAACTTTTTAAGACTAGCCAAACATGTGCCTTTAGTGGTACCTGAATGTGATCGAGGACTGATCTAGCTGAGTTGAGTGAGATTCCACGTTCAGCAGAAGGGCCACCGCAAATGAGCCCGACTCTCAAAACCCTACCTTTTTCTCCGACGGCAATTCGATCATCCACCACCTTTGGTTCAATTATTCCAGAGGATGATGCTTTCACTACAACTCCACGACACCGAAGTTCGTTCGAAAAAACTCTCCTTGAAAAGCCTTCGAATGGAAAGCTAACTGAAACATGTTGAGAAGAAGACAACGAAGTTTTCTCCAGCACCGAGTATGTTATCCTATTGTAATAAATTTCGGAATTCAACGCGATTGAAGAAGAAGAAGAAGAAGCCATTGAATTGAAGAAGTGTTAGTGCGTGTTTTTGTGTGCAAGTGTATGTTTATGGAGAGAGTGATCGAAGTGTTATAAAGAAGACGAAAATGGAGGTTGGGACGGCAGGCGGTGGGGTGGGAGTGGAGTGCGTCTTTGTTTGTGTCCATTGGTGCTTGTATTTTCCTTTTTTGTTTGTTTGTTTTGATTCGTTGAATGGTAAGCAATTAGATTAAATAATTATTATGCATAAGCACTTATTTTGGACAACTTTCAATAATATTTTCGAACAAAAATATTTAATTGTAATTTTCCAGAAAAAACGAAATTTTATTCACGAAATGAGCTTGGACACAAGTGCAAGGCGACAAATTTAAAGTATAAAATTAAGGTTATTGGAATCTTAAATGGGACAAGTGTAGTGGCAAATACCGCATCATTTCAAATTAATAAGGGACTAATCTCTTTATATTTCAATTTTGTGTTTTGAGTTTTGAAATCATTTTGTATTTTGTGTTTTGAGTGTTTATTTTGAGACTGTTGAAAATGTGTTCTTTTTGGCATTTTAAAAAATTATTTTCGAAAATAAAAAAAGGAAAACGTGTTTTCTCTCTTCAGTCAATCTCATTTTGGGTCCTTCCTCTCTCTCGGTCCTTTCTCTCTCTCTCTCTGTCCTCTCTCTAAGTTTGATATCCCTCCTTGCGGCGCGATGGTGGTTTGGGCGCTGTCGGCGATCTCCTTCATCTTTTTCTTTCTTTCTTTCTTTCTTTGATGCAGTGGTTTGTTGGGTGAGTGGATCTGCTGCAAACGACAATGGTGGTGGGTTACTATTGTACAAAATGTAATGGTTGGGTCGCAGATGGCGATGGTGGTTAGGTCGCAAGCGGTGATGGTTGGCTCGCGACTTGGCGGTGGTGGGTCCACTGCAGGCGATGTTGTAATTGAAAACAAGCGGTTGTTCTGCTGTAGGCGAGCGTCAAGACTTGGCGTTGGTTGGTGCATGCAGTGTTTGATTGGATAGTGATGGTGGTGTGGCGGTGGTTGATTGGATAATGATGGTGGTGCGATGGTTGGTACAGGCTGTGGTTTCTGGTGGCGATTTTGGTGGTGGTGGTCCAGTTGTGGTGGTGCTGGTGCGGTTGTGGAGAAGAAGAAGGAACTGGTGTGTTGAAATGGAAAATGTCATTTCCCACGTTTTGGATTTTTCATGGATTTGGCTTGAAAACATCCAAAACAATGTTTTTATCATTTTGTGTTTTGTGTACAAATTTTTTTTTCGTTTTCCAAAATGTATTTTTGAAAATAGGAAAGAGAACGTGTGTGTATATATATATATATATATATATATTTCATCAATTTAAGTGGAATAAGCAAACTGAATTCGCTAACATAATATAAATTCTTTATCTATTAATTTTACTAGAAAGAACATTATTCAAATGAAAATCTTCAAGTACCATACATATTGATAGGAATATAAAATGCATATTTTTCCCTCCTTATTTTATGTGCTCGTATGATTATTTTGTACCTAAATGTACTTAGTATTCTCATATTTTGATTTAGGTGGCAATTCTATGGATATGACGTAATTTGGAAGAAATAGGTGAGAAGGGACCAAAATGGAAGAAAGTGAAAGTTCAAGGATTAAAGTGCAAATCTTCTAAACTTGTTTCTAACCTTGTGATGAAGATTCGAGAGTGTTAGAGGTCAATTGGATGAAGAAAGGATTCAAAGGGATGAAATATGGCCAAGACATTTTCACATATCAACTTTCAAGCTGAAAAGTTTTGCATCGGTTTTCAATATCATATTGAGACCAATTTTGGACATGGTAAACGATCTAATTTGAAGATGGTCTCTGAATGAAAGTTGTAGCCCTTTGAGTTATCTTTCTAACACATCTTGAATCGTCTCAATCGGATATCGGAAGAGAAAGTGATGATGAAAATACTGAAACATACGCAAAGTGGACAGATTTCTAGCGCTCAAGCGCTCTCCTATAGCGCTCAAGCGCCGCGCGCCGTCACATATTTTAGGTTTTTATTGTTTGGGCCGCGAAAACTCGAGAAAAAGACTCCAAATTGGCCAAGAACATGTAGGGAAGTATAAATAGACCTAAGGAGACCAAAACAAAGGGGGAACCTCTCCAACTTCATTCTTCTCTATTTTTCTCTTAGATTCATGAATTGTAACTAAACTTTTACACTTGGTCGAAGGAGATTGAAGCCTCGGAACCACATATTGTGAGATCTAAATGGTTTTTCTTAATTTAATTCATGTTTTTGAGTATTGAATATTTTTCTGCACTTATTTCTATGATTGTTATGTTTAATTGCTAGGAGGCCTACTAGTTTATTATTCGTTGCAATCTACCGCTAAGTTAAATATCAAATCCGTAATTGTTTGATCCCTTTAACTTGTGAAGTACTAGGATTTGATGATTTTCTGCGATAGATGTTATTGAATCTTAAGAAGAATGTTTAAATAGATTAAATGCAACCGCTGGGGTTTGTGTTATCTAGTTCATCGATTTCTCTATTGTGTAAAGCTATTATTAAATTGAATCTTGAGCGCTGGTCTGGGGTTATTTAATAATTAGGGTTAATTAGAACGCTGGTTTCTAACTAACTAAAAATAAGGAGAGATAGGAAAATAATTCCAACGGTGAATATTCAAAATATGAATTGAATTATCCTTGCATCTATGATCAATTGTGGATTTCTGAAGGTGGATATTGACTTGGACCAAGGTTAGTCTTTTGATTGTTTTCGTTAATTTAGTTTTCATTGTTATTAATTGCGTTATTTACAATTGTTTACATACAAAAACCCCACAATCATTGTACAGAGCATAAAATATTAAATTACACACTCTTCGTGGGATCGACCCTTACTTCCACTACTACATTAGTTTTAGAGGTTTAAGAACTATTTTTGGGTGCCTACGACAGCACACCAAATTTTGGCGCCGTTGCCGGGGACTGGTGTTAATTTATTTTTGTGCTTCTTTAATTGTTTATTTCATTTTGAAAAAAAAAAATCACAAAAATCATAATTTTAGGTTTTTAGGTAATTTATTGTTTTTAGAAATTTTAGTATAGAATTTTATTTATTTTTCTTATCATAGTTTCTTTTTAACTTGTTTTTCATATATTTTTTTTTCTAGTTTCCTTTATAGTTTATGCCCATAACTCGATCTTCTGCTCAAGAAACTTGATTGCAAATATGGCCGTCAATTCTCAACAATTTGGCACTAGACTCGACATGCCATCTACATATGTTAATGAGGTAAATGTTTCATCCATTGAACAACAACTTGCGAGTCTAACTACTCTTATTTGTCAAATGACTGTAGGTACTATGCAAACAATAAAGACTTGTGGAATTTGTTCATTGGTAGGCCATCCAACCGATATGTGCCCAACAATTCAAGAAGAATCCGTTGAACACGTAAATGCAGTCGGTAGTTTTCCTGGACAACCACAAAGGAATTATGATCCCTATTTAAACACGTACAACCAAGGATGGAGGGATCATCCAGATCTTAGTTATGGGAATCGACAAGTGAATCAACCTATGAATCAAACTTGGCAGAATTTCCAGCAATATAATCAGCCATACCCTCCTAGACAACAACATGGCCAAACTTCTAACTCTAGTATGTCTTTGGAAGATATGGTTAAATCTCTTACCACTAACACTTTACAATTTCAACAGGAGAGAAGGGCTAGCATTCAAAGTTTGGAGAATCAAATGAGTCAAATGGCTAACGCGGTCAGTAGGTTGGAGTCACAGAATATGGAAAAATTGACATCTCAAACAGTGATAAATCCAAAAGAAAATGTAAATGCAATCATGTTGAGAAGTGGAGTGGAGGTTGAAGCTCCAGTGAAGGTAGCCCCTACATCATCGATGGAAGAAAGTAAGGAATATATCACAGCAAAAAAGAGTGCTCCTAACGATACTGAGGTAACTGAGCGTAAGTTTCCACATCTTTCTGATTATAAACATGTACCTCCTTTTCCTCAAACTTTAGTAAGATTTAGAAAATATGAACGAGATCATGATGAGCTGCACAAAATTTTTAGTAAATGCGAGGTAAATATTCCACTTTTAGATATGTTTAACCAAGTGCCTCGTTATGCTAAATTTTTGAAACACTTGTGCACAAGTAAAATGAAACAGAAATTGAAGGGGATTGAAATGGTAAAAGTTGGAGAACAGGTATCTGCAATAATCCAAAAGAAACTTCCTGCAAAGTGCACGGATCCAGGTATGTTCACTATCCCTTGCATGATAGGCAATACTAAGTTTGAGAAGGTCATGTTAGATTCCGGAGCATCTATTAATGTCATGCCATATTCGGTATACACTTCCTTGAAACTAGGACCTTTAATTGACAATGGTGTGATAATTCAACTAGCTGATAAATCTAATGCCTATCCTAAGGGGATAGTTGAGGATATTCTTGTGAAAGTTAATGAATTGGTTTTTCCTGCTGATTTTTATGTGCTTGACATGGGGAGTAGTAATCACACTCTCCCTATTTTGTTAGGAAGACCATTCTTAAGGACATCCAAAACTGAAATGGACTTTCATAATGGCACATTAACCATGGAATTTGATGATAAAACTATTACACTTAATATTTATGATTCCATGAAACATCCATGTAATAATAACCATGTTCATTTTATTGATGTGATTGATCAATTAGCACATGATGTTTTCGAATTTGTTGCTACAAAAGAATGGGAAGGTGTCAATATTGAGCATCTTGGGAAGGAAAAAGAGGAGATGGCCTTAAACACTGAGTTACAAAGAACTGTGGCAGCATTAAATGCTCTTCCAAAGTCAGGTTCCAGTTCTTGTTTTGTATTACCAGTTTCTAATGAGAAGCCTCTATCTTCTGTTTTGCAGACTTTCATTTCGGATTTGAAGCCTTACCCTAGTCAGTACAAGTATGTATTCCATGGAGGTGGAGGAATACTGCTAGTTATCATTCCCATTGAACTTGGTACACCGCAAGGAAAATCGAAGCCAACCATGATAGACCCGGGCTGAATAAAGAAACATTGAGTCGAGCCAAAGACAATAAACAAAGGCGCTGCTTGGGAGGCAACCCAAGGGGAGTTCATTCCTTTATCATTTTATTTTTGTTTTTATTTTTTGCATTCCATTATTTATTTATTTTTAGTTATATTTGTCATTTTCTTTGCATTGGACCTTACATTGGGGACAATGTAAGTTTTAAGTGTGGGGGAAGGATTTAGATTTAGGTTGCATTTAGATTGAGTGAGTTAATTTTGAAAAAAAAAATTGCATGATTTTATAAGAAGAAGAGTTGAGGTTAAAAGATTTTTTGTTGTATATGCTATTTGCTAGAATTAGTTAGGCTTTTGAAGAACTCATAACATGATTGAATGAATAATCCTCCAACTTAAAGTTGATTAGTGGAGTTATTTTCTTTGAGGATGGTAGTAACTAAATTCTGTAGACAAAAGTCGGTAAGATTTTTGAGCCTTTAGACTGATACATCCACAACAGTCTCATTATTTCTTTTCGTGTGTGATATTCTTTTATGGTTTTGTTTCTCTAGAACTTGCATTGATTCTCTTCAAGATCACATTGATACATGCATGCACGAACATGATTAAGGCCATCTTTGTTACATAAATGAGCTTTATTAGCCAAATAGCCGACCCTGTAATTGAATTTCCATTGTTGAGCCCATTTGAGCCTTATTGCCTTTTCTTTGTATAAACTCACATTACAAGCTTTAAACTGGAAAAACAATATCTTTACCCAAGCCTTAGAGCTAGTGGAGTATCGTTGAATGTCATGAGAAGTGTGGATATGCAAGAAAATAAGTGTGGGGGTATCAAGATTTATGGCAGTACTATTATTGGTGAATTGGAACAAATTTTCTATGTCAATTCAGGGAGTTCCAATATTGGTGTATAATTTGGAGTTTACATTGTGCAAGAAACATGCAAGAAGGAGAAGAAAAAAAAATGAATGACCGAAGAAAAAGAGAAAAATAAAAATAAGTGATGAAGGAGAGTGATTTTAATGTGAAAAAGATCTATATTCATAACTCTTCCTACATCTCAAAAGGAGTTCGAATTGTGTGGGATAGATGCAAAAGTGATGAAGCTATCATGTGGAGTGGTTGGTTTACATGTTTTATGTATATGTTTGAGCTAAGTCTTTTTATCTTTACTCCACTAGTTTTGATGGCTCTTGAGTCACATACCCAAATATTTCCTACCTTGACCATAAACCACATTACAACCTTTGAAAAGTCCTTATGATTCTTGTAAAGCATGTGATCTAAGTGGTGGCGAGTGAGAAGATATGCAAGCATTTGGTAGAACATCTCCATTGGAATGAATTTGAGCGAAACACTTACCATTTTAAACACATGAGAGTTGAGTGCTTATATCCGTGAGGGTCTACATGTTTAGTTTACTCCATCTTCATATGAACATGGTCGCTAATTGATAATGAGTTGTGTGGAATGTTATTCATGATATTTTATGTGTTTTGAAAATGTTTGATGGTTCTATGTTCTTGGCATTATGACCTGGTGTTTTGGGGAATTAAATTTGAGTTTTGCCCGAGGACGAGCAAAAGCTAAGTGTGGGGGAATTTGATAGGAATATAAAATGCATATTTTTCCCTCCTTATTTTATGTGCTCGTATGATTATTTTGTACCTAAATGTACTTAGTATTCTCATATTTTGATTTAGGTGGCAATTCTATGGATATGACGTAATTTGGAAGAAATAGGTGAGAAGGGACCAAAATGGAAGAAAGTGAAAGTTCAAGGACTAAAGTGCAAATATTCTAAACTTGTTTCTAACCTTGTGATGAAGATTCGAGAGTGTTAGAGGTCAATTGGATGAAGAAATGATTCAAATGGATGAAATATGGCCAAGACATTTTCACATATCAACTTTCAAGCTGAAAAGTTTTGCATCGGTTTTCAATATCATATTGAGACCAATTTTGGACATGGTAAACAATCTAATTTGAAGATGGTCTCTGAATGAAAGTTGTAGCCCTTTGAGTTATCTTTCTAACACATCTTGAATCGTCTCAATCGGATATCGGAAGAGAAAGTTATGATGAAAATACTGAACCATACGCAAAGTGGACAGATTTCTAGCGCTCAAGCGCCGCGCGCCGTCACATATTTTAGGTTTTTATTGTTTGGGCCGCGAAAACTCGAGAAAAAGACTCCAATTGGCCAAGAACATGTAGGGAAGTATAAATAGACCTAAGGAGACCAAAACAAAGGGGGAACCTCTCCAACTTCATTCTTCTCTATTTTTCTCTTAGATTCATGAATTGTAACTAAACTTTTACACTTGGTCGAAGGAGATTGAAGCCTCGGAACCACATATTGTGAGATCTAAATGATTTTTCTTAATTTAATTCATGTTTTTGAGTATTGAATATTTTTCTGCACTTATTTCTATGATTGTTATGTTTAATTGCTAGGAGGCCTACTAGTTTATTATTCGTTGCAATCTACTGCTAAGTTAAATATCAAATCCGTAATTGTTTGATCCCTTTAACTTGTGAAGTACTAGGATTTGATGATTTTCTGCGATAGATGTTATTGAATCTTAAGAAGAATGTTTAAATAGATTAAATGCAACCACTGGGGTTTGTGTTATCTAGTTCATCGATTTCTCTATTGTGTAAAGCTATTATTAAATTGAATCTTGAGCGCTGGTCTGGGGTTATTTAATAATTAGGGTTAATTAGAACGCTGGTTTCTAACTAACTAAAAATAAGGAGAGATAGGAAAATAATTCCAACGGTGAATATTCAAAATATGAATTGAATTATCCTTGCATCTATGATCAATTGTGAATTTCTGAAGGTGGATATTGACTTGGACCAAGGTTAGTCTTTTGATTGTTTTCCTTAATTTAGTTTTCATTGTTATTAATTGCGTTATTTACAATTGTTTACATACAAAAACCCCACAATCATTGTACAGAGCATAAAATATTAAATTACACACTCTTCGTGGGATCGACCCTTACTTCCACTACTACATTAATTTTAGAGGTTTAAGGACTATTTTTAGGTGCCTACGACAGCACACTACATATCTTAAGAAGTTTATGAATTTTGTCAAAGCTACGGATGTAAAAAAATAAAATAAAAAACACAGAACTTCGCAAGTCCCAAAACAATAATGATAATAATAACGATGATTATGATATTAACTGGTTCCTTGATATGTTATTTTGTATTGAAAAAGGAGAAAGCGTTGAATTTGAACACTTATATCAAGTCAGATCATCCTCTTCAAGTTCTTTAGCTTTCAGAGTTTCCTTTACTCGCAAGAGAAGAGTCGTCCTCCAAGTATCCTGGACAACACTAGGAAATGAGTATTGTGCCATTTAAGAATAGAATAATGCCTATTCATAGTATAGACTATTGGTAGTAGTCATATATGACATACATATGACAGTTTGTTATTTGATACATTAATTTGATAGTTTTTATTGCCTCATGCATCAAATAACAATCCGTCGCATGTATACTTGACAACTAATGGTAATCATCACCATGACTAACATTACTCTTTAAGAGTAGAAAACATCAAATACAAGTTTATAGTTGAATATATACAAGTTAATTTTACAAAATAGAAACAATAAAAATTTATGTTTTATTGTTTTCGGTTCTTTAATGTAAGTTATTGTCCCCACTTTACCTAAGAATTATAGCCCATGCAATAATGCAATTCATACAAAATCAAGACCAGGAATCCACCCCAAGCCCACTCTCATATACCCCATTTCAAGCACGTTCCTACATTGATTTGGGGGGTTAATTTAAGATTCAAGATCCCATTTTTGTGATGCCTTCATTCGACGTGCAATAGATTTCATTGATTTGGTTGATCTTCAAAAGAAAAATTATTTGGAGTTGAGATCTTTTTCTAACAGATGCATAAATATTTGACATGGGAAGTACTCGAAAAAATAAAGATTAAATCGAAAAATAATTTACCAGCCGGCTTATAGTATCGAACTCCTTGACAGCAGCTGTGAATTTTGCGACATCTTCCTCATCAACTGCATCTGCCAAATCCTGACAAACAGAGGTTTCTAAATTTATTGCATCAAATATAAAGCCTCCATTTGGGAAGAATTTGTAAATTGTTTAATGTATAAGTAGATATAAATGAATGGTGAATAAGTTGATAATAATTGTGAGTCCATCGAAAATGAGTAGTTGAAAACGAAGTTTGACCATTTATAAGTTAGCCAAACGGAGACAAAGTATATAAACCATCAGATCGTGTAAAATCTATGCATTAAACCAACATCAAATGGACACTCACAGCTAAAAGTTTGTACTCCCGCGTCCTTGAGAAAGTAGGATCCACGCCCTATATGAGCAATAGAAAATTGTTGAATCCCAATAGCACTACAAGGTGAAATTAATGGTGATAGAATTAGGATGTTTGACCTGATATTTTTCCAATGCATTGGTTATTGCAACAACATCTCCTTTACATAGTTGGCAAATTCCAGCATTAAGAAGATGGCCTCTAGCTCCATACTTCAATAAATTATTGTTTAGAGAGTGACGTGCTATTTCTTCATATATTTCGATTGCCTTGGGATATCTGAAAATTAAAAAGAATTTGCTTATTGCACGTAGATAGGTGCATGTTTGGCAAAGCGTAAATTATAATTTAAGTTGGTCCAACCTACTTTTTATTCACACATTTAGCAAGGTCTAATCATAGGATCCACAACTTATAATCGCTATCATAGGATCCACAACTTATAATCGCTTAAATCCAAGCATGCTCATGAATTCAAATCGCCTAGAGTTCGGCTGGCACAACGATTACCAAAAGCCACATCCTACTCAATATGTTTTCATATTTTGTTCTATTGAAGGCATGGAACTTCTCAATGAACATGTAATTTGTCTTTCCAATTTTGATCAATCCAATAAAAGAAATGTAGTCAGCTCAAATTCAAAGTATTGGGGAAACAAACCATAAATGAAAATACAAAAATGACATATAGAGTCAGTTGAGATCACTTACTTCCCCAACTGAGCAGAAAATTGTGCGACTTTCAGCCTGCACTGATTTGCTGATGTTGTCACTTCCTCAGTTTGAGAAAGGTCTGCTGAGCGCTCAAAATACACAATTGCTTGGTCGAAGTTCTCTTGCTGCTCATACAGTTCGCCAATGTCCTAGATAAGCATTAAACTCAAGTCAGGTGCCAGTTTAAACGTTCATAAACTTTCCACAAAAAGCTTACATGTAAATCATTTTCAAAATTGCACAAGGAAATTGGCAAGCGGGATAAACCAATGACTTAACACACCTTATTTTCAATATATATTCTCTCTTTTCTTTCAACGTTTCAGGTAATTTTAACTTAGAATAATTGCAACAGCGGTACCAAACATTTCATTTAGTAACAAACTTTGCTCAAACTTTTCATTTGTACCACCCACCGTACCAAACCTTTCAAAATATTGAAGTTGAAGTCCAAATGGATGGTTTCTGTTAATTTGACCGTTAGTTAACCAAATAATTGACTTTGACAATAATTTTGACTAATTTTAAAAAGTTAAAATGGTAACTTTACATTTTTTAAAATCAAATAATTAAAATTAAAAACTCATTTCCACCTCCTTCTTCTCCATCCACCCCACCCCTCCAAGAGGGCACCCACCCAATGCCGACGTCACCCCATCTCTGCCACTGTCATCTTCATTCCCATCACCCAACAAATCTTCAAACCCCAAAACCCCATCCCCACTCCAAAACCAAACACAAAAAGGTAGCGGCACTGCCAGCCAAAGCTCTCCCGTCCCAACCCTTCAACGCCGGCTAAAGCACCTCAAGAAAAAATAAATAAATAAATTCACAGGCCAATAATGAAGATCTCTAGGATTGCCCAATTTTGTGAAGGGGTTACTGGAAAATTTGTGAATGGAAAAGCTCCATTTCTTTTTGAATTTGGCCTTAAAATCGGAGATTTCGAGTCCTAATTTCAAAATCAGCATGATATTTTGATGATTCAACTGGAGAACGTGGGGAAGATGGACCTAAAACTGGAGAATTTATTCCTAATTACAGGAAAATAATTTGTGGGTTTTGACATATTTTTATGAATTTTTGGAATCAAGAATGGTTGGGACCTAGACTGTAGGGTGTTCCTTAATCTACCTGTTAATATTTTGGGTCACAGATAAAGAATTTTTAGAACTAGACTGCAAGTTGTTGAGCTGATGATGATGTGAAAGTGCAAGACAAATAGATGCACCAGCTCCAAGCACCGCAGATGTTGAGGTGGAGGAAGTTATTGGCATTGGCTTGGAAGTAGTCATATTTCCATTAACGGAATGGCTAGATTGGTCTTCCACAAGCTTTCTTGAACGATGATGACCTCTGTTCATATGTGGCAGTGGCAGGTGACTTTGATTTGAAGAAAAAAATTATTGGGTGATGGGAATGAAGGAGGTGGTGGAGGAGATGGCAGTGGGGGTAGCAGTGGGTGTGGTGTGGTGTGGTGTGAATGGAAAAGAAGTTGATTTTTGGTTTTTAATTTTAGTTATTTTATTTTAAAAAAATGTAAAGTTACCATTTTAACCTTTTAAAATTAGTCAAAATTATTGTCAATGTTAATTATTTGATCAACTATTGTTCAAACTAACAAAAGCCATCCATTTTGAAAGGTTTGGTACCGTGAGTAGCAGTGAGCAAATTCTGCTACTAAATAAAAGGTTTGGTACCGCTGCTACAATTATCCCTTTTAACTTCTAGAAATTTGTCTTTCTTAATAATGATTCTTGTATTGGTCACAATTCTATCGACTCGTTTCTTATGTAAGCCTGGATGTAAGGTCCTATGTTCCCCTTTGTACTTCTATTTAAGTTTTCGTGAAAGGAAAATACGATAGACTGCAGACTGTACCTTGCAATACCGTGCAGCCATGTTGAGTCTGCTGGTTTCCAAAAACATATTCACAGCCTGATCTAAACATGATATAGCCTCTGAAAAACCCCAATAAAACAATACGCTTCATCAGCAACTTATAAGCACACATAAATAATACGTTTCAAATCATTTCTCCATACTTTAGGTCCAAAACTCGTAGTTATATTCATCACAATCAAGTGAAAATAATACACACGTTTGGGGGACGTTTTCTTATAGCAATTTGCAGCATCCACGTAAGCATTCGCTGCTTCATGCTTGCTACCCAACTGCAAAAAATATCAAGTTATTGACATCACATGCAAAACTTTATTACAGCCATAAATTAGCCAAATAACTGACCTTCAAATTACAGTTAGCCAATTTAATATTGACCAATGCAGCTCTATCCCCTGAGAAACACCACAGTACTAAATTAGTATTCTAAGACTTCAAACAGCATTTCACCCTAACTAGTAAGTACTAAAATTCCAATTGTTGATCAAATTATCTATATAGTCCTTGCTTAGTATATCATCAATACTCTTTCACCCTATAAAAAAGATTAAAAAAATAATAAAGATAAGTATTTTGCTCAATTGAGTCCATTTGTTCCCTCCCCTCCTGGCTATTCGACAAAAACTCCATTCATACCTCAGCAGCCAAGGAATAGCCTAAGCATTCTATATAACTAATCCAGATTATCAAATACTCTTCACAAAATGAAAGCAATATTACACTTGAAAAAGAACAGAAACATGAAATGCAATTTCCCTACTGACACTGTAAAAATTCAATCATAACAAATCATGCATAAAGAAACAAAAAATCAAAATTTTGTACAGTAACAAAAGATAAAGGTTGTTAAAAGTAAAATCCTAAAGTGGGTTAAGTATAAAAACACTAATCAGCATACATCAGTATAGGCTATTTCTTTAAGATTGACCTTCTAAGATATATAAACCAGAGAATCAGGGCTCAAAATCTCAATACAAGCAGTCGAATTCTAATAGCTAAAGTAAGAGCTAGTCCTCTTAAAAAGGTTAAGATTTTAAGATAACCCCAATACTCAACAAAGGTTGAAAATTATCAAACTATAAATGGAAAGGCTCACTGCTCACATGATTTGGCGAGTTTAAAGGAATTAGCAGCTTTTTGGTAGAGATCAGCAGCATCCTCATGCTTAGAATCAAATAAACCCCAACCAGTAATCTTCTTCTCAGCTTTTCTTTCGAATTCCTCACCTTTCACCATCTGATCCCCCATACTATTTTTCGATCGGATTGTTGAATTACTGAATTGGAGTTTCCAGATTTTGGTCTTCTTGCAGGTGAAGTGTTTGAAAAAATGTGAAGAAGAAAAGTAAAAGCTGAAAGCGTGTAGAAGATAATCTGAGTTTTAACCGCTCCGTTTGGTGGTGAAAAAATGTTCGATATCATCGTTTATCCCGTTTTATCCCATTCAAGTTTGAATTAAATCTGCTTGTACGATAATGGCCGACCATGTTTGATGTGTCAAAATCTAGCTAGTTGATTTAAAATACGATTTTTGATTTTTTTTTTTAAATGAATGAATTTGATGATGAGAAATATTGTCAACTATCATTGTGCATATATATCATTTTAGTTGTTCTTTTTTTACCGGTTGGTCCTTTTTTTTTTTTTTGGTTCCAATAAAAAACAACCACCTCCCCTTATATTCCCCATGAAAAAACCCCTCTACACCAAGTCTTGTTATTTTTTATAATACTAGTAGTTGACACATGCGTTGCACGAATTTTGTATTTGTTGTGTTTTTATTAGTGTAGAAATTGTAGATATTAAAAAAAGTAGTTTAAAATTTATTGGATTATTCAAGAGTCTTGAGAGAATATTATTGCATCGCTAATACTCCATCTAATAGGGTGATTATTTCAAAAGTTGATATTACTGTATAGAGAAACTCACCAAAAATAAAATAGAAAACATCACGTGTATGTAGAACATGACAGTACATGATAATAGAAACGTTTGACATACATAAAGATTTCAAGTTTGCTAGTGTAAGAAATATTTAATTCATTAAATAAAAAACATGCCTCGAAAAATGAAAATGCATAGCAAAAAAGTTGTAAAATGATAACATGCAACATTTACAAAATATATAGATCAATAGATCTGGAGGACCCAAGTTTGAGCAAGAAAGAAAAGTTAGTTTTAGGCTGTGAGTTAAGTAGATTACTCTATATTGAACAGCCGAAATTATTACAAGTGTCTAGTACATGTGAATTTGAAACACAGAACTTGAGCAAAATTTAAACATAAAACCAAAATATTCTACTGAAAAATTGTTCAGCCAAACTAAGGGACATCTAGCAAAATTTAGAAACTTCTCTGGTAGTGAAATGACATCGGGAAAAAAATCATGAGATCAATATCTATGTTATGAACCTTATATAATTTCAAATTGTTGCATCTTAAGGGGTAATACTTCTACAGATGAAAGAATGTAACAGATTATTGTTGCCTTAGTACACATAATTGAAATTGGCGTTTCCGCAATGCAATAGACACAATTTAATAAAAAATGTGATCAAACTTCCGCAACTTGCTTTCCATAAGAAAATTCATCATTAACTTCCTTGGAAAATAAAATGCAAACTTTTCTTAGATTCTACTGAAAAAAAAAAAAATAGAAGGAGGATTTACCAAATTTAACATGCCTTTAAAATATATTATGACAAAGTATTTGAAGCCCTATTTGTACACTCAATAGTCAAAGATTGCTTATAATGAGATAATAATATGAATCATTCAATATGATTGCACATATATTGAATTGTAAGTGGAATAAAGAATTTTTAATTATGTAATGTCTAGAAATGTCATACTTACCTTAACTTTGTAGGCTAAAAAATAGCCTCACTTTTGTTAACACGATAAATGGTGAAGTTTTCAACTGAAATACATCAATCGAGCAAACTATACCAAACTATACACTTATACGCTTCTAAAGTTACATCATAAGTAAAGAGTAAAAGCTAAGCAACAATAAAAATTTTAAAAGTGTCATAAATATAATATGGTTAAACAAGTTCATCGGCTTAAAAGATCCTAAATCACACATGTAGTAGTCAAAAACCTATTTGCTAGTATTGAGTACCAAATCAATCTAATACAAGAACTAATCAAGAACATGTTAGAACTGATGAAACAATAGTTCAAACAGATCACATGACAAAGTAATCAATGAAGAAAGTCAATATTAACGATTTGTATAGTAGCATACCTCATAGATCAAATTGGAAAAGGTAACAAAAATAACACTACTATATAGCCGATGGGAAATCAAATTACCCATTGTGTGAACGGTATATCAAAAGAAGCTAAATATGAGGACTACTAAGTAATCTGACTCATTCACATCAACATTATAATTTTTGAAATTCATTATACGCATGGAAACTTCATTTACAAAATCATAGGAAACTTGCAAGTGTTTTTACAAAATAGTATTTCAATTAAATAAACCTATAAAATATAACATTCACTATTTATCTTCAATTATGCATTTGAACACTTGCGGAAATAGAAAGCAACGCTTACCACAATTTCAGATCTCATTGACTTTGAAAATGTTTCATCTCTATTAACACAAGATGAATGATATGCTTTTGGGCAACCTCTATGAATTCATTGGGAAAAATTATTGATAAGCCCAAAAAGCAAAAAATCAACAATTTTTTTTTTTAGAAACACGTTTTTTCTTCTTACATTCTTAATATTATATGTCACTATACATGAAACTTACCTACAGTCACTCATGACAAGGTCCCACTATCGAAACAAGTAAAACAAACATCGTCTCATACAAGCTTCCTCCCTAAAGCTTTTGCTACAGTCTTAAAACTTGATAGAGTCTTTGATTTCTTTTCTATCTTCTGCTTCCATCCAGAAACTTTCCTAGAGTCAACCACATTAACTTCAGTCTCCACTTCAATGTCTTGAGTCAAAATCTCCTCAATGGTAATCATTCCCCCATCTTCTTTATCTTGTACAGCACAACTCCTCACTAAACTTACCAACATCATCATTTGTTTTTGTAGGATAAAATAAGTGGAGAATCAAAGTAATTAATCAAACCGAAGACCCGTGTTTACACGGTTTCCTTAAATCGAATTCGCCGCCTCACCGGAGTGCAAGAGGTTTTGATCGGTGTTCGATTCCCAGGATACAATCGGTCGTCGGTCCACGCTGCACTACGTTACCGACCTACGAACTAGCCGTGTCTATCTCTCAAAGAACTTAGCAAATGAAGAACAAGGAAAAATAGAGGTTGCTAAATGAAGGAGGAGGAAACGGGTTCTATTTTTTTTTCTTTTGTTGTGTTTGCTATTTTTTGTTTCTCTCTTTTTTTGTGTGTTTGTCCCAACTAAGAGATCATCTATTTATACACATAGATGATGAGTGTGGTCATTAAGACATTGAAGAGGGGTTATGGAATTGAAGAGGTGAAGTTATGAAATTGATTTCCATTAGTTATGGAATTGAAGAGGTGAAATTGATTTCCATTAAACTAATGAATATGAAACATATTTTCATTCAATTCCAACAATAAACTAATGAATATGAAACATTATTTTCATTCAATTCCAACAATCCCCCACATGAATGAAAATTTGAAAACCAAAGAGATAGAGTAGAACGAATCAATCCTGCATAGGATAGGTAGCATTTAGCTTTGAACCTTCCCTTGTAAATATCTATCGAGTATTACTAGCAAACCAGTGGATCTGATGCCTTGAACTGTTTTGCCATTTGTGTAAACCAAGACAATAGACATCACACAGGACCATTCTAGACACAGCTTAGTTCTCAATGTTGTGTTCGTTTTGGCCATGAACACGTCCCCTGGTTCTGCAAATGTTTGTTCAAGGATATTGCCTTCCCAATCCTTATAGAAGCGGCCCCACTTCACACTCACATAGGCGACCTCTTAACTCAGCGTTTCACAAAAACGCTTAAGGGTCATTAAAAGCATAGCTTAACCTGTATCTTCCAATCACTGTGAGCATCATAGGAATGAGTAGAAGAAGAACCTTCTCAGTGATTTACACAGATATACATGGTTTAGTTGTCCCTTTGAACCTAGATCCTGGGATCTCCATTCAGCTAGGTTGGGATTCCACCACGATACCTTTCAACGTCATAGGCTGCAAGCCCATTCCCCTCGATGCTTTTTCAACTAGCTCTCGAGTTAACCCTTTTGTTAACGGATCCGCAATATTATCCTTTGACTTCACGTAGTCCAGAGTGACAACACCTTGTGAGAGCAGTTGTTGAACGGTATTATGTCATCTTCGAATATGTCGAGACTTACCATTATACATTTTGCTCTGTGCCCTGCCAATTGCCGATTGATTATCGCAATAAACACAAATTACAGGCACAGGCTTTGACCATCTTGGAATATCCTCAACAAACTGGCGAAGCCACTCTGCTTCTTCAGTTGCTTTATCCAAAGCAATGAATTCTGATTCCATTGTAGATCTTGCGATGCAAGTTTGTTTGGACGATTTCCAAGAGACGGCTGCACCACCAAGAGTGAAGACATATCCACTAGTAGATTTTGAATCTGACATATCAGATATCCAGTTCGCATCAGCATACTCTTCGATTACTGCAGGGTACCTAGAATAATGTAGTCCAAAATCACGAGTGTACCTCAAATATTGTAACACCCTGAAAATGGCTCTCCAATGGATAGCACCTGGGTTACTCGTGTAGCGACTCAATCTGCTAACTGAGTATGCTATATCCGGTCTCGTACAAGTCATTAAATACATTAAACTCCCAATTATCCGAGAATATTCTAACTGTGACACACCATCACCAGTGTTCTTGGATAAGTGGAGACTCAAATCCACTGGAGTCCTAGCCACAGTCGTATCTGACTTGTTGAACTTGTCAAGTATCTTATCAATGTAATGAGATTGAGATAACGCAAGTCCATTAGGTGTTCGAGTGATTTTTACTCCCAAAATAACATCCGCGAGACCCATGTCTTTCATGTCAAACTTCGAGTTTAACATATTCTTAGTGGCTTTGATAATCTCATCAGAGCTGCCGACAATGAGCATGTCATCAACGTATAGACACAGTATGACATATCCATCATTAGTGTCCTTGACATATACACACTTGTCGCACTCGTTGATTCGAAAACCACTAGAAAGCATAGCATTATCAAATTTCTCATGCCATTGCTTCGGTGCTTGCTTTAAACCATAAAGTGATTTAACCAGTTTACAGACTTTCCTTTCTTGACCTGGAGCTAAAAACCCCTCTGGTTGCTCCATGTAGATTTCTTCATTCAAATCTCCATTTAGGAAAGCTGTTTTTACATCCATTTGATGTATTTCCAGATTTGGCAAGGCTGCAATAGCAATTATCATTCGGATAGAAGTTATTCTCGACACAGGAGAATAAGTATCAAAGTAATCTAAGCCTTCTTTTTGCTTATAACCTTTGATTACTAGCCGAGCTTTATATTTATCAATAGATCCATCCGCTTTCATCTTCTTCTTGAAGATCCACTTGTAGCCCAAAGGCTTACAACCCGGCGGAAGATCTACTAATTCCCAGGTATGATTCTGTAGGATAGAATCGATTTCACTCTTAATGGCTTCTTTCCACAGATGACCATCGGGAGAAGATATAGCTTCTTTATAGCTTTGAGGATCATTCTCCATAAAATATGTGAGAAAATCAGGGCCAAACGTCTTAGAAGTTTTGGTCCTTTTGCTCCGTCTAGGCTCATCCTCACCTTCTTCAGTTGGATCTTTACTGCTGCCAGTAGAAGAAGATTCCATAGTCCGTTTAACATGAGTTAACTGTTTAGGAGTTTTACAAGGAAATACATTCTCAAAGAATTGTGCATTCCTAGACTCCAAACCGTGTTCAGATGAATATCGGGTACATTCGAATAATACACAAGGAACCTATATGTACTACTATTTTGTGCATAACCAATGAACACACAATCAACTGTCTTAGGTCCAATCTTGACCTTCTTAGGAGGAGGCACCACAACTTTGGCAAGACACCCCCACATTCGTAAGTATTTATATGAAGGTGTTCGACTTGTCCAAAGTTCATACGGAGTCTTATCCATATTCTTTCTTAACACTTTATTCAAAATGTAATTCGCAGAAAGAATAGCTTCTCCCCACATGTTCTGTGGTAATCCAGAACTAATCAACATAGCATTCATCATTTCTTTTAGCGTTCGATTCTTACGCTCAACAATTCCGTTCTGCTGAGGTGAATAAGGTGCAGTAGTTTGGTGAATTATTCCATATTTAGCACAAAATTCACCAAAAGGTGATTCATATTCACCACCACGATCAGTTCGCAGCACCTTTATTTTCTTGCTAAGTTGATTTTCAACTTCATTCTTATAAAGAATGAATTTATCGATAGCTTCATCTTTGCTTTTAAGCAAGTACACATAACAATACCTCGTACTATCGTCGACAAAAGTAATAAAATACTTATTGCCGCCTCTTGTTTGGACAAATTTCAAGTCACACACATCACTGTGGACTAGTCCCAATGGCTCGGTACTTCTTTCAATACTATGAAACGAAGACCTAGTAAGCTTAGCCTCAACGCAAGTTTCACATTTATGATTTGAATCAATTTGAAACCTAGGCAAGTAGTTTAGTTTGCTTAGTCTACGTAATGCATTGTAGTTTACGTGACCTAATCTACCATGCCACAAATTAGGAGACTCAAGCAAGTAAACAGAAGGAGTTTTCTCATTATTCATAAGAGTTGGGGTTACAGCAATTACATTCAATTTAAATAGGCCATCAGTCATATAGCCTTTCCCAACATAAACTCCTGTTTTGGTAATCACCAGTTTATCCGCTTCAAAGACCATGCGGAAACCATTCTTGCTCAGAAGAGACCCAGAGACCAGATTTTTGCGAATCTCTGGCACGTACAACACATTAGTCAGAGTAAGCTCTCTGCCAGAGGTCATCTTCAGGATCACCTTGCCTTTACCAAGCACTTCAGAGGTTGCAGAGTTTCCCATAAACAACTTTTCACCATTTGTAACTGGTACAAACGTAGTGAACATGCTCCTATTGGAGCAAACATGGCAAGTGGCCCCAGTGTCTAGCCACCACTCCTTAGGGTTAGACCCCACCAGGTTAACCTCACTAATCACCGCCGTAAGGTTTAGGTCAGACATGTCATCTGAGAGATGATCTCTCTCATTTCCAACCATATTAGCCTGAGGGCGCTGCTTGTTATCCCTCCGAGGCTGACGGCAATCTGCTGATCGATGCCCAACTTTGTCACAATTGAAGCACTTTCCATTGAACTGGAACTTAGGCTTCTTACCTACCCCACCGGTAGGTTTCAACTGAAACCCTTTCGTGGTCTGCTTTTTCCAATTTCCATGACCCTGTTTGGCTTTAAAGGATTGACATTTATTAGTACCAGAACTTTGACCGTGTTCCAATACATTAGCCTTCTCAGAGTAAGAATTCCCTGACTTACGTTCAGCCTTTTTGTTATCCTCCTCAATGCGCAGCTTGATAATTAAATCTTCGAAAGACATCTCTTTCCTCTTATGCTGCAAATAGCTTTTGAAAGCCTTCCACTGAGAAGGTAGCTTGTGAATAGCAGTAGCCACCTGTAGAGATTCTGACATAGTCAGACCCTCAGTATGCATTTCTTGCAAAAGCACTTGATACTCCTGTACTTGGCTCACCACTGAACGTGAATCAACCATTTCGAAGTCCATGCACCGACTGGCCAAGAATTTCTTAGACCCAGCATCCTCGGACTTGTACTTCTTTTCTAAGGACTCCCAAAGCTCCTTAGCTCCAAGACATAGTTGCGACACAAAAAATCAGCACTTTTCCATGCATCCTAAGCCGCACGCCTATGCATATCAGTGTCGTTTTCGGCCACGACAGGGGCATCCTCAGTGAGGAAACGAGCAAGGCCCAAAGTAGTAAGATAAAAAATCATCTTATTCTGCCACGTCTTAAAATCAGTGCCAGCAAACTTATCCGGTCGAATTGCATGATTCACCGAAAATCGAGGTGGAAACGTTGGCAATGGTACCGAGGCCGCAGCCCTAGGTACTGGCAAGGGTATTGTGCCAAATTGAATTTCCGAGGCCGCAGCCATAGGCAAAGTGGGGTTCACTCCAACATGAGGAAACCCGCCACCAATAGTCCCATCAACAGGAGGAATGCCAGTCGAGATCCCCACAGGGTTGACAGCGATCATTGCGAGATTTGGTACACCGGTACCAACAGCGTTGTTGTTCACATCGTCATTTCCATGTGACGCCATTTAACCTTAAAGAACGACAACAAAAAGTTTAGAACAATAGTGAGTTTGTAAACTAGAGATAGATTCAGAATCTATGTTATCAATTCGGAAAAATTCAGAATTGAAAATGAGAGCAAATTATATAGTCAAATTTCCAATAACTTTAACAATTATTTAAACATGAATTATAATTGTCAAAAAATTAAATAATCATTATCTAGTCATATATTACCAAAAGATATAAATAATCACATAATCATTAACAAATAATCATATAATCATTACCCAATTACAATAATCTAAATAATTGTTAAATAAGTACCCAATCATTACCAATGATTTGGACAATTATTACCAATGATTGGAAACCATCTAAAACCATGCAAACCACCTTATAAAAGTAATCCAGAAACTGAATACGTTTTTTTTTCTTTTTTCTTCTTCCAAAATCTATATCAACTAAGAATCTACCTTAATACACGTTATGTAAATATTAACCAGAAGTTAGAAAACAAATGAACTGAAGTCATATTCATTAGTTTAATGGAAATCATTTCACTTCTTCAATTCCATAACTAATGGAAATCAATTTCATAACTTCACCTCTTCAATTCCATAACCTCTCTTCAATGTCTTAATGACCACACTCCTCATCTATGTGTATAAATAGATGATCTCTTGGTTGGGACAAACACACAAAAAAAAAAGAGAAACAAAAAATAGCAAACACAACAAAAGAAAAAAAAAATAGAACCCGTTTCCTCCTCCTTCATTTAGCAACCTCTATTTTTCCTTGTTCTTCATTTGCTAAGTTCTTTGAGAGATAGACACGGCTAGTTCGTAGGTCGGTAACGTAGTGCAGCGTGGACCGACGACCGATTGTATCCTGGGAATCGAACACCGATCAAAACCTCTTGCACTCCGGTGAGGCGGCGAATTCGATTTAAGGAAACCGTGTAAACACGGGTCTTCGGTTTAATTAATTACTTTGATTCTCCACTTATTTTATCCTACAAGAGTGATTTATCGACTTCGAATATAATAATATGGACTCTTCACTTCCCAATATGAGTGAACGCACGTTGTTCTTCAATTCAAACCTTAGCATGAAATCAAAAGAATATTAGTTACTTTCCGAAATCAAAATATTAAATTAGAATGAAATCGGAAAAAGAAAGAGGAGATGCAAGTGATGCGATCGGTCGAGGCAAGTGTTTGACACTTTGTCCTTAAGATGAATTTGCCCCGCATCGGTGCTAACGGTTTCTTGACAATCATCTCCCAAGATACAACGACCACGTCTAGCCATAGGAGCACTCCAAATGACTTAGACCAACGAACTCGAACGGAATTCTCTCTCTACCATAACCATGATTTTGATGCAAGAAATAATCACTTCTACAAAGTGTTTTATGCAAAACTAAAGTAAAACATGAAATATAATGATTTGGAACTATCAATTGAATTTGTTCCACTTCTCATTATTCCATATCAAATTCAAACATGTGGGATCCCTTATATAGTAGTTGGAACATCCATACCAAGAGACACATCTCTTAGAATTTATATCTCTCCATAAAGAGATACAATTACATCTCTACATAAAGAGACAATTATTGAAAAATGATGCCAAAAGTCATGATTTCCAAGAGTCATGATCCATATGAAAAGACACATCTTTTCATCTACATATTTTCTAGAATATTTCACAATATTTCATATAATTTTTCAATAATTCAAAATTTGGCTTAATTTCTCATTCACCAAATAACACATTTCCAACAATCCCCCACATGAATGAAAAATTAATGCAAATGACTATGCAGACACTAGTAGAGAGAGGACGGAAAAAACATTGCATCCGAGAAGGTAGTTTTTGGCCTTGAACCTCCCTTAGTGAAATACTATCGGACTTACTGGCTAATTGGTGAACGTGATGTCTTGAACCATTCAGTCATTGGTGTAAGCCAAGACAACAGTACTCACACAATGTCTTCCCTAAACCGTTCATGGTTCTCACTGTTGTGTTCATTTTGGCCCTGAACAACTCTTGGATTTCATAAGTGCTTTAGAGAATTTAAGCCTTTGAAACATTCTCATAGAAGCGGCCCCACTTCACACTTATATAGGTGACCTCCTATTAAGAGTATTCTGTCATACTCCACTTGACTGAATCAAGCTATAGGAATCATTAAAAGTGTATCTTAACCTTTCAATCATTCGGCAGAAAGCACTTTAATATCATAGGAATGAGTTAGGAAATAATTTCCTAAGTGCTTCATGGAATCTTCATGACTTAGTTTTCCCTTTGAACCAAGATCTTGGGATCTCCAGTCAACAAGGTAGGGTTACCATCACAAAGACTCTTACGTCGTAGGCTTTAAGCTCATTCCCTCGATATGCAGTATTATTGATCTCTCGGTAAATCTCTAAAGGTACCACGAGTTTACACCATTGAGATCGACTGCTTAATGGTATTATGTCTACGACTTATACGTCTAGACTTACCATTACATGTGACTTAGTATCTCATCAAATATAGCTAATCAACGATTGATTGATTTAATAGATACAACATGTCACCACCAAGAAATCCTCTCATGAAGCTACATGCTTCTAACTAGCTTTATCTAAAGCTTTATGAACAACAATATTAGAGGATTTCTATCACACACTACACTAGTCAATCACTTTTACTAGTGGATTTCAGAAAGATGGGTATTCAATATCATTATTGAAATATCACAATGCATTTCAACTTTATGAATATTCTTCAAATATTCTAATTGATCTTGCATATCCAAACAAACACCATAATTGGCTTTTATCCCATTTCATCCACTTTAGACTTAGTGTATATCATCCTTATAATCAATATAAAGGTTTTCTATCCTTTCCACCTTTATAGATACATTTCTATGATTATAAGGTATAGAAAATTGTAACTTTTAATATAAGTTACTCCCACAATTCCTCAATTAGGAATGCATGTGCAATCTAGTAAAGTTGCATCCACAAGTTTTGAAATTTACATATAAGTTCGCAACCATTAATGTTAACCCCCACATTTTTGGGTTATACTTTTGAACTTAGAGTTCATCAACTCTCTCATAGTTCAATTCATTTATCGAATAGATAATGTACATATCGAATGCTTCATGAAAGTTTAAGTACTTTCAAAGTGGTCATCAATCCACAATTTATTTCAATTGAAATAGTATACAATGTACTTCAATCCAACTATCTTTTAATTTGATCATCCAAATTAAATTAAGGTCATCACATAGACCAACAACATTTTCAAGCATATACCAATTTAATTGGTTCCACGATTGAAATCAAATTCAACAATGAAGAATACTAAGCATCTTGATTCACAAGAATTGCAACTTCTCCCAACATATATCACATTTGTGACATTTCACGAGATAGTATTATTTCATGTTAAATAATACTTATTCACCATATTCAAATTTAATGAACGAATCATCCATCAGTTGTGTTTTCAAAAAAAAAAAAAACTCAACGAGAGGACGCACCTCTTCAAATTAATCTCTATGAAGAGATACACCAATTGGAAATTAATCATACCAAATGTCATGATTTCTCATATGAAAAGACATATCTTTCCATCCAAATCGATTTTAGAATATTTCATAATATCCTACGAATTCCAAATAATTAAGTGGCTTAAATCTCATTATCAAATAATGATTTCCACTTAATATAATTATAACAAATCGCATTTTGTCATATTTGCATAAATCATCTCATTTAATTTCATCAAATTAATTGAGGCTATCGTCATTAATATAATTTCTTATATTCCAATAAAAGGAATTTATTCCATCTTAGTCAACACATATCGTGACTAAGAATATCAATATCATGGGAAATTCACACACTTCCACATTTAGAGATATCATCATTGATCCCAATCTCGATCAATTAAATAACCAAGACCAAATGATCAACCATTGATTTGGTACAAAAAACCAAAACGTATATTCATTATTTTATGTAATAAACATCAACAATAAAATTTCCATTGCAGTTATAAAATGAACAGTCATCGAAACCATAAATTAGACAACTTTCCATACTCATTGGATATGAAACATATTTTCATTCAATTCCAACAATAAACTAATGAATATGAAACATTATTTTCATTCAATTCCATTGTAGATCTTGCGATGCAAGTTTGTTTGGACGATTTCCAAGAGACGGCTGCACCACCAAGAGTGAAGACATATCCACTATTAGATTTTGAATCTGACATATCAGATATCCAGTTCGCATCAGCATACTCTTCGATTACTGCAGGGTACCTAGAATAATGTAGTCCAAAATCACGAGTGTACCTCAAATATTGTAACACCCTGAAAATGGCTCTCCAATGGATAGCACCTGGGTTACTCGTGTAGCGACTCAATCTGCTAACTGAGTATGCTATATCCGGTCTCGTACAAGTCATTAAATACATTAAACTCCCAATTATCCGAGAATATTCTAACTGTGACACACCATCACCAGTGTTCTAGGATAAGTGGAGACTCAAATCCACTGGAGTCCTAGCCACAGTCGTATCTGACTTGTTGAACTTGTCAAGTATCTTATCAATGTAATGAGATTGAGATAACGCAAGTCCATTAGGTGTTCGAGTGATTTTTACTCCCAAAATAACATCCGCGAGACCCATGTCTTTCATGTCAAACTTCGAGTATAACATATTCTTAGTGGCTTTGATAATCTCATCAGAGCTGCCGACAATGAGCATGTCATCAACGTATAGACACAGTATGACATATCCATCATTAGTGTCCTTGACTTATACACACTTGTCGCACTCGTTGATTCGAAAACCACTAGAAAGCATAGCATTATCAAATTTCTCATGCCATTGCTTCGGTGCTTGCTTTAAACCATAAAGTGATTTAACCAGTTTACAGACTTTCCTTTCTTGACCTGGAGCTAAAAACCCCTCTGGTTGCTCCATGTAGATTTCTTCATTCAAATCTCCATTTAGGAAAGCTGTTTTTACATCCATTTGATGTATTTCCAGATTTGGCAAGGCTGCAATAGCAATTATCATTCGGATAGAAGTTATTCTCGACACAGGAGAATAAGTATCAAAGTAATCTAAGCCTTCTTTTTGCTTATAACCTTTGATTACTAGCCGAGCTTTATATTTATCAATAGATCCATCCGCTTTCATCTTCTTCTTGAAGATCCACTTGTAGCCCAAAGGCTTACAACCCGGCGGAAGATCTACTAATTCCCAGGTATGATTCTGTAGGATAGAATCGATTTCACTCTTAATGGCTTCTTTCCACAGATGACCATCGGGAGAAGATATAGCTTCTTTATAGCTTTGAGGATCATTCTCCATAAAATATGTGAGAAAATCAGGGCCAAACGTCTTAGAAGTTTTGGTCCTTTTGCTCCGTCTAGGCTCATCCTCACCTTCTTCAGTTGGATCTTTACTGCTGCCAGTAGAAGAAGATTCCATAGTCCGTTTAACATGAGTTAACTGTTTAGGAGTTTTACAAGGAAATATATTCTCAAAGAATTGTGCATTCCTAGACTCCATAATCGTGTTCGGATGAATATCAGGTACATTCGAATAATGCACAAGGAACCTGTATGCACTACTATTTTGTGCATAACCAATGAACACACAATCAACTGTCTTAGGTCCAATCTTGACCTTCTTAGGAGGAGGCACCACAACTTTGGCAAGACACCCCCACATTCGTAAGTATTTATATGAAGGTGTTCGACTTGTCCAAAGTTCATACGGAGTCTTATCCATATTCTTTCTTAACACTTTATTCAAAATGTAATTCGCAGAAAGAATAGCTTCTCTCCACATGTTCTGTGGTAATCCAGAACTAATCAACATAGCATTCATCATTTCTTTTAGCGTTCGATTCTTACGCTCATCAATTCCGTTCTGCTGAGGTGAATAAGGTGCAGTAGTTTGGTGAATTATTCCATATTTAGCACAAAATTCACCAAAAGGTGATTCATATTCACCACCACGATCAGTTCGCAGCACCTTTATTTTCTTGCTAAGTTGATTTTCAACTTCATTCTTATAAAGAATGAATTTATCGATAGCTTCATCTTTGCTTTTAAGCAAGTACACATAACAATACCTCGTACTATCGTCGACAAAAGTAATAAAATACTTATTACCGCCTCTTGTTTGGACAAATTTCAAGTCACACACATCACTGTGGACTAGTCCCAATGGCTCGGTACTTCTTTCAATACTATGAAACGAAGACCTAGTAAGCTTAGCCTCAACGCAAGTTTCACATTTATGATTTGAATCAATTTGAAACCTAGGCAAGTAGTTTAGTTTGCTTAGTCTACGTAATGCATTGTAGTTTACGTGACCTAATCTACCATGCCAAAAATTAGGAGACTCAAGCAAGTAAACAGAAGGAGTTTTCTAATTATTCATAAGAGTTGGGGTTATAGCAATTACATTCAATTTAAATAGGCCATCAGTCATATAGCCTTTCCCAACATAAACTCCTGTTTTGGTAATCACCAGTTTATCCGCTTCAAAGACCATGCGGAAACCATTCTTGCTCAGAAGAGACCCAGAGACCAGATTTTTGCGAATCTCTGGCACGTACAACACATTAGTCAGAGTAAGCTCTCTGCCAGAGGTCATCTTCAGGATCACCTTGCCTTTACCAAGCACTTCAGAGGTTGCAGAGTTTCCCATAAACAACTTTTCACCATTTGTAACTGGTACAAACGTAGTGAACATGCTCCTATTGGAGCAAACATGGCAAGTGGCCCCAGTGTCTAGCCACCACTCCTTAGGGTTAGACCCCACCAGGTTAACCTCACTAATCACCGCCGTAAGGTTTAGGTCAGACATGTCATCTGAGAGATGATCTCTCTCATTTCCAACCATATTAGCCTGAGGGCGCTGCTTGTTATCCCTCCGAGGCTGACGGCAATCTGCTGATCGATGCCCAACTTTGTCACAATTGAAGCACTTTCCATTGAACTGGAACTTAGGCTTCTTACCTACCCCACCAGTAGGTTTCAACTGAGACCCTTTCGTGGTCTGCTTTTTCCAATTTCCATGACCCTGTTTGGCTTTAAAGGATTGACATTTATTAGTACCAGAACTTTGACCGTGTTCCAATACATTAGCCTTCTCAGAGTAAGAATTCCCTGACTTACGTTCAGCCTTTTTGTTATCCTCCTCAATGCGCAGCTTGATAATTAAATCTTCGAAAGACATCTCTTTCCTCTTATGCTGCAAATAGCTTTTGAAAGCCTTCCACTGAGAAGGTAGCTTGTGAATAGCAGTAGCCACCTGTAGAGATTCTGACATAGTCAGACCCTCAGCATGCATTTCTTGCAAAAGCACTTGATACTCCTGCACTTGGCTCATCACTGAACGTGAATCAACCATTTCGAAGTCCATGCACCGACTGGCCAAGAATTTCTTAGACCCAGCATCCTCGGACTTGTACTTCTTTTCTAAGGACTCCCAAAGCTCCTTGGCAGACTTCTTTCCCACATACACGTGATATAGAGAATTCTGTAGTCCATCCAAGACATAGTTGCGACACAAAAAATCAGCACTTTTCCATGCATGTGTTTGCTATTTTTTGTTTCTCTTTTTTTTTTGTGTGTTTGTCCCAACCAAGAGATCATCTGTTTATACACATAGATGAGGAGTGTGGTCATTAAGACATTGAAGAGGGGTTATGGAATTGAAGAGGTGAAGTTATGAAATTGATTTCCATTAGTTATGGAATTGAAGAGGTGAAATTGATTTCCATTAAACTAATGAATATGAAACATATTTTCATTCAATTCCAACAATAAACTAATGAATATGAAACATTATTTTCATTCAATTCCAACAGTTTTCTCAATATCCATTTCACTCTATTTTCGATTTTGTGTCCTTAGATGAAATCTTCTCGGCCAAGTTATCACTTTTAGCCTCCATCTCCGTTGTTCCATTTTTGTAATGACCGTAAAAGAAGTGTAAATAGATTAATATCACTGTTTGCTTCAACCCCATGTCGATGAAAATTTTCAGAAGGGTTTTGTCTCTATTGTTGCATTTTGATTCTGCAATTATAAAAAGTGAAATTACAAGCATGAATATCAAGAGAGTTTTCATGGTGTAATATTCTCTGGTTTAGAATTTCATTGTGGTGGCATTTAGTTTAGAGATATTAGACAGTTGAGAAAGCAATCTTTCATTTTGTAGTGTATAGTATATAGGAAGAAGAAAAGTTCATCCACACTGCGCGGAGACGAAAGCAGATTCCTTAATTTGAGTGTGTTGGGGTTGCGACATTTACAAGCAGTTCCAAATTGTTCTTGGGAAATTTTGAGAATCTACAAAAACCATGACCACCATTTTCGTGTTGTCCACAAATTGAATGTCAAGACAGTGAGTTTCACCGTACTATGGTTTCGAATTCAAAGAAGACGAAGAGGAAGTGAAACTATGTAAATTATGATTCGAACAACAGCAGTATGAACAAATGGTAAATTGTCGTTACACTAAACGTCGATTTTATTTTATTCAATTTTGGGGGGTTTTAGTTGAGCAGTTTTATACTTGATGTCTTTGTGATTTTTCCACTTTATTAATTCGATTTTTGGATTTGATTTTTGAATCCGTGTCATTTTAAAAGGTTCTTCAATCACACTAATTTCTTCTTCGAGTTAAGTCATCGGGGTTGAACATAGTTGCCACGTTTATGATCTTTATCTGTTGCTTTTGAATAAAAAAATGTTATTGAGAGTTGTGTTTGTGTTGGATTCTTCTATTGATTCATGAATAATGAATAAGTTGCTTCGGTTTTCATCTTATGTGCTCCAGGATTGAACTTTTTTTTTTGTTCGTCTTTTGTAATTAATTGATGATTGTCGATTTTTAGTCAAGAATGCTTGTTCGGTTTTACCATTCTTGATTAATCTCGAACTTCGATTGATGTTCTTGATGTTAGGACTTTCAGTTAGTATGCAAAAAGAAAGAACATTTATGTCGTCCTGAATCGGAAATGGGATACTTTTTCTTGTAGATCCGTTCTTTCTGATTCTTCAATCCACATTATTGTTAGCTTTTTTGCGTAAGATAAATATAGTATGATTTAGATTATACTTTATTGGGAAGGGTTCAATTGGATTTTATGGAAGTTTTATTTGGTTGTTGTTTTTTTATGCTGGATTTAAGGTTTCTTTTGATCTTAAGAATATGACATTATGAATTAAAAATTGAGTTTTTAATTTCTCTTCGGAATGAAAGTTTACGAGTTTAAAATACCAAATGAACTTTTACGTAACTTTTAATGTTTGACAGACATATGTTTGATGTTTCTAACCAACTTACTAATGTTCCTTTGTATCGCTCTTTCACAGTCGAGGGTGGTGAACAATCATTTCATATGGAGCCTCTACCTGATGGTTCAAGAAAAAAATGAAGCCATAGATTCTAATTTCAAATTCGAGATTGGTTCTACAGACAATGTTAGTTCTTTGTTCAATTTTCTTCCTTGTTGTCATTTTAGATGATGCATGGTGATCTGACAGTTATTGGATTGTCCAGTATCAAAATCTACTCGTATGATATAAAATAGATTATCTATGATAATGCCCCATACGAACAAGTAAGAGGAGGAAAATGAGGTTCGAGGTAGAGATTTTAGTCAAATTCAGAAAATGACACTGGGATCAAAATAAATAACATTCAAGCTCTAGATTAGTTGGGTATAGATCGCCATCAAACAATATATATGAACCACATTTACCATTCTGATCTAAATTGAACATCTACTGAATACCATCTTTTTTGCATATTCAGTTAATATGCATTAAATAAATAAATATCGATTGAAATTATTTATTATAGATACGCATTATATCCCCTAATTTATTTTCTTTATATCTTAACATTCATTGAATAAATATATTGGAAGAAATCTTTAAAAATATTCATTTTTAATGAATTTAATTAACTATTTAATTAAGTAGAATGAATTTGTCAAATGTATATTGATCATAACTAAATACTTGACAACACAATTCATGATAATATTGTTCAAATAATTAAATAAATCAAATACATGTTGAAAAATGACGTGTCAAATATACATTTATGATAACTAAATAATTGATAAAATAATTAATGATAATAGTGTTCAAATTGCTCAAATGATTAATAAATTAAATATATATTGAAAAACGAAAAGTAGTCTATTATTGAAATAATTAAATATATGTTGAAAAATAAAAAGTAATGTATTATAGAAATTATTGAATTATAATAAAGATATAATCGTTCAAAAAATAATTCTTCACTTTTATGTGATATTTAATATATTATAATTATAATATTATTTGAATTATTAAATAAATCAAACACATTAAAAAACGAAAAAGTAAATGAATCTATCAAATATAGTTAAATAAATAAAATATATATATTGATAAACGAAAAGTAAGTAATGAATATGTAAAATGTACATTTATTATAACTAAATAGACAAAATAATTAATGATAATATCGTTCAAATGATTAATAAATTAAATACGTATTGAAAAATGAAAAAGTATGGTATTATAGAAATAATTAAATACATATTAAAAAATGAAAAGTAATATATTATTAAAATAATTGAATTATAGTAAGGATAAAATCATTCAAAAAAAAAAAAAACAATCTTCGCTTGATATAATATTTAATATATTATAAAGCACCTACGGTGAGGGCACGAATCTATTTTAAAAAAATTGTGTTCACACATGTCTCGATTTTTAAAGTTTAATTGAATTTTTTATTCTCTACTATTTAGATTATTTGTTCTATTTTATCGTGATTTATATAACTTATTTTGTTTGTTGTGATTAGCAAATTATTTAATCTACTGTATCTTAGCTATTATTCGGCAAGTTATTGGCTACACGGTAAACTGCATATCCAATATGTTAGTTGCATATCCGGTATATGTTGTAAATCCGGTATTTGTTAAACCGGCATTCGTTCACGAATATTTTATCTAATATCATTTTCAAACATTCATTTTCTTGTTTGTTTCTGTGTATTTGTGTTCAATTTCCCTCCGGTAGATTTTTATGTTTTTCGGTATTATTCTTTTTTTTTTTCCCAAAGAACCATAAAAATCACAAAGGAATTGGAGAGTAGCGTTTTGTAGTGGTGCTACGATCCCTACTTCAGGAGGTACATGGTGTTGTGGACCCCCTCACCGTAGGTGCTTGATTTCCAACGCCAATAACATGTACCTCCTAAAACAGGGATCGTAGTGCCACTACACAACGCCACTCTCCAATTCCTTTGCGATTTTTATGGATCTTTGGAAAAAAAAGACCAAAAAAAAAATCCATAAGAGAGAAATCAAATACAAATACACAGAAACAAACAAGAAAATGAAAGTTTGAAAATTCTATTAGATAAAATATTCGTTAACGAATGTCGATTTAACAAATACCGAATTTACAACATATACCAGATATGCAACTAACATATCGTATATGCAACTAACATACCGTATATGCAACTAACATACCGGATATATAGTTTACTGTTGCATCTACAGTAACATCTCATTGGTTACTATTGCATCTATAGTAACTACAAAGTGCCCTTTTTATATAGTAGGGATAACTTGAAAAACAAATAAAATTCACTTGAAAAAGCTAAAATTCTAACTTTGTATCGTTACCTACTCAAGACAGTTTTGGATAAATATTTCACTGGGATATAAGTCTCCCAAAAGATAATGGAGGCATGCAAAGGTTCCTCGAGCCGAATGAAGATTTGTCCTCAAGTGCAAATGCAGAAGAGAACTTAATTGAAAGATCCACCTGTCGAGTAGAGACAGAAGTTGACCATCGTAATCTAATGATGCCAAACCGACTCTCAAGACCAAACTTAAACAGTCCAAAAGTGACCATTGAGGACATAGATATACAAGACACAATTGGGCCGGATTGGCCTAAGACATGCAAACCAACACCTGGGGGCTTTATTGGCCCAAACACTTATTATACCACAAGGGTTAATCTGTTTTCTCGTACTTCAGTGTATAGTTGTTTTCTCTTTCGCATAGGTGCAATTAAAATTAAAATTTCTTTTTATCCCGTACCTTAGCTTTGTAGGTAATTGATTATGATCACTTAATTTTTTTTTTTGCAAGAAACATATAAATCTTCTTTCTAGGTAATGAAGATGCACGAATCAAAGCCACTGATGGTTGGCCCGACGCCCAATCAAAGGCCGTATTAATGGGTTCAATCCTCCCGAGCGAGCTTCACATATACTCGATATGTCTCACAAATGTGATACTTCTAAAGGCTCAAGATATAATGATGTGAATGCTAAGTTCACTATGTTGGAAGGGAAGATTGAAGAGTTCACACAAAGTAGACGACAAAGAGAAGATATGATTAGTCCGGGTATATAAGAAAAAATATGTATGTGAAGAGGTAGAGGAGGTTAAACGCCAATCATGGGAGGAGGTTAAGTGTTAATTGTTAGTGCAAAAATGTTGTAAATAATAATTTCTACTCTGAAATCGAGGTTGGTAACCATAGTCTAAATAATTCCTTCGCCAATATATATCGGACTATTAATCTCTTACTCATTTTTATTGCTCAAAGACTCTTAGTTACTCGAACTCAAGAATATTTCATGGATCAAACTATTGTTCCATTGCTATTTTCAATTGACGTCTGATTTCAACATTTCAATTCTCTAAGAGTGTGTTTGATTAACATGAAAAATATATTTTAGAAAAGAAAATATTTTCCTTATTTTGAGGGGAGAAAAAAAAAAACCTACTCCCCCCAAAGAAAATATTTTCTTTAAAAACAAGGAAAATTATGCATATTTTTAAAAGTTGGAAAATATTTTTCATATAAAAAAAATAACAATTAGACATCTCAAAGTAGGAATTTTGGAGGAAAACTGACATTTTTTATGAAAAATAAATGCAATCAAGCACACTCTAAGTGATCATTGAGTAGATTTTCAATTTCAATTGGTGTCCTGCTTTGATTATTATTATTATTATTATTATTATTATTATTATTATTATTATTAGATTGCTACTCAAAATTAGGCACATTGAATTTGGTATTAAACCTCACCATAGCATCTACAAAATAATCAATTGGACCACCAACCTGATCCAGTTGACCACATGATTCACTTCTAAACTAATAGGCCCAAAACAATTGCATATAGGTTTCTTCTTCTTTCAATGTCAGGTTTTGGCCCATAAAGTCAACCCCATGTTTCCTTCTTTTCTATTTTGTGGGGGAAAATGACATATACTTGTCAAAAAAGGGGTATTTGAAAATCACTTTAAAATCGAAATTAGAGAAAAATGCTTACTAGTCTGCCAGATTTTTAACTACACATATTTGAATATTATCAATCATATTTCTATAATTTTCATAAGGTCAATGAGATTATTTCAGAGCTTATTTTTTATTTTAAAAGAAAATAATTTTGACCATGTGCATATATGGACCATGCTATTTGTACACCGGGTGGGTCCCCTCTCTTGTGAGGGGGTCTGTACACCGGGGTGTCGATCTCAGTGTACAAATAGCATTTTCCACACACACACAACGACTAAGTTTTTATCTCAAAGTTGGTCAATTTGTAATAAAGGACAACACATCAAGCATTTGTCCATCAAGACCTAATTCTATATACATTATGGTTACAAAATCTCCTATAAAAATATATTCAGAGGCTAAATTTTCAGTAGTGAAAACTAATTAATATTTTAATTTGAAACTTTTGTAGATCCTTTGAAATAAATTGGACTATCAAATAGATTGACCATATTGAGTATTTTTCTTGTCAACATTAGTTCATGATCAAATTGACATCTAGTTAGACTACTCAATAAAGGTCGACAAAAGTGGATGGCCAAAATATACAAGTAGATATATCGATTTTTATTCTTTCATCCTAACCTAATTAGAACAAACAAAACAATACGTATTCCAAGTTTGTATTGTCTTACTTTACTCCATTCATACTTGGTATTCGTGTTTTTAATAAAACAATATTGTTTCATGTATTGTTTTTGTCTAATTAGTAATCTCGTCGAGATATAAATCTTATAATAAATGTTCCTTTTCACATTTTTAAGATTGTCCGATATTAAGGGCGAATATTTCAATTCAAATTCGACTCAAAAAATTATATAGAATTGAATGTTTCTATCTATTTACAAGACACTCGAAATTTAATCAATAGTTCTGATTCTTGAAATATCTGAACATAGTCAATTGGTGACCACAGAAATTTTATGTATTCTCAACTCAAAATTTTATAAGAGAACACAAGGTAATCCTTAAAAACCAACCAAACCTAACAGAAAATGGTAATTATATTCCTAAATGTCCAAATTTTATATGAACATGTATATGTTTAATAATAAACTTGAAAAACAAATCTCCAGTAAATGGAGAATTCTTAGGTGCACTTCCTACACGTATGACCTAACTTGCAAGAAAGTTATTTTAACAAATAATAAATATAGTGAGTTAAGAATACCGTACCACGATAAATAAAATTTATATTGAATTTTATCAACTTGTAATCAAATTTGAATGTGTGTGACACAAATGAATTTTTTTTTAAATTTTTCTTAAGTTATTATATTAATTATCTAAGGTTATTTTTAAGTAAGTAAATATGTGAATAATGTGTTGGAATCTCAAATTCATCCATTATTATCATATTTTCAATTCTCGACTTAGTGTGATTTGTGTACTCATAAAAATTGATAATCCAATTTTATTTAACTATCACTCTCGAGGTTTAACCTTTTTATTTGGGACACGATTCAAAATTCAAAACTCTTTCAAAAACTTAAGAATTCTTGAAAACTAAAAAAGGAAAAGAAAAGTTAGCGATATATATGATATATAATATACATGATTGATATGATTAAAAAAACAGAGTTATGCAAGACATTTGTCGATCGATCCAATCACTTGAGTCTTAACATAACATTGAAATTAAATGCTACACAATGTTTTTGTATACTTATGAATGTGTCTTCTAGCAACTATGCAGCATATATTAAAATTCGAATCATGAACTTTGACTAAACAAAGGTCTACTTATTCAAGAATGATAATTAGGGAATGAAATCTTTACAAGTGTTAGCGTTCCTCAATTTATGCTTCATTAGCTTGTTTGACAAGTATTTTCAGTTTTTATAATAAAATCCTATTTTATTCTCGTCTTTATCTTATCTAGTTATCGAAAGATTAATAAAATTAATCATTAATGCATTCTTGTACATTTATATTAACTTGGTGGACAAGAATTTATTAATTTTAAAATATTAATAAAACGACAATGAATTGGTGGAATTGTGAGGCAAGTGGGATTATGACGAAACTTCATCTAGAAATCCATGCAATAAAAAATAAATAAATAAAAATTCTAAACATATTATAATCCTAGTTTGCCATCTATTATTGTAAGGGAAAAAAAAGAAAGTCCCGTTTTTAAGGAACGACAATAATATGTGACATCGATATTACTCTTCTATGTTTTCAAAATGATTGATTAGACAAATTAGCATTAATGGCTGTCACTCACTTGGATAATAAGGACATTTTTCAACTTCAATTTCCACAAATTCAATAATTAGACAAGTTGTATGTTTATATCTTGTTTGGTACATATTCTTTCGGAATACATTGAGCCTGTTCGGTAGAGATTAAAATGAGATTAAAATTGAAAAATTACCCGTTATTGTTGACTTTTATTAGACGAGTGAGACCCAATAACGGCCATATTTCAATTTTAATTCCTACCGAAAGGGGCCATTATTTCAAAACTTATTTTCAACCACACATTCTTCAATAAATTAATATTTTCCATCGCATCAATAACATTTTCTTACTTTTTAACCACATATTTCTCATCATATCATTATTTAAAATACATTATTTCCTCAATAATATCCATCAAACACACCCTTAATATTCGGTAAATCATTGCATCATCGTGACGATGATATTCATCAGCATAATGCCACAGAAAATGAAAGGTGTTTCCCACCACACATCTTATTGTGATTAAATGTGACTCAAATACTATATTCTTTTTCAAGAAATATAAAATAATCCCAATTACAATTAGATAAAATTATAGTAAAAAAGTTTAAAAAGATAAATATGATAAAAATAAGTTAAGACGTGGGTATCTCATCCTAGCTTTAATGAAATCTAAGCCATTAAAATTTCGACGGAGAAGTCTAGCTAATAAAATTATTAATTTAACATTAAAAAATGAGTTTTTTTTTTTTTTCGTTTCTTACATAAAAATATTAAAAAATAAATATTTCATTAATTTAATTTATATACATAAATCTCATCTGCTTATAAATTAATAAAGATATTAACAATAATAACTGATGTTAGAAACTTTTGTTAGTAATGAAATGACAATTAGGGAAAAATAAAAAAATAAAAACTTACCTGGCATTATTATTAAAGATTAAAAAAGTGAAAACACGTCCTAAGTTAATTAGTGCGTAATTTTTTGTCATTATTTTGTTAAAAATTAAAAAATAATGAATGAATAAACTTTTTGTCTTTGACACAAATAACCATCGGCGATCAATGACCGCATTACCACGATGATTGCTGATGATATTGTTGGTATTAGACATGCCCCAAATACGCTAAGTATTGCATGATATTAAAGAACACAATAGATTAAGTTTTGCCCCTTCAAAAATTTTCAGAATATTCTTTATGTTTTCCAAAACTTTTGTTTAAAGGATTGTCTTTGGAAAGAGTTATTTCCTTTCACATTGTAACCAACTCCACTTGAGGATGTTTTTAATACAATTTTAAATTCAAGTTCCTTATTCCTTAAAGAATAAACAATAATATCAACAATAACAAAAGTTTTTCCATATTCAATGGCATTTTCAATTTTTTATTATTTTCAGGTAATGATGATAATAAGACTACAAATTTTTTATCATTAGAAAGTGTTTCACCACTATTGGTGAGATCTTGAGAAATTTTATTAAATTTGTCAAGATTAGTTTCAAGATTATAGTTGGAATCAAACTTAAAACTAAAAAAAAGTGTCTCAGTTTTGTAAAGAAATTCAAGTTTTGTCCAAATTTATGCTATAGTCTCAGTCTCTCCTACTTCTCTAATGACACTATCAGATAAATGCAAAAAAAAAAAAAAAATAGTGCTTCATACAGTTTCATCTTGTTGAGTTCTTTTATTATCAACCACTTCTTCCCCTCAAGATTCATCAAGGGTTTTGACACATCCAAAGTCTATTAACAAAGCCTTCATTTTCTTACTCCAAAGAGTAAAGTTTCCTTTTCCATTTCAGATATCAACATCAACTTTGGTACTATCCATTTTAAACTTGAAAATACAGTGAATGTTTAATAGTTTTAAAGCATAGCAAAGCTTGATGTACCAAAAGCAGAGAGTAACAAACCAACTAATGTATACACATAGAGTGTTAAGATGCAAAAAAAATAATAATAATAATTAATTTCACGCAAGTGTACACAGTTAAAGAATCAGAGAAGCACATAACACAAATAATAACCAAAACAATAGAATATGCAACTTTCGAAAATAAGAGCTTAAAGTAATCTTGAAGAAACTGTTAATCCCAACCCCTTAGATTCTATGGCTTTCAAAAGAAACTCTAGACAAAGGAAGATCCGAGCTGGTTTCAACCAAGAGATCCAAGAAATCTACATATCCAAGGAAGATACAAGAGGTAGGGTTAGAAACTCGTTACCAATATCTCAGATCAACAATGTAAAATAGTGAATACTAGAACTATTTTATCTTCTTCGCAAAAGATAAGAACCCAAACCCTTTCCAGTACAAGTCCTTAAAAGATCTAGATTTCCGTTCACCAAGAACACCAGAAAAATACCAAATCGAAGGATTTTATGAAGATTGAAGTGCTTTGATACCACTGTTGGTATTAGACAAGCCCCAAATACACTAAGTACTACATGGTATTAAAGAACACAATAGACTTTTCACCATTGGGCCTGAATGTTCACCCAGATTAGAGCTAATCACCAATTGAGCATACACTGAAATGATTATCGCTCAAATCCACTAGAAACTAGCAATAATCAATACAAGTTTACAATATAAAAATCCACAAAAGATTATGCCCTCAGACTCAACAATTTCTCTTAAGAAACTCTCAAACCGATTACACAAAGTAACCAAAGGTTACTGCTCACAACAGAGAACAGATTCACCACAACCACACCTTAATCAACACTAGATCTCACCAAGAATATCTAGAAAATAAAGATTACAAGGCGATAACCAAAGGTTTTCAGAGAGAGAGAGAGAACACAGAGAGCAAAAGAGAGAGAACCCTAGAAAATGTCTCGGAGCATCTACCCAAATGAAGAGTCGGCCAAATAATTGAAAAGATCATAAGCATCTAACGATGGCACCATCTCCAGTTGGCATCATCATAGCCATTTAAAATAACAAACAAAGTTGCATTTCAACAAAAGACGTAAATACACAAATGAAAATGGGATGCCGGGTTACATTCTATCAAATGTGCTGGACAACATTAATTTGGGTTGCATCATAGGGCCATCAATTGGGTTTTTAGTTTGGGTTACATCATTTGACACAAAATGGTTAAGCTCCCAAAATTTAACAGATATCATTGACAACGTTGTCTATGATAATCGCTAAGGAAGGTGTGTTGACAATAAATGATGATTTAAGTATCGATAATTCTTTCCGAAATCACCAACAAATATTGATTTATATCACATCATCTACAATAATACCATGGTACCTTTGAAATATATTTTTTTGAGTCTAGACACGAGGTTGAATATTAAGTATGAAGCATAATTCAAGTATTTCTTAATAATGATAGATTTTTTGCCGACGTTTATTTGCTGGCCATTTAATATATATATCTTTAAGAAGATTCATTTCAAAAGTTTTGTCTCTTGACTTACTTGAACCGTCTCCTTGTACTCGAAAGTCAGTATAAACATACCCCATCAACATTTTTATTTCTTTTTTTAACTTTCGGCTCCACAAGAATACTAGGATTGAACTCAGAATTTGACCATGAAAACACCTTTGATAGATAATACAATAGTAAGGAAATAGGAAAAGCATTAGAGTTACGCTGCACGTATCTGCCATCCTGTTTTTTTTTCTCCCCCCTATGGCCCTATCATAGGGGGACATCCCCTGGCACGTATAGGATCGACGTGGACCTGTACTTGCAGCATTATTGAAAGCGTTATTTGTGTGTGAAATTAAAACTAATATTTCTTGCAAATAGTGTTAGTTACATCCCATCAATTAACCATAATTCCACTAATATATGGGTCCATTTGTTTAATTATTATAATTAGAAAATGGCCTTCCATTATTATGAGATAAGTAGTTGTTTTTTCTACTTAATTCTATGCTTGTCTGCTACTTGTTACCTTAATCCATGGAGGTAATACTCCATTAACGACTAATTAATATAACTTCTTCGCAGAACAGTGAACCCTTTTAGATTTTCTGATGTAAACTATAATTTGGAAAATGACATCTCTGAATTTAATTTAATTATTTTATTAGCAATTACATTCCAAAATGTACCTTGGACCTTTCTGCCTGCCACTAATCTTCATCAATATTATCTTTATTCCACTCATATCTCTATCAATAGATCCGGGTAAATTTGATGAGCTTTCACGTCCAAAGTTAAATTTCTAAATAGTATTTAATTATTGTTCTCCATTTATTTTAAAAAAAAGATTGTATTCGACGAGTGGCTATAGCAAATATATTGCAAAATATAAACAAGGTGCACACACATTGTTGCATATTCTTCTCTTTTCTACTTATAAGCTTCAAATAATCGTCACCTAACATGATTAGTATTGGTTAGGTTTTAAAGTAATGAGTCAGAACTATAGTTTTAGGCTCCCATTTTCATGAACTCATTTTTTTAAAACACATATTCTCTAAAAAAATCACTTTTTACAAAATTTATTCTCAAAATGCCTCTACCAAACAAGGGTTTAATCATCATAGTGTAGAGCGCATGCCATAAATGGGCCATGATGGCTTCTAGTAACTCTAGTCATGGTATTGAGGGAAAGTATTAGGACATCCCAGAGAACAATTGAGATACGTCTGAGTGTAAGGTGAAAATAATATGAGATGTCGATTTTAACGTGAAGGGTTAGAACCAGAAACTTTATCAATCATTCATTTCTAAATTTTTTACGTATCCATCATTAAAAGAGAAAATAAATACAGTATATACGCGAAAAAGAAGTGTATCGTGCCTTCTCTTTTAAAATTGAAGGACCTAGAAAGAACAAAAATGTGTTTCAATCTTTGTCCACTGCAAATTTTTAACTATTACTTCTCCAGCATGGACCATATATTAGTTTAGACTGGAAAATAGTTTTAATTGTTATCTTATAGGCTTCGAAAGATTTTGGCAATCCTTTGTTGAGAGTATGGATGTCTACTCATCAAATATAGATTTCATCTCTCTCACACATTCACACACATAAAAGTGCGCGATGACAAAAAAATATAATGGTCAGATTAAGCATTATATCTGAAGGACTTGCAACCCCACTATAGTTTGAAGGCAATGATAATGATTTTTGTACCATCTCTCTCTCTTTAAAATTTCAATTGTTAAAGTTAGAATAGTGACCATATGCTTTATTTAAGAGCGAGAAAGGTTAAAAAAATAAATACACTTATTTACTATAGTTACCTTTTAACTGGTCGTACGTACCATGGTGCTGAGTTTATGTAGATTCCATATGTGGTTTGCCTTACGTCTTGTGTTACATCTTTTGGACGTCATATAGGGTGATTCACGGGCAAATCGTGTGAAACTACAAAATGAGTTTTTCTCAAATAATTCTTTTTTCATTTTTCTTAATAAGAAACCTCAAAAATGTCGAAAATTGGTATCAAGAGGGAGTGCACATGGGAAGGTGGCAACGGCAAGTTGAGGAGAGGTGGCAAATGTTTGGGAGAACGGGTTTGACTGATGTTGTGAACAGGGGCAGAGCCAGCCCTCCAACGTAGGGGGTCCCAGAGTTGAAGGGTTCTGCCCCCAAAATTTTTTTGACACCTTATTTGTCAAAATGAGAGAAGTTGATACTTTGTGATGGAGAAATTAAACAAACGAACATAAACTAATGTACAAAGACTTAACAAAAAAAAAATCAAGAAGCGTATAAAAAAAAGTACTAATATTTAATTTAACAAAATCATACCTTATTACAAGCATTTCTTTCGAGTTCTCATACTTTGATAACGTTGTATAACTACATCATCACCAACCATGTCGAATACATCCTTCTCAATATACACAAGCAAACTATAATTTAATCATTTATCATTCATTTGATTGCGCAATTGATTCTTGACATAATTCATTACAGAAAAATACCCTCTCTACCGTAGCAGTAACAACTGGAAGAATTAATGCCAATGTAGCAAGCTACAACTATAATGGGTGCCAATGTCAAAAGCTTGTGTAATTTTTTGTCATAATACTTCTTTTGTGCAAGTTCACCAAGGCCTTGTAATCCTCCAAATTCTTCATTAGTGCGCATATCAATGATGTACGTGTCAATTTGATCATCAAGTTCCATCACGTCTGATCCTTGAAAATCTTTTGGATAAAATGTACACATGTGAATTAATTTGTTCTTGTCAAAAGCTACAAATGAATTATTTGGATACAAGCACGCTACACAAAGAAGTCACTATTAACCTCAGAAAATTGATTATTCAACTCTTGAAGTTGCATATCAACGACAGAATAAAATAAATCCACACGGAAGTGATGCAAATTTGTCACAGTGATACATCGTGAACGGCCAAGAGGTGTATACATATCATCCATGTTATGGACGATAATGTCGTGATTTCCACAAAAGGAATTAACCATTGCCAAAAAAAAAAAATCCCAATCATCATCTCTGAAATTTTTGAACTGTTGTTTACATATTTTTACCAAACACATGACATTACCAATATCTAGGTCTTTCTTCTGTAATGTCTTCGACAACTCATTTGAAATTCATAATATCTTTTTCACTAGATGTAAGTCAAATGCAAACTCAAATGTACGAATTGATGCCAACAAAACTCTTGCTTCACCCTTTTTTTTTTTCCACAAATTGTATTATCAGTAGCAATTATCTCAACAACATCAATTGTACTTGAAAACATGAACATCATGTTACATAAACATTTGTAGTACGAGCCCCAACGTGTATCACCAGAACGCTGGAAATTAGTTTCTTGATTAAGGCCTCGACCACTTGATATTTCACCGGCATTTAGTGCTTCACAAATCTTGATTCTTTGCATCTCGCGAATAAGATCACACTTCTTAGCCGATCCTCCAACAACATTCACCACACTATCAGCCAAATAAAAGAAAGATTGGATATCACCATGTTTTTTTGCAACTGCTAAAAGAGCTAGTTGAAGTTGATGAGCAAAGCAATGAATGTAGTAGGCACTTGGGTTTTCCTTCAAGATAAGTGTTTTGAGACCATTATACTCACCCCGCATATTACTAACTCCATCATAACCTTGACCTCTCAAATTAGACATGCTTAAGCCATATCTAGAGAACATGTCGTCAATAGCAAGCTTAAGTGAGATAGCCGTGGTACTTGAAACATGTTGGATGCCAATAAAATGTTCAATTACATGCCCATTCTTCACATATCACAAAACAACTGACATTTGCTCCTTAGTTGAAATATCATGGAATTCATCAACTAGAATAGAAAAAAACTCATCACCAATCTCACTGATAATGACCTTGTTAATTTCAAAGGCGAAAGCACTAACGATATCCTTTTGAAGTTCTGGTGAGGTTAATTTGAAATTAGCAGGAGCATTCTCCAAACAAACAGCATTAACCCGAGGATCATGATTACACAACCATTTTAGTAGTTCCAAAAAATTTCCTTGATTGATTGAATCTTCAGACTCATCACTTCTACGAAAAGCAAGCCCTTGTTGTAGAAGATATCGAACACAATTTACTGATGCACCCAGATGAGCTTGATATGCACTTCTTGTTTGTTCTGATTGCTTGAAGAGACAAGTCACAATACTTTGTTCTTGTTGATTGAATGATTCAAACTTAATCTGAGCTAGGTTGTGTGTGCTACTAGCATTTTCAACATGTTTTTTTAGACTACTTTTCTTTTCCCAATTTGAGAATCCACCGACAACAAAAGAAATACGACTTGAACTAAACAGATAGCAATACAAGCAAAATACTTCATTTTTTGCTATACTATATTCTAGCCAAGTAGAACATTCATCATACCAATTAGTACCAAATCGTCTATCTTTATTTCTCTTTTTTGACACCAAAAACTCATGATTACGAGGCTGACAAGGACCTCTTTGCACATATTCCCTTCGAACAACATCCCGAACATTAACATTATAATGATTAATTGGAATTCGTAATCCAAGGTCTGAAGGCAAATGTTCCACATTAATCTCATCACTTTCTTCCCCATCATCCCCAACACCAATTTCATCAATATCTTCAATTTCATTTTCATCACTTTCATTCCCAATCTCAACATCAATCTCATCACTTTCATTCCCTTCATCCACAATATCAATAATATTCCTTTCATCAATGTTTTCTTCAATCGAAGATGGATGAAATTTACACACTCTTTTGAAATACTTCTCCATCATTGACCCTGAGAGTGAGATACTTGATAAACAATACAACTATACAAATTACAAACACTGAAACAAAACTACTTCTAATTTGCAAAGCCAAATCAATTGCCCGGGATTAGACTTCTAATTAGCAAAGCCAAATCAATTTGCAAAGCCAAGTAGACTTCTGATTTGCAAAGCCAAACAAGTAGAGACTCACCAGAGCCTACCAGCTTGCGAGGGGATTTCCGAACCAGTCAACAAGCTAGGAAGATTTCCTGTATTAGAATTTACGAAGTAGTTGCTTAGTAATGCTTAAAAAATCAAATTCAGCTTATTATATTTTTAGCCAAACGGGAAAGCAGGAAAGGAATCAGAAAATTATCAATGTTGAAAAGAATCAGCAGGAAAGGAAATTCAGCTTCATTGTGAAGCCGTAAAGGAGCGGAAACACTCGGTTAGAGGAATCAGCAGGCGGAGAGGAGCAAGCGGCGGAGACTGCGACTGCGAGCAGGGGCGAGAATTGAAATGGGAAGACGGGTGGGATACTGAGAGTTTGAGACGAGGGGTTTTCATTTGGGGATTGGGCTAGGCTTGGTGGGTATAGTTATAATATATTTGGACCAAATTTTGAGCTTTGTTGCATATAAATTTTTAAAAATTGGTAAATAAAAAAAATAATTAATCTTTTTTTTTTTTCAAAATTGAGGAGGGTCGGGGTCCCCCCAGGACCGCCCCCTCGCCCCTGGTTGTGAGTAGGGGAGAGAGCTGATGGGGCGATGAAGAAGATATGTAGAGATTCTGTTGGCAAATAGTGATATTACTGTGCAATAATTTGAACATAATTACGACTTACAAAAATGAACGATATAAAATACTAATGGTCGAGGTAAGAGTCCGACTATTTCTCCTCAAGACGATAATGGTTCGTATTGGTGCTAACGGTATTCCGGCACTCATCTCTTAAGATACAACGATCTCGATTTGTAATAGTAGCACTTCAAATTACAATATATGGTGAACCTACTCACATTTTAACCTCTTTAAAATTGGACGATTAAAATGCACGAAAATAAACCGAAATGTAAAATATAGAATAATGCAGGGATGAATGAATATAATTTAGAAGAAGAATAAAATCAGAATTGATTTTTGGAATGAAGAAAATCGGGATATGAGAACCTTTATATAGAAGTTGAAAAGTTGTGTCCAAAATGTACAATAAGCAAAAAGTTGTGTCTTCAACATACACAACCCATTTGGACATGCAGTTTAATTGTCAACCGCCATCTTCTAGAAGAAACCACGTGTCACGGATAGAAAATTCAGGAAAATAATATAAATTAATATATTATTATTTTAAATAATAATAAAATAATATAATTCAAATATTATTTTACCAAAAACATATATATCAACTTGATCCGTGTCGTGCCGCCAGTCAGATGACGACGTCACGCATGTGTGGATTTTGGCTCAACCTACTAACATGTATGTTCTCTTCCCTTCAAAAACTATGGTACACTTTGGGGGCTCAAACTTAAGTCCCAAATTTGAGTAATATAAAGTGGTTTACATTTTTCTAGTTTTCTTATATGAGATTGATATTTTTCAATTTCCTACCAATTTTTACTCAATTTATTTCAACTTGAAGTGGTCATTTTTTCACCTTAATTTCCTATTCACCCTAAATTGGTTTCGAGAAAATAAATACATTACATTAATATACTCATGGAGTAGAAAAAACTCGGTCAAAGAAATCTTTTGTTCAACTAACGGGACCCACTAAAATAATTGGCCAAAAGTTGATCAAACCAATTAATAAAAACCAATTTTTTTTTTTTTTTTTCACGACGGAGTTGTTAGGAAAATTGAATTTTTGTGATTTTCATGTAAAGAGAAATATTGTGTTCAAGCGTCTCTTAATTATAGTTTTGTAATGTAGGTTCCAATTTATCTTGATTATTGCCCCCTTTTTTTTTTTTTTTTTGTGGTATCATCGTAATTAAGTACTTAGCATTGGCACGTTTAAATTTTGGGTTCTATCAAACAAATTACCAAGTATTTGTAGAGTATTGACTCGTTTGTTATTTAGTCCCTGTTTGATGCACATTAAAATTTTCATTTTCATTCTTTTACTCATTTTGAACCACACATTCTTCAATAAAATAATATTTTATATCACATCGATAACTTTTTCTTTTTTTCAACCACACATTCTTCATCAATCTACTATTTCATAATACATTCTTCCAAAATAATGTGGTTCAAACACATCCTTTGAATTCGATTAAATAAATATAATATACATTTATTATACTGTCTAATTCAGGGTAACAAGTATGCCGTCTAAATTTTACTTCGTGGAGAGGAATATAATATGAAATCAACTTTAACTCCCTATTTCTCGAGACATGATGAGAAGAATCTATGATTTCAACCATGGACAGTAGAAATGGAAAATAAACTCCAATGAGAATAAAAAGTGGAATGCAAGCAAAATATGCTTGTTGACTTTTCATGTAGGCCCGTATATATTTGTCCAAAAAGTCTCAATTGGAATTCAAATTTCATAATAGTTTATCAATGTCTGTTATGATTTCAATGATGTTACCAAATAGTCCTTTTTAGAAAAGGAAATTTATCTTCTTTTCATGCGTCTTTCAAGGTCATCCATTCAAGTGTTCAGTAGTAATTGATAGCTGATGATACCATGAGATCTCGGGGAGATTTTTCTAATTAATCGGGCCAATTAGACTTTTTGAGTTTTATTTTATAGAAAAATCTATTTTACCTTTAATGAAATAAATTTATTTATTGTAATACATATCCTTCTTTTATGAATAGTTTTAAAGACTAGTATCTTATATTTCTTCTTTTTTTTGAATTTCAATGAATAAATCCATCATCTCATCCATTAAATGAGAATAATCTGCAACATACTGTTAATAGTTTCCTTTAAGTTTATTATGCTCTTCAGATAATATATCTATATTTTCTAGTTGAGAAGTAATATTATTTATTTTTTCTACCAATTTTTCTAATCTTTCAATCGTATATCCTGACATTTTTAAATATAATAATATAAGCATCATGAAAAAATGATATAAACATGATTATAAACGATAATTCAATCATCATGAATAATCTCTAGGATTCTCTAGGATCTTAAGAGAATTCTTTCAAAACTTAATAAAAAATAGTAGTTCTAGCTTAATTTTGATCTGGATCTTTATTCTTAGAATCGAGTGACCTTCAAGTTCTGAATATGCAAACTGTTCCCTCCAACGGCCTCTTGCCTCGATGGATTCTTTGCTATTTCAGCTTCTTGTCCTCACTGTATTGTTTCTAAAGATAAATCACTAGACTTGGATTAAAGAAAAAATTGTCTTGATTGTTAAAATAAGAAAGAAATTTTCTCTTAAATCGATCAAGAATATATGGGAATTGAAATTTAGAAATTCATCTTTTTATGAAAGTAATTGGATATTATTGATAAATTTTAGAATAGATACCATATTGGAATTGAGGACAGAAAACTTTGACATTCTCACATATTGAGAGTTCCAGTCGTTCTTATTTTCCTCATTTCATTTAGCCCGAAAACCTCTATTTAAACAACTACATGATGCTTGATATATGAGCTCTTACATCATTCCTTACATCATACTCCAATAATAGAGTTATATTATTACAAGAGTTTAACCACTATATTATTGTGGTTTTATTATGGTCCTTCTTGGTCCTACTTCACATCGTTTTCATATGGAGCTGGCAAGATTCTTCTATAATGGTATGACATCTTCTGTCTCTATCTCCATCCATTATCCTTCTTTATATCTTTATCTCCTTTTCATTCTGTCAGCATATGTGGCATTCCCTCATTCGGTAAGTCTTTTGTATTGTTGATGGACTTTCATTTTTTTGATGAGTATCAAATTTCTGAATATATTCTATTAAAATTGTAGATTTTTCTTTTCCTTTATTTGTTAAAAGTGTCCATCCTTCATATTGGCATATGCATTTGAACTTTTTATCATATAAGTACTTTGCAATGTTATAAAGAACTTTCATCCCTAGAACTCTTCAGGATTTTAATCATGATATGTTGACCTTTGGTAATGGTTTATTATTTCGGTCAACTTCAATTTGGAAATCTCGGCCTACATATCTGATTGTGATAATATGTTCTATAGGATAATATATCCGTCCATCAATTTCTGGATTGATCGAATAAAATTTGATATAGATTGATCTTCCTTGGGCAAATCTTGAAACTTCTGCCCTAAATATATTATCAAATCTTTCAATCTCTTTTAAATCTTTCTCTAGATATATTAAATCCAAAAATCCATAATCTGCTATCATTTTGACCATGTGAGGGTCTGCATCATTTGTAATGATTAATCTCGGGTAGACAATATCTCTTGAGGAAATGAAATATGATTCACTTTCACCCAATTCATAAACAATTTTGGCAAATTGTTTATATTCTTCTTCTTTTAGTGTTAAAGGGGTTTCATCATCTTTATCATCTGTTCGGATTCTGATAACTCGTGTATGTTCTTCATTGGATTTTATCCTCACCTTTCGGAGACTTTCTATAATCCTATCTCTTTTTATTTGGCTTGGTCCACTGCTGCTTCCACTTTGCTGTGTACCCGTTTGTATTTTTGTATTCCCTGATTTGTATCATGAGATTGTACTAAAGTATCAATCTTTGTATCCCTATTTCTATCTACAGATGCTAATTGTGCTTCAAGAGCATCAATTCAGTCTTTCATTTCATTGGTAACTTTGACATAGGATTCATTGGTCTCAAGTAATAATTTAACATTATAACTCAACGTTTTAGCTAATGTCTCCATTCCAATTTTTATATCATCGGCTTCATCTCTGGCAAATGCTACCGCAGATTTCATTTCTGATATCACCCATTTGATATTATCCATCTCCAAATTCGATATTCTTACTCAAAAAATCAGCAAGATAATTATTTATACCCTTAATATGAATACTATAAAAATCATAAAATGACAAATATGCTTGCCATCTATATAACATTCTATATTAAGGTTCCATTTGTAACTTATTTTTAATTAATCCTGCAACTTGGGAACTGTCAATTTCAACAATAAATTTCTTAGATAATAAAAATAATGAAAACTTCTTTATTCCTCTAATAATTGCTAACAATTTTTTTTCCATGAGTAGTATAATTTATTTATGCTTGGTTAAAAGTTCTACTTGAATACCTACACATTTCATTCAAATCTGTTTTTAATATAACTGTCAAATACTTATCAGAAGTATCAATATTAACAACTAAATTATCTTTTTCATATGACAATATTAATTTTGGTAAATTTTTACATTCTTCTTTTAATGATTTAACTATTTCTGTATGTTCTTCATTTTATCCTCTAGTATTTATTTTTTCTAAGTAGAATTTGTATTTTGTGTCTCTTTTTTAAAAAAAATTTCAATAAATCATTCTGCATGATTTATGCACCCTAAGAAATTTTGTATCCGTTCTTTTGATTCTAATTTATTTGGGAAGCTCCTTATTTTTTTATATATATGAGTTTGCAATTTTATTCATTTTCTATCTATTGATAATTCAAGAAAGACAATTTCTTATTTTTCTATTATAACTTTCAAAAATTGAAAGGACAATTCCTTCATTTTTACATTTATTTATAAATTGTATTAAATGGTTTCTATTTTTTTCTTTAATATTAGAGCATATTAATATATCATCAACATATACAATTAAAAATTCATTAAACTTCTTAAATATATTATCAATTTTTCTTTGATATATTTGTGGTGCATTTTTTATTTCCCTTGAGGTGTACTAAATGCAGTATAATGTATACTTTCTTCTTCCATTTCGACTTGTCAAAATCCTGACTTACAATCAAATTTGGAATGATATTGTTTTCATTTTGCAAGATTTATTAAAATTTCTTTATTTGATAAGAAATATCCATCAAATTTAGTATATTTATTTACTTCTTTATAATTTATTACCATTCTGGCATTTCCTCGAACTTGCTCACAATGTTTCAGAACCATGAAAGTTGGACTGCTATGAAGTCCATTGCTAGGTCTAATAAGCTTTTGTTCTAATAATTCCTTTATTTGAGTTTTGAATTCTTGTGTATCTTGTATAATATACATATTTGGTCTAACTCTTATAATAATATTTTTTGTTAGTTCTATTTTGGCTCTATGATGATATGGTTTCCAAAATAATAATGAATCTTCTCCATTGATTTTTTTTAGTTGTTCTATGATTTTCTCTATACTTATTTCTATTGCTATTTTTAGGACTTTTTGTATAATATGTTTGTATTTTTTTTTTATCTCTTTATTTATAATTGATTTTTTTTCCATCTATCACTATGCTGGACTAGTTGAACTCTATAAGGTCTAAATTTCCTTGAAATTTTTAATAAGTGTGCACATGATATTTGTAACATTATTATATAATTATTTTGTTTATAATATTGAAATTATTGTATAAAGTCATTTCCTAATAGTATATCATATTCTAACTTATTCTAACTATATATTTTATTTATAGTTATTTGTTTATTTCCAAGTATTATATTGACTTTAACAACACTATTAATTATTTGGTTACTTTCTCATGTTATTCTTGTTATTTTGATTTTACTATTTTCATTCCATGATTTTATTAAGAAACTTTTAAATATTGTTAAATCACTTATTGTATCGATTAAGCCACTTGTTATATTTTTTTCTACTATGGTAACTTGTATATACACGGCTAATGGAAAACTTATTTTGTTATTCATTCATTTCTTTTCGTATAATATAGTTTGACCATTATGTATTATATATAATCCTTATATTTTTATACTATAATCTTCTAATCCATTTAGAAAACTCATTCCTAATAATATATAAGGATTTATGTTCATACTATTATCTATATAACATGGTATTAAAAGACCAATTCTTCATAATTTATTGGTACCTTAACTTCTAATTTTATAGTATGTATTTGTCCATCAAAATTCACATATCTATATGGTTCAGTCTTATAAATTGCTAATCCTTTATTTCTAATTCAAGCTATATGACATTCACTAGCTCCTGTATCTATTAATATATTAATCCTTTTATATGTTCTCTTCCATTAAAATATTCTCTTTCTATCTTCATATTTTCAGTATTTCTATGAAGTTTTATTTATTTTATATTACTAGTTCCTTCTAATTGTTTTTTACTAGATAATCTAAGACTTTTTGACATTTTAATTAATCTTCCATCTTTGAATATTATTTTATCAGAATAATCATCTTCTTTTACTTCTGTTATTTCAGGTTTATCTTTATTATACTTAGTTCATGTTTTTCAGGAATTAAATTTATTTGTTTACTTGGTTCCACTATTTTACTAATATCTTTACATTCCTTGTAGAATTTCTATAAATGATTTTTTTGGAATAAATATTCTCATAATTAGAATTAGTAAATGTGTATAAGACTTTATATTCTATAGTGATAATTTGATCTCCTGGTTGCATTATATCATTTCTATGCCACTTGAAATATAGTCCTAAAATTTCATTAAAATTTTTATCTTTCAATGAGATGCAATATTTTGGATAACAAGTAAATATTAATTTTTGGTATGCAATATTTCTTTTTGTAGTTCTTAAATGACTATCTTTCAAATTTATTATTCTTTCATCATGTAAACTTACAGTTAAGGGTGAATCTATTCATTCTCTAAATAAAGATTTAAACATTATTTATATTCCTGCTAAGTAAACATATTGAATTTTTTTCACTTTATTTTTTATTAATCTTTGTTAATAATTCATCTACTGTATTTCATGTTAAAATGTTTAATTTATGGGTTCCATGAGTCGTTCTAACATCTATAGTTTTTTTCAATTTTATGATATTCATTTATTGTTATTTTCTCCATTTTCCATATTTTATCTAAAACTTCCAATTTTCCTATTTTCAAATTTAAAAATATTTTTTGCATTTTCTTGAATTTGTTATTACCAAATTAATTCATAACCATCTATTCCTTCATATTATTGTATATCTATATTATCACTTTCTATTTTTTCTATTTCCTTATTCAAATTCTGATATATTATCTTTTGAATCTGTTTCACTTATATATATTTCTTGATCATAATATTGTTCAATATCAGATATTTCATTTAATTCATTTTCTATTTCTAAATATTCATTTTTTAATATTTTAACTTTTTTTTTTATTACAATCAGGATTTATATGACATATTTCTCCACAATTCCAACATTTACGTTGGATTTTATTCTTTTTATAAGGTTTATTCTTTTGTTGTTTATGGATTATATCTCCTTTTATAATATCGTCTATTTCTTCACAACATATCCTAGTTAATTTTCCTGATTTTTTCAATAATTGTCTTACTGACATATATATGCAAGTCTTTCAAATAAAAATTTTATTTTTGATCTTAAAGATCTAGGTATTTCAGGATTATCTTTAATATATTTTTTAAATTTTATTATAAAATATATTCCCTATGAACCTGATAATTTACTATAGTACATATCTTTATATACATCTTGATTTTCATTACTGTAAAACTGAACATAATAATATTCTTTAAACTTGCAATTATATTCTTTAATTTTCACATATCACATATTGTTACGTTTATTTATTTCATTCTAGCATTATCTTTTTCTTTAATTGCTTTTTCTTTAGCATTCTTATCATATTTTCTCTTAGAAATTCATCTGCAATATATTCTACTAATCTTTCTATACTTTCTTTATCTGATTTTATTATTTCTGTTTGTACATTTCTTTTTATTAGTGATTTTGTATCATTATTTATTCATTCCCACCAGTTTCTAACATTTATTTCAAAGGATGTTATTAAGAAATCTATTATTCTTTCAGTACTTTCCCATATATCATCTTTATTGTATAAAAAGAGTAATTTCATTAAATCTGTCCAAGTTAATAAGACTCTTTTTGTATATATCTTACAATTTAGATCTAATTTTGCTCCTCATGATTAATGAGTTTATCATAATTATCATTTGGTCCAAATCGATCACTATATTTGTTTCCTCTTAGTGGTTGTCTATATCTTATCTTATCATAAATTGTCTATATGATTTATTGTATAAAAGTGCATAACTTTCATTTGGATCTAATAATTCTTTGTTAGAAGTTTCTGCTTTATTAGGTCATTCTCTAGTATTCATGAAAACTTGGTATTCCTCTAAGTTTTCTATACTTAATTGATCAAAATTTTCTATAAGTAAATTTAATTCTTTATTCATTTTTATTGCCTTATTATCTTGTTTTTCTTCAATCCTTAATCTTCCTAGTGATTTTTCTTTAGATCTTTTTATTTCCTCATCTTCTTCTATTATTTTTGTTAAAATGTTTTTCCTAAATTCATCATCCATACTTCCTGATTCTATTACGATTTCTTCTTGTTCAATATATTTCTTTCATTCTAGTTTTTTATGTTTCTATAAATTTTTTATCTATTTTCTTGTCTTTACTCTTATTATTTTCATTTAATTCTCTTACTTCAAGTTTTAATGTGTTTATATCGTTTCTTACTTTTCTTATTTCATTATTCATGTTTTGAACATCATTTATTAACATTTTTATTAATGTTTTTAGTTTTTTCCTATATTCCCCTATTGACATTTTTAATGGTTTATCAACTTTTCTTTGATTAGTTTAAGTAATATGTTCTACATTCAATATCTTTACATTCTTTTATTATCTTATTATACTTTGTTTTGCAAATTCATTATTTGTTAGTTCTTTTAATTTTTCAAAATAATTTGCTCTCTCTTTATATCTTTCTTGTTTTAATTTTAATATTTGTTTTTCTTGACTTTTTGTTATATCTCCATGGATTAATAGTTCATCTAATATTTGTTGATTTATCAATCTTACTTTTTTTTAATTTTTTGTCTAAAATATCTTTCATTTCCATATATTCCATTAATTTAGTTTTCATGGAAGTCTATTTTATACTGTTATTTATAAATCATTTTCTTCTAGTAAATATTTATTTAATGGAGTTTGATTTCTATGGGGATTCATATATTTCATGATCATATAAAATACTTTCTATATATATTATTGAATCAATTATTAATTTACGTAGTATTTGCTCCGTAGGTAATTCTTTAATTACTCTTAATGTTATTATTTTTACTTTATTAGGAATAGGCTCTAAAAGTATATAATTTCCTTTTTCTGTTTCTAATTTGTAGTATTTATTTAATTTTTTTAGTTATAATTACCATGATCTCTATGACTCTGATACCAATTAGTGGGGGTGCTACTATGAGCGAACTAAAATCAAATAGTAATCTAAAAATCTAATTAATCAAATAAATCCTTACACAGTTGTGTATTCTATATAATTTCTTAATTTAAAAAGATCTAATATATTATTAGTTATAGATATATAAAATCGTAAAGTTAATTTAAACCTAAATTTCTTATATTCTTGTTGTATTCTATTTGTGATATGTCTTCTCATTTATAGGGTTTTAAGTGATTCTTCAAAACTTAATAATGTTTGAAAATTTATAACATCAAGATCTGTTATTATGTCTATACTTGGTTCAAAATGTATATTATATTTTGAAATTTTCTTTTTTCTTTTTTCTAATTTATCTATAATATCTTGTATTTTTTTTTATGATTATATATCTTATAATTCATCTGGCAAAATTTTCTATTAAATTAACTTTAAATTTTTTTAATATTTCTTGAGATGTATACAATTGTTCTTGATATCATATCATATAAATTTCAGTTTCAAAATCAATTTCCTTTTTATCTTTCACTATTCTTTTAATCTTATATGATCCTCTTTTCATTTTATAATTCTTATGAGTCATGGTTTCTAAAGTTCATTTGGGAAAATAAAAATATTATAGTCTTAAAGTTAAGATTAAAATAATTCTTTTAGGGCTTGATCGTACTTTCTTTATATTATAATGACTTGGTTATAAATCTTATGCTTATGGGTATTTTTGGTAGTTTCCAACCTTTGAATAGTCAAAGGCTAAAATGGAAAGACTATTCCTTTATTTAAACTATTTTCATGTATTTCCATGAGATTTTGCCTAAGACTGATCCCACGACCTTATTTGCATGTTCATACCAATAATTCTCCCGGCTCTATAAGAAGAAGAGGACATCCTTTACACCGACCTTCACATCCCAGGATGAGGTTTCACCTTCCTTGTTGTGATCCGTTATCGACCTATGGATGACTGACGATGACCTCTTTGATCGACCTTTTTTGTCTTGAGGGCACATCATACCTTCTACCAATTTCGGTACCCGACCATCTAATGAACCAATGTGTAATCGAGCACGAGTGATCTCCTACTCTTGATAGACTTATACTTTTCCTTATCCTTTTTACAATTATCTACGCTCCCAATGTGCCTATGATGTAGCACCTAGCAAAATGTTAGTTAGTGTGTATCATCTTGCGAGAATAGATTATGGTGCGGATCAACTAGAAGAAGTATGCATTAGCCCCAAAATCCTTCATGGACATGACTTTCTAGATACTCGTGCTGACCCATAGCCCCCAAACATCCTAATTCTACTAGTTATCTACGACCTAATTAAACACTATATTCAAGTACCATAGCCTCACATTTCACAACATTTTATTATTGTTTTACTCTCCATACTTTCTCTCTAGATTTGTTGACTTAAGCACCAGAGGATCTACGAGATCAAACCTCTTAGTTTTTGTTTTAGGTTTCATGGAGTGTTGTTCGTGATCGTTTTAAATTTGAATTCCTAGCTTGGTATCATGCTCTACCTATCCTGATCCTAGGTATGAATTTTGGTAGCATCAGTTGGCACTGTCTTAGAACAAGCATCTCCAATCGCAATATATAAAAGGAAAAACATAAAATATCCTTGAGGTGAATGTTGCATTCATTAAACGAAAGAAGAAAGACCATGACGGAACATGGAGCTGGAGATAAACAATTTATTGGAAAGTCACATGTTCGATATTTTAGACACCACTTCTAGTTAAACTTGAGCAACCTATGACAAAATGTCAAGCTAATGGCTATAAAGAAGAGCTCAATGGGAGGCGACCAATTTTCTATCCCTTATCATGCATTTTGAATCCATAGTATAATTGTTTTTCTTTATTCCATTGAATTGGTAAGTACATCGTCATCCTAAAAATAATTGATTTATGATTACTTTCTAGCAAACTCGCCACGTGTTTAGAACCGTAGAAGCACTCTAAGCGTGGAGGTGAGACTATGTTGTACAAATCAATCTTTGGAAACGTTCCACAAAGATGTGTTTATAATATGGGAGTATTGCCATCATTCTTTGACTTATTATCGTTCTTACATTGTGACAATGTATCTTTAAGTTTAGAGATAGAGTCGACTTGTGAATTATTTTTTGAGTTTGATTTATGATAGGTGAGCAAATTGTGCTACTTTGTGCTTATTTTTATATTCTATAATTAAGCACATAGTCACTTCTAACTATTATTTAGATTTGAAAGTTGTTGAGCCGATAAAGGTGATTAATTGGGTTAGTGTTTATGACATGTATGAATTATATGTATGGAGTCATTTTGACTAACAAATAGAAGCTAAGTATTGATTGGATGCTAGAAATCTAATCCTAACTATTAGTCCAACAAAAGGCATTACAATAGTAAAAGGAAAAAAAGTTACAATGTTCATGAGTGGAAGGCTACTCTATAGTAGGTACTCGTTAGGACACCAAGTAAAATATCCCGAAAAAAAGGTAAAAATATGGGCATAAAACATGAAAACTCGCAGAAAGCCAAACTAAACCTCCGACGCTACAATTTGAAAATCTCGATACTAAAAAAATTAGGACGAATCACTACATGTCCCAATAGTTGTTTTTATTTGTTTCAACAAACCAAACATGAGAACAAACCTTAGTAATAACATTTTTGGAGGAAGATTCAAGTTGGAGGGTGTGCATCTCATGAATGTGAAACGAAAAATTAGATGACCATTAACGGTTGGGATTGAAATGAATTTGAAAGTTTATCCTTTTGTATAGTTTGGTCCGACGAGGTGATAATTGAATTTTGATATTCTTACACACACTAGTCGAGCATATGATAAGTTAAAAATCTTTTTCGTAGCATTATTTGGGAGCTTATTATGAATAATTGCTCAATTTCGAATGGGAAGTATTCGTGTTAAGCTATCTAACTGGATCTTTTATTATTTTTTCATGTATCGAAGTTGGTGAGTATATGATTTTGTTCGGGACTAGCAAAAGTTAAGTTTAATTAGTGTATTTTACACACTTATCAAAGGGCCACAAATTAACTTAAATCTATTAATAAAGCGGATTTTTACTTATTTTATGTTGTATTTAAGTATATATTGAATCCCCAATTTGAAGGTAAATAAAGCAAAAGAAAGTGATTTGGAGCTTAATTTGACAAAAGAATGATGTTGAATGAAGGACGGGAACCCTTGAGACTCAATTGGACAAACTTGAATAGCTAATTGGAAGATTTCATAAATTTTGGAGACTAAAACAAACTTAAAGAAGATTATGTACCAAAATGAAAGAAATCAAAAGCTAAAGGACTAAAGTAGAAGAGACCAAAATTTGAAGGAAATTTGGATTAAATAAGGTGGTTGGAAGAATTAAAGTAATGTATCAAACAATCGAAAATCGAACGTGTGGAACGATAATCTACTTGCGGAGTATGTGAATAAATTAGAGCACAAAATTTAGTAGAAAGATCTCTACGCGACAAATGATTTAATTCAAAAACTAATTGAATTTGGAGTTCAACGGAAAAAAAAAATCCTAATTTGAAGTAACGAGTAAAAAGTTACGCATGTTCGAAATCAAGTCGTTGGAGCATACTGCACCTGGCGCCATGTGGGCAAGCCATGAGCAGAAACTACATAGGCTTCTCTCTTAGTTTGCAATAAGCCTTGGGATCTAGGCGCCACTTGGATGAAGGATCCAGTTTTCACCAGAGTTAAATCGAATGATACTTACACTTTTCATGATTGTATTGTTAAATTGAGAGATTTTCACTTATTCACGTGATTGTCTTAAATTCTTTTAAATTACTTCTATCAAACATCAATCTAGAGAGAAGTTCAATATTTAGAGATATATTGGCTAATACTCGAGAGATGAACTTTAAAACCTAAGACAACAATTAAAAATTTGTGTTATGAATTTGAATCACAAGATAATGACGATAATGAAATAAACAAAAAAATAAACACCAAGATTTACGTGAAAACCCAACACGGGAAAAAAAATCACGAGCAGATGAGGAGAAATTCACTATAATTAATAGTAGTTATGTTTACAAAATTTCAATACATTCAATTGAAATCTAAAACTCTCAAGATGTTGTATGAATCACTCTCTATTACGTTCTGTTATGTTATTCTATACAAGTCATATATATAAATACTAGAGAACAAGTTGTAGAAGAATAAGAGTTCAAAATCGCGTTAAAATCGAAAATGGGCTTGGGGCTGGATAGAGGTGTCAATTCGGGTGGTCCGGGCCGGGTCGGCCCGCCAACTTGTGAGCCCGATAACGTCCCACGTGAAAGAAAGCCCGCCCGCTGCGGGTTACTAGCCGGTTACGGGTCGGTCCACAATTTTGGACTACAAAGTAGGCCCGCCCGCTGACCCATCCGGGTCGAGCCCATGCGGGTCACGGGTCGCGATTCGTTCCGGTTTGGCCCGTATGATTGTATAAATAAAATTATAAAAATATAAAATTTTTCATATTTATAGCAAAAAAAAATATATTTTTTGTTAAATGTAAACTAAGAATTGAACAAAATGATAAATTCATAATTATATCAAGAAATTTTTACATAGAATTCAAATTTAATGTTACATAAATTATTTATAACTTTGTAAAGTTAAATTTAACTTAAATAAATAACAACTAAATGCATGTCTAATTACAATTATAAATATTTATAGCATAAGTACATCCCAACTAGGTTGACACATACTTTTATTATAATTTATAGTTTAAGTACATCTCCCTTTTTTTCAAAATTTTTTGATTTTTTTTCATGGGCCAGCGGGTTAACCGCGGCCCGTGAAACCTAAACCCGCGGGTCACACCTCTTTGGCCTGTGAACCGCCCGCTCGGGTCACGGGTCGACCCGCGGTCCCGGGTCGATTTGGGCTGGTTTTTAGGGTCTGGCAGGCCCGTCCGTCTTGACACCTCTAGGGCCGGATAAAGTTGTCGCTCGAGCAACATGGCAGTACTAGGTAATCGACCAAGTCGCGGGTTGTTTTCTACCATACTCGCTCGAGCGTGCAACTAGCGTTAAACTAGCAAAAATGTGGCGACTTTTTCCTTCGATCCATAATTTTAATCTCTTCAAGACCACTCTAATTTAAACTCCAATGCCCAATAGAATTAATAAGTTGCTTCCCTTTATCAGTAGCACCAACAATTTTATTTATATTCTTCAAGGCATAACAATCAACTCTAATATGCACATTTTTCTTACAATAGTGGCAAATCTTCTCAGTATATTTAGATTTCGATATACCCCTCATATTTCCGCCAAGATTCCTATCTTGATTTCTCCAAAACAGAACCAAGCCTTCAGCATGATTCCCAGATCCTCCAGAAAGATGTCTCATCTTCTCCTTAGATAGTAAAGTATCATAAACCTCTTCCACGATGAGAGTATCTTGATATAGAAAGTAGCATCTCTAAAAGTCACATGTGATGGTGGCAGAGAATATAACAACATCAACGCCAAGTCCTCCTCGTCATACTTAACTTCAAATGTCTCCAAACCGACCACGAATTCCTTGAACATAGTTAAGTGATCATCCAATGACTTACCTTCAGACATTTGGTGAGAATACAAGTGTTGTTTCAAGTGTAACTTGCTAGTTAAACTCTTTGTCATGCAAAGTTGCTCCAATTTCAACCACAAAGCAACGACACTTTGAAGAATTTGATTTGAAAAATGCAGATGAATTTGAGATTGAGTTTTCCGATCTCCACACTTCTTTTTATCATGCGTCCAGGTAGCAGACATTATATCAAAGCCAAGCAAGACCTCCTCCAAATTCATCTGCGCTAGAACCGCTCGCATCTTCACTTACCATAAGGTAAATCTCGTATTTCTATCTAATGACGTGATGTCATACTCCATTGTCGCCATATGGAACAATCAACCTTTCTCTAATATTACTTGTCATGAATTTAGATCGTAAGATAATGACGATAATGAAATAAACACCAGAATTTACGTGGAAATCCAATACGAAAAAAAATTACAGGTAGAGGAAGAGAAATCCACTATAATCAATATCAATTGTGTTTACAAGATCTCAATACACAATTGAAATCTAAAACTCTCAAGATGTTATATGAATTTCTCTCTATTATGTTCTGTTATGTTATTCTGCACGCACGCGCGCTCGCGCGCGCGTGCGCGCACACACACACACACACACACACACACACACACATCTTAGAGAACAAATCGTGGAAGGATATGAGTCCAAAATCGAAAACGGGTCCGGGCCGGATAAGCTTATTGCTCGAGTGAGAGGTGGGTAACAGCTCCGTCGCTCGAGCGATATGGCAAGCTAGGCGAGAGATCAAGTCTCGGGTTGCTTTCTATCGGACTAGCTCGAGCGTCCAGCTAGTGTCAATCTAACGAAAATGCGGTGACTTTTTTTCTTCGATCCATAATTTTGATCTCTTCAAGACCACTCCAAAATCACTACCATTTGGGTCAAACCACAACAATTTGAAATTAAGCACATTCTATGCAAAAATTGAGACAGCAATGTCTCACATGTGGCTATTATATATGCATGTTCTGTGGCAGGCATTAATCCTGTGTAGACAAGAAGAAAGTTGAAAGTAAGAACATTCTCCGCAACCTACGTAATTTAGAGTTTTGTATTATATATCTTTCTCAATCGTCATCGACCGACGAAACCTAAATCAAACTGGTCCCTTTGGTCAAATGGGATATTAATAATTTAGTTCGTCTCAATATATAATTAAGTTTGTATACATTTTCTGGATCATTGATAGATGAAAAAATCGAAAGATGCAAAAAAAAAAAAAAAAAAAAAAAAAACACCTAATTAACTTAATACTCAAGTAAAGCATGGCTTTTCGAATACAAGATTACTTGCCAAACTTAAATAATACGGGTTCGTGATTTGATATATAACCATGAATTTTTCATTTTCATTATTCTATTCACTTTCAACCACACATTTTTCAATAAAATAATATTTTCCATCACATCAATAACTATTCTTTTTTTTTTTTTTTTTTTTTTTTCAATTACACATTTTCCATCAATCTACTATTCTAGAATACATTCTTCCAAAATGACGTGGCTCAAACACATCCTTAATCTAGCTTAAGCATACCATTTTTCAATTAAGGCAGTCGAATTTGGACGATTGACCACACTTTTTCAATAAAAAATAGGTTCTCAATCAAAACTCAGGGAGGAAACGAGAGCGTTTTGATAATAAAAATATCATTAGGTCCCGTTTGTTTCAAATTAAAATCAGATTTTAATATAAGTCAAAATCAAACGATCAATCACATCTTTCATGAGTCTCACATCTTTTCAATCACACATTTCAAAAACTTCTATTACAACTTACTAAAAATCTAATTTTAATTCTCATCAAACACCCACTTAGTTTTATGGGGCCAAAATATCACTTTCTTTTTTATTTATTGAAAACCAGAGATTATTTTAGTTATTTTGGATTTCATGGTTAATATTCTACTTGGTGCTTGTATAAATAAATTAAAACTGTCCTTGGTTGGTCTCATATCTAAATCCGTAAATTTTTTCATTCTAATTCTTCAACTTTTTATTTTTTTTAGCTATAAATCAACAAAATTTTTATATCTTTTTTCTCATTTCTTAATTGAATCAACATCTACAAACTATCTATGGGATTACGAAGACGAAGACTGAGATAAAAGCAAGTAGCGTCTCGATTCGATTCTTTTTCTCAATACAACACTAAATCCTACGTATAATATTTGTTGAGACGTCATTTTTGATAGATTAAAGGTTAAAATTGGAACAACAGTTAGCATAGTGATTGATAGTGGTCCATTTTTAATGTTGCAAATTAAGAGGTCCCACATCAACTAATTATTTCAATTTAATGCCAAACTTTGTCTTAATTTGTAAATTAACTCAGAACGGTATTGGAGGAACCCTAATTTTAGTGGACCTGCCTCCTATACACCCACCACAAACCCTTCAACAGATACTCCATTCGCCTCTCTAGTTATAAATACTTGAGAAGAATACAGAAGTGAACTGCATCTGATTGTCTAAAGCTTCCTTAGAGAAGGTGAGTGTTGAGCAAGATGGAGAAGCAGGGCACGTGCATTACTAACTCATGCAAGCCATTAGCCATGTCTATTTCACTTGATAAATGAGTTAGTCCTTCATGTGCCCTTCTTTCCCATCATGACCACTCGACCTTTTTCGACCAGGCGAACTGCAAAACCCGAAAGCCTATCTGTTGTTGGCTGGGATATGATGGCGTGGTGGGCGAAATGTTTGTTTTCTGGTAAGTTGTGTAACAAGGTCTTAAATCCCATGATTTGTTGATGAACTTCTTTTTCTTTCTTGAAACTTAATCGAGTTATATATTCACTATATTTCTAGTCTTGACTGGAATTTTTAAATATTTCGGAATTTATGATCTTATGATCTACCCTTTCGAACAAGATATGGTTGGAAGATCGATAATATTCAGTGAACTTAAATCTTGAAATTTCGGTTGTTTGTTTAAATCGAGTCAATTGATACGATTTGCCTTTTAAAACAAAGGCATAGTTGAAAGATGTTTGCTTTTACTTTTTAATTTTTTTTTTACTCCTGATTTTCCTTATAACATTATTGATTGTATTAAATTAATGTAGCTTTTAATGCTGGAAGCACTTGCAGTTCATGTTTATGTCTATGGGACCTCCAATTCCATTTCTAAATTTCATGACCCTTGATTATTTTTATTAGTATTATTTCTTGATGATAATGCCAATTATTTGTTTGGTGGTTGTGTATTTCAAATCGTCGGTGATTAACAATAGCATCTTTCAAACTTATTAGCATTTGTGGAACTCAGAGATACACGGACCATCTGATATTTTTTGTTCCCCAAATTGACACTAATATATGTCCCATATGATAGATATTTGACTTAAAATATACCACATTTCTTGGGGAATCAAGAAAGCTCTCTGAGGAGCTTCAAGAAAATACAAATTTGACATTCATGGCATGATTGGTAAGTAGTATTGATATGTTTAAACAAAACAATTGACAAGATTTTATTAATACTTCCATGTACTATAGAATCCCCCTACCAAACATTAATTAGCAGTGTGTCATGGGGCCAACTCTTCCAAGTCTTGTATTGGAACCATATATGGGAAGGAAGGTTAGATATCTTTGAGACGGTGGGTTGTATTTTTGGTTAAAATGGGATGGTGTTCAAACTCCAGAAATGCAGTCTAGACAGCGGGCAGAAACTGGACTGGTTCGGAGAAGGGTCAATCTCCTCTGGAGCATGCTCCATAGCCACTCATTCGTCCTGACCAAATAGTATACCCACGTGGCTCCTCAAGGTCCTCCTAACCTAAGCTTAGCCTTAATCTCTCGACTCTTATTTGAAACCACAAAACTTACTAGCGTGAAAAATTGGGCATCCCGGCCTTTACTTCTCTTAGTACTTAAACACTCGCCTATCATGTTTTTTGACGAGGTTCCAAATCTCACATCGTATCGTGCCTTTTTTTCATTGGTCCCATGAAACCAGCATGTATCCCATACGATGTAATTCTGTGAGGGGTGCAAAATGGCAATATAGCTTATTAAAAGTGCTGAATAGTATCATATCCCACCTATAGAAAAAACCAGATTATGCATTCAGTGTCATGTACACTATTGTTTAAATGATATTAGTGGCATTATGACTGTTCAACTTCATCCAACAACATGGACAATAAACTAATACCATGATGAATACATTAACTCAGTAATAGACAGATTTCTAATTCACCTTTTCACATTGAAATATTATAGTTTTATGGAACTTGTCTTGCAGAATAAATAAAGAACCTAACCCAAAATGTGTAAAAAGGGTAACAAAAGTATCAGCCATATTTAGGTTTTGAAAAAGGAACCCAGAAAATTATTTACTGAAGAAATAAGTCAGATTTCTCGTTTTTAATTATTGGCTTGAATTTTGATATGAATAATTATTGGCTTGAATTTTGATATGAATCGATTTAATATGATATTAAAGCATAAAAAGGTTTGGAATTTGAGCCTTGTCATTGTCCATTTACAAAATTTCACATGTAATGAAAGGACTTTGAATTAAATGATTTTGACGCGTTTGAAAATACGCGATTTACTAATTAAGTTTGACCTTACGTACGAAATTAATCTATTAAAAGTAACAAGTCACTTTTTAATAGTTTCTAGATGATTAAACATACAATTCAATTATTTTACATTTGAATATCACATTTTGTAATATAGAAAAAGTAAATAATGAACACTGATATGATGACGGAGAAATCCAACTTGGTAAAAACTTTGAGATCAAGCCAGTTACCTCCACTATAGACAATATGGATTATAGTTCGTTTCCAACCTAGCAAATCCTACTAGTTCTCGTTGTTGTAATTCATGTAATCTCCAAGATTTGTTGTTCCTCCAAACTAACGATCTGCTACTGTAGATACTTTCTAACCAACCTACTAGATTTCTCGATCTACCTCATGTAGTTTCTAAGATCTGCTGTAAATCTCAAACTCACAATCTTCTACAATTGTCTCTTTCAAGTGGATATCCATGAATCACCTATTCATGAGTGATATGAGTAATTTCACCAATGAATTGTGTTCTTGGATCTTCAAACAATGATATGAATATTTTGTAATGATAGCACAATGAAGCAATCCACCAAAATCCGTCTCGGATATCTGTATTTATAGTTGGGGACATTTAGGTGATATGGGCCGTGTAAAATTCTTCAAAATCGCAAATTAGGTCTGATTGCATAAATAGGTCGCTCGAGCGACAGCGAGGCAAAAGGCGGGCCACTATGTTTCTGTTTCTGCCGCTCGAGCCAAGTCATGGAGACAGTGTAGCGAGATTTCGGTACCGCGTTTTCCTTGCTTTCAACCTCTAACCCTAACTTAACTCATCTATACAAAATTACATCCAAGTCCTTGACTTTTTATAAGTGTTCAAATAAGATCATTTTGTTCACAAACATGCCAATTACAAGACCTAACATCGTTGAATCTACTTACATAAATAAATTAATCCTCCCCGTCTCACACTTTTTCTAGGTATGTGGTTCAATATTTTTGACTGCTAATGCATTTGCTTCCGGATACCAATTTTGTGCTAACATTTGGCACTTTGGGAGCATAAAGGAATGATAGTTTTATCTATCTTTATTTTATACGCTACATTTTCGTCTTTCCTTTACACTTTATTCTTCTTCTTTTGCTTCCTTTCTCGCCATTTTTGACATATAGCATAAAACTTTTAGTGCCATTATGACTGTCTTCAAACTCACATAATCATGAAAATTAAACTAATATAGATAATTGTCGGCATTCTACTAACTTGAAATTATTTTTGATAATAAGATATAAATACTGTCTATTCGAGATAAATTTAGAGTAAGTAACATAATCCATTTCTGCTTCTACTTATTATTCATTACAAAATGTAAAGAATAGTAAAATCAACTGCTATAGAGTGTATTAGTTTTAGTCAACTTTTTTAAAATTTTAAATCCTAAGAATATTTAAAAGGAAAAATTATGAAAATGTCTCTCTCAAAATGCAATTTTTTTAGGAGACATTCGGAGAGAGTTGATTTTTCTTGTATGATGAAAAACAAACAAATCCTTTTAATTTCAATTATACCTAACAATGTGATAATTCTTAATCATCGGTCTATCCACCAAGTTAGACCAATAAATTAAATTGACATTGTTGCCCCAATCAAACTTTGCAGCCAACATAGGGTAGATTTTAGTCCACTTTTCGTTGGAGTATCATTTCATGAAACAAATGTAATTCATATAGTCGAACTTAAATTCTACCAAAGTAGAATGTGAAGTTGTGCCTCAAAACTTGTTAAGCCCATGTTTGGTTGAGATTAGTGTAAGATTAGTTTTCAAGTGATAAAAAATGTTGTCCAACATTCAGAACATTGCAGGGCACTAACAACCAATTCTTCATGTGATCGTCAATTACCAATTTCACCATGTGCCTTGTAGTTGTTTCTCTGAAGATATGATCCCACTTCAACGTAGTTCAATGACAAAATGACATTTTGACCAACTTATAGTCGATGAATTTGGAGAAAAGTTGTCCTTGGAGTCATAAGCTATATGCCAACTAAGTTCGTTTAATTAATTGAGTGACCCACTTTTTGTTCACAAGAAATCGATTTTTTTTTTTTTGTCAAGAAGTGGGATTACTAAATCTGCACGGTTGATCCGACTACTAAAATTTTATCAAAAGAGAGCGAGTAATTGTGTTCGAATTGAATTAAATGTCTCATATTTGTCTTCTCTCCTTGACAATAATGACATGTTTAATGAGTTGAACCATATAAAGGTAAAGGAGGAAAATAAAAATTCTTGTCTTATTTTGTACAATATTATCCATTAGTATTACGTGCCGAACATATCTCCACACTAGGGATATGACAGTCCAAAGCTTACTCTCTTGACAGACAATTTGAGAAGATATGATATGATATATTGGTTGACCCTAATTCTATAGGTATCATGTTGTCATATTATAATTCTTTTGAAATAATTTATAAGTTTACACGTGTCCTCATTGATTCAAATCTGGCAGCTAGGACCTCCAATCTTCATTAACATGCCCCAGCAAAGAGTTTACTGAATTAGAGAAATGGGTTAGATCTAATTGGAGGGGTAAAGCCGACGCTAAATACGAACACTCTTATGGAGATTAATTATCGGGTTAGTCTAACTTAACACTATCAGCTTGAAATTGGTAATTAGTGGAAACTACACCACCCGCTTTACGTATCTTCCAAATTCTAATTTTAACATTGATAAGTGGATTTTATTCGCTTATTCTGACTTATATTCTTATTTATTTATATGTAAATTGAGCGAATATCTATTTAATTTGTGTAAATTATGTTACTTGTAGAAAAATCTCAACTTGAATAAAATTTATATGAAAAGAGACTATTTAGAACTTAATTGGAGTTTATCTGAAACAATTGAAGATGAACCCTGTTGCCAGAGATCAGTTAGGAGTATCAATAGAGCATTTGGTAAAAAATCATAAGTTTCGAGAGTTAAATTTGACATTTGAAATGTTTGAGGACTAAATTGTAAATTCCAAACTTGCATCGGATCAACTATAATGATTTTAGAATGAAGATGACTTAATTGCAATATTAGAAGACGAAGGACTAAAAATACAAGAGAAAAATAGTTCAATTGAAAAAGGGATTTTTTTTTGCCCTTTTTAAACTCTGATGGAAATCAAATTAAATAAGGATTTTACCTAAATCTTGTTCTATAAATACACATGAGTCCAACAATGAAAAGGGGGCTTGTAGAGTTTCACTATACACATACATTTAAGCCAATGATTGGGGGATTCATTATACATATATTATTCAAGCCACAAGAAGGAAAAAAATACAAAATAAAGTGAAGAAATCAATCAACAAGTTAGGGTTTCAAGATTTTACAAAGGTGGAATCTTGGTGTAAGATCTTTATTTTTTTTTCCCATTTTTCCTTAAAATCCAATGATGTATTTTAATTCGTTCTTTTATTTTTATATTCTCATGATGGGTAATTAATCATTTAGTTAGGATGAATGATTGTAATCTAATTTTGAACCTTAATTTTAATTAAAAAGTTTTAAATCTCCAATTGATTTTGTGAATTGTTTTTACTTTCACTAATTCATTGATTTTGTGAGCAATAATTATGTAGAGATACGGATTATTTGTTTAGACCACTTAGTGAAAATCAGGAAGTAGTGTAAAATTGTAGAGATACATTTTCTATTTAATGTGATCGTTACATAGATTCGTAGAGATCCAATGCGTTTAATTAAGATATATTCGAATTCACATAGAGATAAGAAATTGAATTATTTAAATAGAATCAATTTGAACTCGAGAGAGAAATAAATCGAATATATTAGAAGAATTCAAGCGAGTAAACATAATCTAATGTTATAAAATTTGGTGATTGAAATTAAAGGGATAACTCTGGTGAACTCATAAATCCTAACACTTAAACTACCATTAAAAAAACCATATTTGATTATTTTCATATATTTAAGATAAAAAAAATCACAAAAGTAAAGATAAACACTTTCTATTTATTTTCAATCAAATTGAAATTAGGAATAATTTAATGATTAGATAATAGTCATCTTGTGAATGATATTTAGACTTATATGTTCACTTTATTACTTGTTACGATTTATACACTTGTGGAATATAAAATCGACAACTACTATTCATTATTATTATTTCGAATTTACTATTTTGAATAAGTTAAAATACAATAAAAAAAGAAGAAGCATAAATCACTTCAAATCATCACAATCCTAAAATTATATCTCAAACTTTAGAATCCCAACCTCAGTAATCATACTTCAAAATCTTCCAAATTCAAATTGATTATACATAAAACATTTTTTTGTTGAAGTTCAATTTGCACGTTATATATTATGGTTCCTTGGAACCCATCGCAACAACATAATGAAATCTCTGAACAAATAGCTCTATTGGTGACATTATAATGTGAATATCTCATATCATGTTACATTATAATTAGAATGTAATAGTACACTAACCTCGAACGTATTAACAAATTATTAATAGCAAAAAACCTCCTAAAAACGTTTCCATTTATGATATAACCCATACCTATTGAAAATCGCAGAAAACCCCCATATTTGAAACATTTTGTGTGAAAACCTCCTACCGTCCAAATCCGCTAGTTTGAATGTTAAAAACAGTAAAAATTGTCAAAATTAAAGAGGAATAATTATAGATGTGATCCCAAACTTTTTTATTTTCTTACAAATTACACCAATATTTTTTATTTGCATCACCCACAATTCTAAACCTTTAAAACTTTATCTTCTTCCCGCACTTCCACCACATCCCACCCCAGTTGAGCAATCTTAAACTACCTCCACCGTAATGACCACCAACAAGCGGAGACTTCTCGCGAGGGCTAGGATGAAAACCGAAGAAGAAATCACCCCTAGTTGGTCGCCAAACCAAGGAGATTTTCTCCCCAGTTTTGACAAAATCACCCTTAGTCGGTGCACCCAACCAACACACACGTGCCTAAAATCTCTACAATACTGCTCAAATCTTTCATCATGGAGCGCGGACTCATAACTTTTGCAATCTCGATTACGTCATCGAGAAAGATATTTTCGTTATGCTTGATTTTTTTGTCTTCTTGCTATCGCGCTCATGCTCCTTGAGTGCTTTGATGATAAGGTCAACGGCAGATGGGATGACGATGACCTTAGCCTGGCGATTATGGATAGTAAGCTTGACGGTCACACTGAGGCCATTCTATACTTATCGGTTTCCTTGGCAATGTCTTATCCAATTTTCTTGGGAAAGAGGTCCAGGGGTCCAATTTTGGGGGCAAGAGAGCTGGCAACACCGACCTCGCCGTCAATAACTCGGACAAATAAGTCGAAGACTTGAGAGGGATCGAACTTCGGCGGCATTTTTGTTGGAAGCTGGAGGCTTGTGAGACTAAAACATTGAAGGAAAGTGAACTTAAGGTTATAAAACTAGGTTTGGAGGCTGGTGAGTCGTGTTCCTGCCTTCTCATGGTAATAGGCAGCGGAAGTTACGGGATTTCCTGCTCTCATGGTGGTGGGAGGTAGGATGTGGTGGAAGTGGGGAAGAAGATAAAGTTTTAAATGTTTGGGATTGTGGGTGGTGCAAATAAAAGATTTTGGTGTAATTTGCAAAAAAAAAAAAAAATTTAAGAAATTTGGGATTACAACTACAATTATTCCTCTTTAATTTTGACAAATTTCACTATTTTTAATGGCCAAACTAACGGAATTGGACGGTAGGGAGTTTTTTCGCACATAAAGTTTCAAATAGAGGGGGTTTTTACGATTTTCAATATGTAAAGGCTATATCGCAAATGGAAACGTTTTTATGGGATTTTCTGCTATTAATCTATTAACAAATGTAATACTTGATATTACCTATTCCATTATGGGTGATGTTAACTAACAGTTTCCATAAACAACATAATGCAATATTTTCTTAGAATTATGTAGCAAATAATGTAATGGATCATGTAACAGAAGATAAATTGGATAGACAATATAAGACATGTATAAGTTGATGTTATTGACATATAGTAGATCATGCAGTATATGCAATAATATATGTAAGGCATTTATAACAAATAATCTAATGTAACATGTTAAAAATGATCTTTGAACATGACAAATCCTACAAAACAGCATAGTATGTCATGCTACTTGGTGTATTGAGGTTTGAAATTTTAACCAGAGTTGCTCTTTTGAAATCTTCAAAAGGGTTAATTCAAAACATAGGTAAAATATCAATATATAAAATTACAATCGAAAAAGGAAAATCAAAATAAAAAGAACAGATTACATTGCACCAATTCATTTTATTACTAGCCAATTTAAGCAACAAGAACGAGGAATGTAGCGATTTTCATTATCAATAGAAACAACATTGTTAAACAATCCAAAAAAATAAAGAAAAATAGGAGGCTAGGGTTCACTGATTGTGCATAATACAATTGAATACAAAAAGATGATTTAATATAAATATAAAGAGACTATATATAGGCTAAATAAAAGAAATAAAAAATGATTATTCTACCCTTAATAAACAATAAAACAAAATAACCCTATATTTTTTAACATCTCCTCTCAAACTCACGATGCGCCAACTACAAGTATCGAGGGTTTGCCAACTAAAAAATGAAAACGGGAAATATAATGCGACTTGGTAAAGAAATCTGCAAGGTGCAAAGAAGAAGAAACAAATGGCAAAGTAATTGTGTCATGCTTGAGATGATGACGAGTAAGGTGACAATCGATCTTAATGTACTTAATTCGTTCATGAAAAACTGAGTTATGAGCAATCTGAATAGAAATCTGGTTGTCATAATACATATGAGTGGGATGAGAAAGAAAAACTCTCATATCTGCAAGTAACCAACGTAACCAAACAATCTCTTTGGTAGTAGATGTCATAGTACGATATTCTGCTTCAGTTGACGATTGAAAAACAATAGATTGTTTCTTGTTCTTCCAAGAAATAAGAAATTGCCCACAAAAATACAGAAATCAGTAACATACTTAAGATATGTGGGATCACTGCCATGATCAACATCATAGTATGCACGTAACTCCAAGGAGGAGGTGGATGGAAGTAAAAGACTGAAAGACTATACCTTGAAGATAACGCAAAATACGAACAGCTGCCCAATGAATTGTAGTAGGAGAAGCAACAAATTGACTAACAACATGAACAACATATACAATATCTGGACGAGTAATAGTGAGATATATCAAGCTCCCAACAATAGTACGGTATAAAGTAGGATTTGATAAAGGTAAACCGTCAGAAGAAGAATACTTTGCGTCAACCTCAATTGGAGTATCAACAGTCTTATTATCAGTAAGTCCAGCCCGCTCAAGAATATCTGCAACATATTTCTACTGAGAAAGAAGATAACCTCAAAGTGAGCAGGCTACCTCAATACCCAAGAAATATCGTAAAGAACCCAAATCCTTCATTTTAAATTGTCTAGCTAGCTCTGTCTTCAAAATTGAAATACCATCAATATCATCACCAGTAATAATCATGTCATCAACATATAAAAATAGAATGATACGACATGTATCAGTGCACTTAACAAAAAGAACAGAATCATGACTACTAGAAGTAAATCTAAGAGAAGAGATCACAACAGAAAACTTCTCAGACTAAGCACGAGGTGCTGTTTGAGACCATACAACGCTTTCTTGAGCTTGCAAACATACCTAGAATAATGTGAAACACTAGGAGGGGACGCTATATAAACTTCTTCTTGAAAATCTCAATTCAAGAAGACATTTTTAACATCAAGTTGAGAGATACGTCCCTCACGAACCGAAGCTACTGTAATAAGAGTACGAGTAATAATCATTTTTGCAACATGTGCAAATGTCTCATCATAATCCATACCATACTGTTGAGAGTACCCTTTTGCAACCAACATAGCTTTATATCGCTCAATTGATTCATCAGAATTAGTCTTGATCTTATACACCCAACGACAATCAACAACACTCTTACCAGAAGGTAGATGAACCAAATCCCAAATACCAGTCTTATGCAAAGCATAAAGTTCCTAATCCATAACTTGCTGCAAAAAAGGATCAAGAATTATCTCTTTATAGGAAAAGAGCTCAGAGAGACAATGAATATAAACTAAAAAGGTATAAAAAGATGAAGAATAACAAGACTAAGCAAAATCTGGTAACTTTGTAGACTTACAAATGCGTATGGATTGACGTAGAGGTGGATCCACAATCTCAGATGGAGCTTGAGGGACCATAGGAGAAGAAGGTGCTTCGGTGTGTCGGAGAGTAAAGTGTCAATACCTGCATAATGATCAGTACGAATTGGTTGTAAAGATAACGAGGTAGGAACATGAGAAAGGATATTTGAAGTACTAGGAACCTGAGATCATCAGAAAAAGGAGCATACTCATATAACTTTTCGAAAGGAGAAAAACCTGAAATATAAGAAGATGAAATTGTATTAATCAGACATACAGCAACAACTTCACCTCAAAACACACTATGAACAGAAGCAGATAACAAGAGAACGAACAGTTTCAACAATGTGCCTATGTTTTCTTTCAGCAACACCATTTTGTTGAGGAGTATCTGTACACGAAATTTGACGAATGGTTCCATATAAGGCAAGCAACTCACAAAATTTATTAGAAGTGTATTACCTACCCAAATCACACCTAAAACATTTGACGACAACATAATGTTAAGTTTTGACAAGAGCACAAAAGGTTAAGTATATCTTAAAGAATTCAGAACGATATTTCATTAAATAACCCCAACAATATGAGTATGATCATCAATAAAAGAAACATAATATCGAGACCCTCCTTTTGTGGCAACAGAGAAGACCCCCATATATCAGAATGAATCAAATCAAAAGGAGAAAAAGAAATAGAAATATTTCGATTAAAAGGTAAAGCTAAAAATTTTGCCCGTTTATATCCATTACAATCAGAAATATCATAAGATTGCAAATTTCCTAAAACTCTTGTAGAAGTCAAAAATCTCAAACGAGAAGACGAAATATGACCTAGGCGAGGATGCCATAAATAAAAACTAAAAGAAGAAAGACTCAAACGAAAAGAAGACAAATCAACACTAGTACTAGCAGTAACAACTGTCACTTTTAGCTTATCCAAAATATATAGTCCATCCTTTCTACGGCCTGTTCCAATCAGTTTCTGAGATTGCATATCATACACATAACAAGAAGAAGAAGAAAGTGTGATTAAATTACCAAAATCACATAACTGACCAACAAAAGCAAGATTTAATGTGAGTTTTGAAATATGATAAACATTAGGGAGAGACAAGTGAGGTGTGACAACAGAATCAACACCTGCTAAAGACATATAAGTGTCATCAACAGTTATAACATGAATAAAAGACGAAGGAGACATAGAAGCAAAAGATAAAGAATCTGGAGACATATGATGTGAAGCACCAGAATCCAAGACCCATACAGAATGTGGCATACCTGAAGAACTATGATGCAACTAACCTACGGAAGAAGAAGCATACATAACTTGAGGCAGTAAGGAGAGAAACTTCTGAAATTGCTCAGCTAGAATGTTAGGATCAATGAAAGGACCTGATGAAACTATTGATGTAATATTAGACTTTGGTGGTTTATAACCTTGATGTGGTCTATGAGTATTAGATTGTGACTAGTTGCCAGGCTTCCAAGCTTGAGATTGGTGTTGTGATTGATTTTGTTGTCTCAACTTAGGACACCGAGCCTTCCAATGACCTTTTTGCTTACAGAAACTGCACTCATCGAAGGCAACCCTTGTGTAAGGCTTATTCTAATTATTAAAGAGTGACTTAAAAGACACTGCTAACACAGAAGGATTAGAAGTATAAAGAATTCCCTTTTCAGAATAAAACTTAAGACGTATTTCTTTAGCCAATGACTCACTGACAACTGAGTCAACAGAAGGAAGTGGAGAACGATGCAAAATTGAACCTTCAAGTTTTTCAAAATCACTGCGAAGTGCCGTTAAAAACTGTACCAACTGTTACTGCTTTGTACGAGCAATATATGCACCACATGCTTTTAATTCTGCTGATTCTGTAAGAGCCAATTGATCCCAAAGATCTGTCATAGCAGAACAAAACTCTTGAATACCCATATTCTTCTACTGAAGAGCTCGTATGCCATTCTCCAATTGATAATGCTTTGCAAAATTTCACCGAGTGAATAACCTTTGTAGATGATCCCAAACCTCCTTTGCTGTCTCATATTTCACCAACTCTCTACCTATAGAATGATCAACAGAATTGTTAATCCAATTAATAATTTTTACATTGTTTGCTTCCCAGGCATCTATCAAAGTAGCATAAGCATCATTGGTATTCCTAGGTTTCACAGAAGTTCTACTAACGTATCCTCACATCTTTTTACCCTTAAGAAAGTCTCGCATCACGTAACTCCAATACAAATAATTCTTTCCATCCAACCTCACACTCACAGACTGAAGCGAATCGTTTATTTCAATAGCCATAATAAAAAAAATAAGGAAAAACAAATCGCAAAAGAAAGAAAAACAAAATACAAGATTGCATAAACTGAAAGAAAACTCTCTTGAAATCGTCTCTTTTCTAAAAAAATTAAAGAAACTTTGCTTTCATACCACGAAAGCTGTGTTTGAGATTAAGCATCATCCCATGAAACTTTGCTCTAATACCATTTTAAACAATCCAAAGAAATAAAGAAAAAGTGGAGGTCAGTGCTTCATTGATTGTGCATAATGCAATTGAATACAAAAAGATGATTTAACTTAAATATAAATAGACTATATATAGGCTAAACAAAGGAAACTAAAAAGACTATTCTACCCTTAATAAACAATAAAATAAAATAACCCTATATTTCTTAACAAGCATAACCTATCATCTAAACTCGAAATTGAGGACTGAAATTGTTGTCATTTTGAAAATAAAGATTTCCTACCAAGTTTTCCTTTCAGAAGAGATTAATTTATTAAATATTCTGGTTTCAGTAAATATTGTCGTATTAATATGCAAGAATTTGACGCAATAATTAGTATTATTATTATTATTTTAAAAGAAGTTATAGTATTTCTGGTATTTGTTTTAATTATGGGACTAGAAATGAAAAATTCCCTAATTATTAACTTAACAAGAAAGCTCTTTGATCTAAATGGGCCTCCAAGAATTTTTTTCCAGTGTTAAGCCCATTCCCTATGTTAAAGTGGCCTAGTAAGTTGCATACTGCCTGACCCATACATAACATCACCCAAGCCCAACTAATTGATCAAAGGAGAGGCTAGTCCATTAGATCAGAAATTCTTGAATAAAATATATTATTCAAAAATAAGGAGGATTATTTTTAATTTCACAAATCAAGAGATAATGAAAATTTATTAAATTATTTAATATATAAATAATATGGAAACTGTTTTATGTTTATCTAATGAGTTCCGTTTAAAATTACTTCCATAACAATCGCCCCCACTCAATCTCTCTTCAAGCATCATCACCACGTCATTTTCTTCTCTACAATGCACACGTTCTTCAATATTTACAAATGAAAACTCTCTCTATCATATCTTACTCTTATAATTCTTCAATTTCTCAACAGATTGCCGAAGCGTACAAAATATATCTCTAAAATAGTTTTCTCTAGATCCCTCACATATTTCTTCACATGGCGGCGCAAGTTACTGTTTGTATATTATGTAGAATCCACTTTTTATGTTAATCTCTCTTGTCTGTGATGTGATTTAAGGAAGACAACAAACTATGGAGGGTTCAATGTATGTTGAGAAGAGGCTAAGGACGAATTTGAGATCAAATAGAGTCAATGAAGCATGAAATCACTCTTTCAAGCTATGAAGTCCAAGAGGGCGAATTTAACAAGTCAAAGATCAAGTTCTATGTGGGCATGGGAGTGAAAACAAGATGGAATGCTTTGCAATCAAGAACTCAAAACTTGGAGGCAAGACAGATTACTATGTGACCTTATAGTACAAAACTGGGTGCGATCGTATGCCTCTATACCGAATCATTGAAGGCTATCAATTGGCCTATGCGATCGCATGCAGGAAGCCCATGCGCCCGCATAATGCAATTTTGGACGCAAATTTTTCAAATTTCATGTAATATTCTATTTTAGTTAAAACTTTATTTTGTAATATATTTTGTTATTTTTAGAGTTTAATTCCACTTTCTAGCTAAGTTTTATGGTTTCCCTATAAATAGGACTCATTCTATTAATTGAAACACACAATTTTGAGAGATTTTATTGCATGACATATTGCTTTATTATCATTTTTCATTGAATTATTTGTGAACTTGTCAAGAATATTTCTTGTGGCGTTTAAACAAATCGAGTAAGATTCTTGAGTCTTGTAATCACGGGTCAACATATTGTTGGATATTGTGTTGGTTCCTTAATTCAATATTTTTGAATCAAGCTTAAACGTTAATTTCTTGTCTTTCTTGGGTTGAATCAATCTTGTGTGGATTTCGTAGCTACCATTGCTGGGTGGATTCGCATCATTTTGGATCCCTAAGATATTTTGGCACCTTTTGTTAATGGATTTCAAATTTAAAGAGTACCGTTGATAGAATGGCTGTTAATAGAGTTCAAATTTGGATGACTGTGTGGTGGTGGGTTTACGGTGTACAAACTGTGTGAGTGGTGATGCAGGTGGTTGTGCGGTGATCGTGCAGGTAGAAGTATAGACTCGTGTGGTGGAGGTACAGATTTGTGTAGCAATAATGGTGGTAATGAGGTGACAACAGCATTTTGGGTACAGATTTGTATGGTGGTGGTGGTGGTCGTGGTGAGGCGACATCTATATTTTTTTGTGGTACTGATGGTGATGGGTAGAGTGGGTGAGATGAAGATTGTGATTAATTATTGGGTATTTGAGAGCAATAAAAACAAGTCATTTATGACAAATAAATAATACGTTACTTAAAAAATAAGTAATTTGTGACTAAATTTGTAATTATGATCTATAATTTGTAACCTAGTGATCAATAAATAAGTTGCGATAAATTAATTTGATAATTTGTGATCATGAGATAAGTTTTGAACAATTAATTTGATAATTTGTTATCGTACAATAAGTTGTGACCAATTAATTTGGTAAGTTATGACTAATAAATAATTTGTGACCTATAAAAACGTATAATTTTCTACGAAATTTAAAATTGTGACCTAGAAATTTCACTTTGTGTTTATGTCAGTGTGTGATTTGTGACTAGTGTGTGATTTGTGATTTGTGTGATTGTAATTATTGGTTATTACGGATATGCAGATAAATGTTTTCAAATTTTTAATTTTATAGATAATGTTTGTTACGTTAACGTGGATGGAAACTATTTTTTATGATTCCAATTTAATTTAGATTTTTTTTTCAGACAAAATTTGTGATAATATATTTGTTATAACTATTCGAATTAGACAACACATCATATTCAACACATTATTGGTCACAACATGTCACAATTAACATAGACTTAATCACGGATGGTCATAGTTAATAAACAAATGATCACAAAACTTTTAAATGTAAACATATTTTGATACAAAAATTGACTATTAACAGATGTCGGCTACACATGTCACTATTAACATAAATTTGGTCATATATAGTGATGTGAACCCAATCAAGAAACGATTTGGGGAACCCACGAACAAGATGGAGCAAATCCAAGAAAGCTAGAAGTCACGTCGTGCAAATATAAACCCAACCCGTTGTTCAACCAGTATCAAGAACCGAGAATACACAAAGAAATCTGACCCGTTGATTACTCAAAACAAGAATCGTGAAGTGGAAACGTCACAAAAGGACTGCGATCTTCTTTTGATAAGTTCAAAGCTAGATTTTTAAACCACTAAGAAATATGGAGGAATAAATCTCACCAAATTGTATTCTCTCAAAATAATTAATCAAAGTTTTGTTTACAATGAAATAATAAGAACATATTTATATGAAAACCCTAAAAATCCTAAAAGGTACGAAATAGAGTCCAAAATATGCTAAAAGATGTTAAAAATCTAGAGTTTTAGGGAAATAAGGAAACTGCCAAAATCTGAAAATACACGTCCAAATTTGTGCCATACAGCCGCATAGTGCATTTACATGCAATTGTATGGGCAAGAAAAATTTGTCCATGCTGCTTTTGGGATGTAGCCATGCGGTTGCATGGCTTGTAGAACCATGCGACCGCATGGTTCTCCAATTTTCTCTCCGGCTTCGGTTCTTAATTCCAATGTGTTTCAACTTGTTCCGATCCTCGACCCCAACATGGAACTTGGCTATTGGCTTGTTAACTTCGTCCCCGTGAACTTCGTGGCTAAAACAGTTGATTGCACGTCTTCCTCGTCTTGTTTCAAACCTCGACTCGTCCCCGAACCCGACCTTGAATTCTTCTAAACGCACTTCAATTTTCCGTCCGCTTGATGCCTTATTTGGGTCACATCATATAGTCAAAGTTAAGACAAATATGATCATAGACAGTGACAATGAAGACAAATTTGATCACAGAACATATGCCTAGTCACAAACAATAACAACTTATACAAACATGGTCACAAACAATAACATTTTGCACATATCTAGTCGCAAACAATCACTGTCAAATATAACTTAGGGTCCGTTTGATATTCCTACTTCTACTTTTTGACTGTTTGATAGGCTAAATTTTCCACGTAAAATGTTTTCCTTCCTTTTCCTAAGTACAACCATTTGATGCACAAATGATGAAAAATGTTTTTCCACCTAATAGGTGGGAAAACATTTTCCACCTTTTTTTTTTTAAGCTATGGCAACCAATTCTATCAACCATTGCAAAAAGAATTTTCATTTTTGTTGACAATTTTTATGCAAAACAAAGTTAAACGAATATGGTAATTTTTTCTAATTGTTTAAATTATTATTTTTTTTTACTTTTTAGTAATTGGAACAAATTCTAGACGTATTGGTAGAAAAAATTATTACTTTAATGGATAATGTTTATAAAAAACGAAGCCAAACGGACACCAAACTTTCAACATTTTTCAGATAGAAAATTATACCAATCAAACTTAGTTATCTTAACACTAATTCGACATTTTTGTTATTTTGTTCGCTTTTATTTTCGTAGTTATTTATTCCATTTAGTAACTGAGTGTTATTGTTTTTCGGCTCTCAGGACTGTATGCTAAGATCTTCTGGAGGTGAATTGATTCCAGCTGATCCTAAAATTGAACGCACTTTCCACCGATTACAAAGGGAGACTCGAGAAACACAACAACATCAAATGGGTAACGAACAGGAAAACCCGATCGTTCCAGCCACTGAAGACGAAAATGTGGATGAAGGAAACATGCTTGTGGGGGATTTCATGATTCCTCAGATCATTCAATGTCAGTCCAGCATTGTCTATCCACCATTTGGGCAGCCGAACTTTCAATTGAAAACTAACGTAATACATCTGTTCCAAAATGGACATCAGGTCTATGGGAGAGTTGAAGAAAACCCGCATACGCACATTTCTCGATTCTTGGAGATGTGCCAACACTTCAAATATCAGGATATTTCAGATGATTCTATCCGGTTGAGACTATTTCCACATACTTTGAGAGACAAGGCAATTGAGTGGTTGGACTCTCAACCTATTGCCAGCATCACGACATGGAACGACTTGGCACAAAAATTCTGCACCAAGTTCTTTCTACTAGCCAAGATTGCGAAGCTGAAATATGACATCTCTATTTTTCGTCAAGGCAACTATGAGTCATTTGATGAAGCTTGGGACAGGTTCAAGAACATGCTTCGGAAGTGCCCACATCACGGGATCAGCAAGGGACTCCAAGTCCAATACTTTTACACAGGACTACTCCTTTCCTTCAAAGCATGATCGACTCTTCATCTAGTGGTTCCGTGTATACAATGTTAGTTGATGATGTATTAAAGTTGTTTGAGACAGTTGCCAGTACTTCAGCAATGTAATCATCAGAATGGGAAGTTCAAAAGAAGGCACCGGGGGTCTATGAAGTGGATGCTATTTCCGCATTGTCTGCAAAAATTGATTCATTGTTTCACAAGGTAGAAAATATGTCATAAACCGTCAGTGTAGCGCAAACTAGAAAATATGTCACAAACCATCACTTTAGGGGTATTTTTTTTTTAATTTCATGAAATAGGCACCATTTTAAAATATCGCACGTGACATCCAAAATTTCAAGGCCGGCCCTAGTTTGAGTTGGTCGATTTGGGCTTGGATCCAATTCAAGTTGGACAAGTTGTTTTTTTTTTTTTGGTTAAATTTGGACATTTTTTTAAAATTTGAAACCACTTTAAAACTTTCGTTGTTCTCAACCTATATAAGGAATTCTTTCAAAAAAACAATGTAGAAACAATTTTGAAATTATGGAGTATTTTGCTTTTTACAATTTTTTTGAGATTCATTTATATCATCATCATATCCTTAATTTTTAGTTTATTGTCAAATAAACTTGTATTTGTAAATAGAATTCATGCTAGTTAGCCTAGGTAGAAAAAGGGGGACGTTTGTACGCTCTTAAGGTCTTCCTCTTGTTTTTACTATTGTGCGTATTTTGATTTTTACTTAGGTGTTAATTTCTTTAATTTATTGGATTTGGTTAGGTTGGATTTTAATCAGAACCTAATGCTCAACTCAACTCAATCCAACTTCAAATTTAATTTTCTAACCCAAATCCAACCCAATTGAAGGGTTGGTAAGTTTCATCATTTTGGATTGGTTTTTGCCCAATTCTACACAAAATGGTGTCTCGTTTGATTAGATCAATCTTGAAATTCATATGTTCATCTGAATTTTAGTCTGATCGAATTGTTCGCTGAAATTTAATAGACTCGGATAACATATTAAGGGTCAATATTCTATCTTAATCAACCTTGTTAAGAAAAATATTACAGTTCCTTTAGCTTCATAAACTTGAGAAAGCTTTAAGATATGCATGAATTTGGGTCAACTACTGATTCTGAAAATACAATATAACTCGTTAAGAAAGTGATAGAGTTCCACCATACATTAAAATGTAGATAACCTTAAAGCACAGCCTAACTTACAAAATAAAGGCGACTACATAAAATAGTAGTTTAACTTGCATTGTTGACTATTTATATACAGTACTTGTTATGAAAAAATGGCGATACCATTAGCTTTGATACTATTTATTAGATTCAATAAATAAGAGTAATATAGACAGATGAAAATAACAATAAAAAAAAAACCCAAGTTTTACGTGGAAAAACACCACAGGCAAATGAGGAAAATTCAATATAAGATGAAAGAATACAAGTTTTTGTGTTTCTAACTTGTTTTAAATCACAATGAAAAGCCAATATAGAGCATATGTCAAACTCTAATTATAGTGTTTTAGATGGAAAGAACATCCTAAAACTCATCAAAATGCGAAACAGGTTGTGGGCAAGGTGTTATCGGCGGCAAGTAGCGCTTCGTGGCGCTCAAGCACTTCGTCTCTGAATTAAATCAGTTCATTTTCTTGAATTAGCGCCTTAGGTGTTGGACGCCCCATCTCTACACCAAATTCACCTTTATCCTTATTTTGACTTTCTCTTTCAACCAATCCATCAATATAAGATGGAATTTGGGTCACTCTTCAACAAATCTCCACATTGACACAAATTCTACTCCAATGAATGAAGTTTCATAAATTTTCCACCTGGAGACAAATTACACTGTAGGGAATAAAACTTAACACTTCAACAAATTCAAAAATTCTCCACCACTTCCACAAATCCCATCTAGGAAAAACTTAATAACCAAATATCAAGTGAGTCCAAGCACTGCCCAACAGAATTACATTAGGTGCCACAATTGCTCGAGTTATCACCACAAGCAACAAAATCACAAATAACGCGACAATAGTTACCAAATATGACATCATACCCTATAATAGAATCAACACTACTATATGCTTATGTAGAAGGTTATTTGCTAGACTCAATACCTTCGACCACATTTAAAGCATAATCAACTAAATTAGTTTCCCCTTACCTTTATAGATGCCTAATATTTCTACTAGATCTATCTCTAGCAATTGAATACCGTGGCACCACGGATTATGTTGCAAAGAGGCATTACCCATGATTTCTGAACTTGGCAGAGATGTATTCTTCAATGTAAACCCTAAACCAAATTCCAACGGTATTGTATCCAACTCAAACTCTACCTAAGTGCCTAATTTTTGCTGTTTAATATCCAAAGATTCTGTAGAACCCTACAAGATATATAATTAGGACATTCTCTATCCCTTTATCACACACAAGCATCTTTACTAGCTTTGAGGACTTCACATTCACCACTGTACTTGTACCTTTTTAAATCAATAGTACTAAAGAGATAAGACTTCTCTTCAAATTTGGAACATTCCTCATCTCACCAAGTGTTCTAAAAGTTTCATCAAACATTTTAATTCTAATCTTTCCAATACCAACTATCTTAAAAGGTGCATTATTTCCATTACCACAACACCTTTTGAAACTGTTTCATATGTTGAAAACCAATCTCGATTAGGACACATGAAAAATGTAAGTTGTATTAAGAATCCAATTCTCGTCGGTTTGAAGTTATTGTCATAAATAGCCAAAAGTTCTCCATCATCATAGCAGTCTTGTGCAATACTGACTTAACCTAAAGTTTTTGGTTGTTTTTCCTTCTGATTTGCAACAACCGATTTATCCCTATTTTGCAACGTATAACAATTTTTTTTTCTTAATGTGCCCATTTCTTTTTATAATAATTACAAATCTTATTGTTGGAATTAGTTTCGATCTGCCTCTCTCATAACCATCATAAACAACAATGTATTTTTCATGAGTCTTAGATCCAACAAGATATTTCATCTTCTCTTTTGAAAACAGGACATTATATACTTTTTCAATTGTGAGAGCATCACGACTATATAAGATTGTATCTCTAAAAAATATATATGAAGAAGGCAACGAACACAACAAAATCAACACTAAATCTTCTTCGTCATACTTGACCTCCAAGGTCTCCAAATCATAGACAATTTCCTTAGAAATAGCTAGGTGATCTTCAATTGATGTACCTTCTGTCATACGATGATAATACAATAACTGCTTCAAATGCAATTTATTGATCACACTTTTCGTCATACACAATTAATTGCTCAAATTTCAACCATAATGCAATAACAATTTTCTCCATTCAAACGTTCAGGAGAATATTATTCGAAAGATAAAGACGACTCTGTGACAGGACCTTTCGATCCTTTTATTGTTTCTTCTCCAATGTCGAATTTTAAGGCATCTTGTCAAATCTCAACAAAGTATCATCCTAGTCAATCTGAGCAAGCACTGCTCGCATCTTCACCTGCCATAACTAAAATCTTGTGTTGCAATCCAAATGCGGAATATCATATTTCATGGTTGTCATCACAAAAATTAAACATTGAAAACTAAGTTGATCGAACTTCACTCTGATCACTTGTTATGAAATAATTGCTTTGATACCGCTTGTTAGATTCAATAAACAAAAGAAATATGATAAGATAAATATAAGAATCAAGAATACCAAGATTTATGTGGAAAAAACCACAGGCAGAGGAGAATAATTCAATATAAGATGAAGGAATACAAGATTTTGTGTTTCTAACTTGTTCTAAATTACAATAAAGAGCCAATTATATATAGAGTACACGTCAAACCCTAATTATAATGTTTTAGGTGGAAAAGCATTCCAAAATCTGTCAAAACCGAAACTGGCTGTAGGTTGGATAGTACTGACGCTTGAGCGGGCCCCTCGCGCGTAGCTTTAAGTGACCAAGCTCGCGACAAGCAATGCTTCGTCTAGCGCTCTGACTCTATATCTCTGAAATGAATCCATTCCTTTTCTCGAATTGGCATCTAGGCACATGTCTTATTTACCTTTATCTATATTTTGCTTCCTCTTTCAATCAATGCATCAATACAAGATGAAATTTGGATCATTCTTCAACAATCCTTTACATACTTTTTAAACATATTCAATCGCTTTCATCAAAGAAACATTATACTTGACAACTTTTATATGGACAGTCCAACTTGGCCAGCCATAAATGTGGGGCACATTGGGACTTTAGGTGGGATGAGGTGACCCATTTAAGAATAACTATGTCCGGCATAATTTGATCCTGAATTCATTCCTGATGGATTCCCCATTTGAGTTGCAAGAACATGGACACGAGAGGGCCATATCACTTGTGTAGTGAAAGTAATGTGACGATATGCTATTTGTGAAGTTTCATTTTGTCGATGTGGGACAAAGAAATGGTGATTCTTGTCACATGCAATCCCCACTTGAACATTGAAAAGTGAATTGAATAGAGTGCAACTTCAACTGTGATTTAATAGAATATTAGAATGAACCAACACTAGACATGCATCATATACATCCAAATGAAATACCACAAAAGATAAAATGCAATAGTGGTGATAAGCATAAAGCCCATATATGTAATGTGTCCAGTATAAGCTTATGTAACAGTGGCAAATGTAGACATTCCGAGGTAGAGATGCATAATCAAATATGCAAAAAAATCGTAAAAAAAATTTAAAGCATTTGATATTTTATTACATTTGTTCTTTACGTTCTAAAATTACATCATTTTTTTTATTTCAATATTGAGCCTGTTCTTTACTCCAGCTTCCACCAAAATTAACGGAGTGAAATCCACAACTAATCTATCTTAATAAAACTGGAAAACAAGATTGAGGAGCAAAAATCACAAAAGGGAACAACACCTTAAGATAAAATATAAGAATTTAACAATCACTTATGAGCAAAATCACACAGAATAAAAACAAGAAAAAGAATACCCCATAAATAATTACAAAGTAAGGAATTAGCAAAATAAGTCAAACCAATAGCGTAAATCATTAGCATAAGGCCAACCCAAAACTATAAAGATTTAAACCCATAGTCACAATCCAGTGATAACATAAAAGCAGTCTTAGTAGTGGTGCTGCTGACTCTGCCACACCAAACCAAGAACCAGGTTAGAGAGTATAGAGAGAAACCACCCACTTTCTTTGTATCTCTCTATATATCGTATATATACACTGGCTTGGTAAAATACCCTCAAGGAATGTGTAAACTCTTTTCACAGTAATTACTAATTATGGTACAAGGAATCAAGAATCTACTCATAAATATGATTAACAGAGGGATAGTGTCAAAAAAAAAAAAAAAAAATAGTAGGACACGTGACCTTCCATGTCCTACCCCAGTTCCACAAGTGCCTATGTTATAAAAAAAGAACAATAATGCCATGGGTGCTTCGGAGATGTCAACTCCGGATGACACCCCTCACTTGGAAGGGGGCCCACACATAATAAAATAACCACGAACTTCCTATTTAAGGGGTGTTGTCTGGGGTGTAAATATAGAACGATTTTAAAAAGATGAGTAAAGTCGAAAGTACAGAATAATTGTTCACAAAACTCTTACTAATACTCACAAATGAGTGGGTCTCACTAAAATAAAAAATGCTAAAAAAATCCATTATTGTGAGTATCTATAAATGGTATTGAACCATTTTTTCTGTACATCAAGCAAGACCCTAAAAAGAAATGGAGATAGTCAGACAGAGAACACTGAAACCCATACTTCTGTTGTTCAACAAAACTTGCAACCTCACACATCCTAGGGCACCTACAGCTGGAAATTAACATTTTGAGGAAAAATAAACAATAAAGAGATGGTCTAAAATTGTAAGAAAATGGTAGAATGGAAGATAGAAAACAAATTGTAAGGAAAACCCTATAAATTTAACTTCCAAATGAGGTATCAACTTAGAGATGTAAATGGACATAGTCGAGTATGGGCTAGCTCGCTTGAAGAAAATGTGGCTCATCTCACTCTAGGTGGGTCGGACCAAGCCAAGTCGGCTGGCATATTTTCTTAAGTTTTTCTATCAAAACATAATTATTTTGCTTCCCGGCTTAATAAGAAGCCGACGGACCAACCTTTGTGAAGCGGTGAGTGGCTCCTACAGGTAAAAATTAGCTTAACTCACATCGAGTCCATTACGCGACGATCATTCATGCAATCACACTTAAAAAGTCTATAGAGAAAATTAGGTGTCGTAGGCAAGAAACATTATACCTTCTTCAACTTTCTCTTAATACCATAATTCATGGTCTCTATTATTTCCTCATTGATCGTGTCATTTATCCATCTCTAGTTTGGATTCGGTTTCATCCTTTTAAGAAAATTGCTCATGTGTCGTGCTATAGACGTGGGAAGCACAGAAGAAATGGTTGTAGAATTGCTCTACACAAGTATACATTTGTACTTATCATAAAATTGAAACATTAAGAGTAAGTGATGTAGGAGGATCCAAGTCAGACGAGGTCGAGTTGTCTGATAGTACGTTAATAGTGCTGAGATACCATGAGTTGGTGGATCAGCGCAAAATTGACAAATAATTGGATATTTCCTAATTGAGGCCATCTTTGGGTATGCTTCGATATTTTGGCCATAACTTTTGCTACAATTGTCAGAGAATGACGCTGTTGAAATAAGGTTTGGGTGTAGGCAAAATGAAGTGACCTTTCATCTTCTTCTTCTTCTTCTCTCAATCTGTGATTTTAGCCTTACCCTGCCTACTTTATGAACGCCTCAACTGTACCCACCATGCAGATGCTCTGCCCTTGAGTTTGATAGCGACCAACCTCACTTTAATACGATCTGGAACCTCCTTATACTCAAAAATACGTTCCACTTCATTCAACCAATCAACAAAACCTTCAGCCTGTAATGTACCAGAAAATTCAATCAAATCCACTCGAAACCCGAAGTGTACATGACGATCCTCCCAACCACGGTACTCCCCACCTTGAGGGTGATTGTGATACAGGTTTTCAAAACTTGTATCAAAATCGTGACCCTCCAGTTTACGATCATCGAAATCATGCGCTGCTAGACGCTGGGTTAATTCCATAATTTACCTCTATAAGTCTTCAATCGTCACATCCTGAATGTTACGATCTCAGTGTGGGACCTAGTTTGGGTAATAGATGTTTCAGATGCGGTGAACAGGGATATCGGGCAACTAATTGCAGGAAACCAGCTAGTCAGACAGGTAAAAATCTCCTGATTGATGAAGAGATAGTTGACGAATTGATGAGGTAGGAGAACCTATATATGAAGATGATGAAGAGGGGGGTGTACTGTATGGAGATGGTCATGAGACTCTAGTCTTGCGCAACAGCCTATTGACTTCCCAAGGCGACTTAGGGGATGACTGGTTGAGAAACAACATCTTTCACACAACCTGCACGGTAGCAGATAAGGTCTGTAAATTGATCATTGATAGTGGAAGCTGTGAAATTGTAGTGTCTGAAGAAACTGTTCAGAAATTACACTTGGAGACAAATTGGCATCCCAGACCATATAAATTGTCCTGGTTGAGTAAGGGCAGTGAAGTATCAGTCGAAAAGTGATGTCTAGTGTCTTTTTTGATCGGTAGAAAGTATTTTGATAATGCGTGGTGGGATGTTGTGGTGATGGATGCTTGTCACATATTGTTGGGTTGCCCTTGACAGTTTGATCGCAGTGTCATTCATGATGGGTAGAAAGATACCCATTCTCTTAGCATCAAAGGGAAGAAGGTCGTGTTGGCGCCACGTAAGTAAGAAATCACTCCTGCCCCAGTAGTTAATAATGCCAACCTGCTTTCTATGTCCATGTTTTTAGGAGAGATTGAGCATGAAGATGTGATCTATGCTCTACTGCCTCGTGAGAATAATACAACAGACAAGAATCCAGTTCTACCTGTAGAAGTGCAGCAGATGCTAACGGAGTTTTCTGATTTGATGCCTGAAGATCTCCCTCTGGGTTTGCCGCTTATGAGGGATATTCAACATCAGATTGACCTTGTTCCAGGGTCGAGTCTGCCTAATCGATCGGCTTATCGCCTCACTCCAAAGGAAGCTGAGGAATTGCAGCGACAAGTGGTGGAGTTGTTGGAGAAAGGGTACATTCGTGAAAGCATAAGCCTATGTGCAGTTCCTGCTCTACTAGTGCCAAAGAAGGATGGTTCTTGGTGTATGTGTATTGATAGCAGAGCAATCAACATGATTACAGTAAAATACAGGTTTCTGATTCTTCGTTTGGATGATATGTTGGATCAGTTGTCCGGTTCTAAGGTCTTCTCAAAAATTGACCTTAAGAGCGGATATTACCAAATCAGAATACAGTTGGGAGATGAGTGGAAGACGGCGTTTAAGATGCATAATGGTTTGTATGAGTAGATGGTCATGCCTTTTGTGCTATCCAATACACCCAACACTTTTATGAGGTTTATGCATCATGTGTTACAGCCTTTCATGGGAAAGTTTGTAGTGGTCTACTTTGATGAGATCCTCATCTACAGCTCGACGTGGGCATCTCCCTTTGATCACCTTCATGCAGTTTTTGATGTGTTGATGACGGAATGCCTGTTCGTTAATCAAAAGAAGTGTTCTTTCTTCACTACTTATGTTACGTTTCTGGGTTTTGTTGTGTCTACTGATGGTGTTCATGCAGATCAATCTAAAACAGACGCAATCTTGGAGTGGCCCAAGCCAAAACCTTGCACGATGTCAGAAGCTTCCATGGATTGGAATCCTTCTACCGTCGATTCATCAAGAACTTTAGCACTTTGATTGTCCCAATCACAGAGTGCCTCAAGGGACATTCTTTCCAGTGGTCTGAAGAAGCAGAAACCAGCTTTTGGTTGGTCAAGCAGCGGATGACAGAGGCTCCGGTGTTAGCACTTCCAGATTTTGATAAGGTGTTTGAGTTCAATTGTGATGCATCTGGAGTGGGCATTTGTTGTGTTTTGAGCTAGGAGGGACATCCAATGGCATTTTTCAGCGAGAAGCTATCAGGATCAAAGAGGAACTATTCTACCTATGACCTCGAATTCTATGCCATAGTTCAATCTTTGAAGCAATGGCGTTATTACCTGATACAGAAAGAGTTTATTCTTATCACTGATTATGATCATGAGGCCTTGAAGTACATCAATAGTCAGCATAAATTGAGTAGATGGTATGCCAAGTGAGTGGCATTCTTGCAAGAGTTCACATTTTCACTAAGGCACCAAGCTGGGAGCCTGAATCGTGTTGCAGATGCATTGAGTATTCGTACATCACTTCTCACCACCATGAGCACCAATGTCGTGGGATTTGAGACTTTTTCGGATATGTATGCTGTGGATATTTCCTTCGGGAAGATAATTCAGGAGGTAAATAACAATCAACGACATGATTTTGTTTTGCATAATGGTTACATATTTCATGAATTACAGTTGTGTGTTCCTGATTGTTCACCACGGCATCATATTGTTAGTGAACTTCATAATTTGGGACATTTTGGGCAAGATAAGACATTGGCTCTGGTTTCCTCTACCTATTATTGGCCCAAATTGAGTAGTGACATGGCTCATCATGTTGGGCGTTGTTATGTGTGCAAGCGGTCCAAAGGGGTTCTTACTAATGCGAGTCTGTACACACCTTTGCCAGTGCCTGAAGCACCTTGGGTTGATGTCAGTATGAATTTCGTATTGGGACTGCCCCGTACCCAACGGGCCTCAGATTCTATTTTTGTTGTGGTTGACAGGTTTTTAAAGATGGCCCATTTCATAGCATGTTGGAAGACAATGGATGCTACACGGATTACCCATCTTTACTTCAAAGAAATTGTGCGTTTGCATGGTGTGCCTGATTAAATTACTTATGATCATGACACTAAGTTCATGAGTCATTTCTGGAAAAGCTTGTGGGAGAAACTGGGGGCGCGGTTAAATTTTAGCAGTGCCTACCACCCCCAAACGGATGGTCAGAACGAGGTGATGAATCGAAGCTTGGGCAATCTATTGAGGAGTCTGGCGGGTACTAAGCCGAAGCAGTGGGATTTGGCGTTACCTCAGGCAAAATTTGCCTATAACAGGTCGAAGAATAGAATCACAGGGATGAGTCCATTTGAAATAGTCTATGGTCAGGTTCCATATAGGGTACTTGATTTAGCCCCTATTCCACGCGTGGGTCGTATAAGTCATAAAGTAGATGAGACAGCGGAACATCTTCGGGGACTCCATGAACATGTGGAGTTAGCCATTCAAGAGAGTAATGCCAAGTACAAAGTTTAGGCTGATAGTCATCGTTGTTAGGTCCTATTTGAAGTTGGTGATTTTGTGTGGGTTGTGTTAACTCGTGATCGTTTTCCTGTTGGGGAGTATAATAAGCTAAAGGAGCGGAAGATTGGTCCTTGGGAGGTTCTGGAAAAGATCAACGATAATGCTTACCGACTACGCCTTCCCAGTCATTTGAAGACTTCTGATGTCTTCAATGTGAAGCATCTTAGTCCTTGTTTTGGGGATCTTGCAGACACTCAAGTGAACTCAAGGACGAGTTCTTTCCAACTCGGGGCGACTGATGTAGAAGGATCCAAGTCAGACGAGACCAAGCTGTCTGATAGTATGTTAATGGTGCTGAGATACCATGAGTTGGCGGATCAGCGCAAAATTGGCAAATAATTGGATATTTCCTAATTGGGGGTCATCTTTGGGCATGTTTCGGTATTTTGGCCACAACTTTTGCTACGGTTGTTAGAATCATGCCCATGATCCCAATCCGAAAAGGTCTTTTCAGTGCGCACGACACGGTTACGGAGATTAGCTCGATAAGCATCGATTTCGAACCCAAATTCGGTTGTTTTCCTTTCCGAATCGTCAATTTAATTTAATTTTTTTTTTTGCCATTTATAATAATATTTCGATTGCCTTTTTAATATAGAATAAGAGCTCGATTTGAGCCGGATTTTGGAGATATTATTTCTCTTATTAAGTATTTTATTTTTAGTATGAATATTAGAATTTACCATTTTTGGTAAAATTCCGCTAATTTCGAATATTTAGCTATATAACCCGGCTTGTGGATTATTTTCATTCAGTTGTTGAATAATAAAGAATTTTATAGTTTCTCTTGGTGTTTCTTTCACATTATTCTCTGTATTTGTCAATTGATTCCAACCTGCAGAATAATTACTATTCTGTTTGGAGTCAGCAAAATTATATAGAGAATTGTAGATGAAGGAAAATGCAATTTGTGGGTCAATATTATTCCCAGTCACCACATACACTTGAGCCAAATCTCTCTTTTTAGTTATGCTACAATTTCATTGTTTATATTTATGTTTTCTTGACAATATTTTCCTTTATTATCACCATTTCATGATTTTCTAAAAAAGTTTTCTTATTTGATTATAGCTAATACCATAAGCGATGTCAACAGGAATCTTGATTTTGCCCTTTTACCGACAAATATATAAGATGTAGTTTTTCATAGTACATTTTAGTGAAGTGACCGAAGAGGCTCAATTTAATTATCAAATTCTACAAATTAACGAATATCAACATGTGAAATAGATCAATTCTTAAGAAAATTAAAAAATTAACCAATGGAGGGAAAAAAAAAAAAAAAAAAGAATATCTCACCTTGTAAGTAAAGCTGAAACATTGGGCCATGCCTTAGCTCTAGGCCAGACTATGGCAGCTTGATTCACTTCTTCGTTTTTGTTTGCACCTTACATTACATAATCTATTATATATATATATATATATATATATATATATATATATATATATATATGCATTTTGGACTTTCAGTTTCTGAAGAATGCTGACAAAAATGTCCACTCTTGATTTATATGGTGGATTCCACACTATTCTAATTGACTCCAACACAACAAATTTGCCCACCATGCTTATACGAGTGCAGTGGCAAAATCATCTTTTCATGCTTTTTCAGTGAAATGGTCCGTCAATTTCTAGAAGGTTGATGGTATATTTTCAAGTAACAATTGTTTCGGAAGCTCGCTCCAAGATTTTCAAAACCGTGATTTCTGGGCTCAATTTCTCGTTACTTTTCTCTGCTAAACAACTAATCAAACGGCTCTGACCCACAACAAATACATTCACATATGGGTTGCTTCTCAATTTTGCTCACAAAGAACAAGATGTAGATGTTGATTTTCAACCACAAAGGCAATTAAAAAAATAATAATGGAAGAAGACACAGAGGAGGATGCAGTCATGTTTTTCTTCCACAAAGCCACACACGATTTTTTCTCTTTTTCCAAATCATAAACACTGAAAAAAGGGTTGGGAGAATGGTAATATAATGAATCAATTATGTCACATTTTTTGGCCAAAAGAAGGGTTAAATTAGGGTTGTCCGTGGGTCGGTTCAGTTCGGTTCCAAAATTTTGGGGTATTTAATAAATGGACCCGTCGGGTCCAAATATAATTATGGAACCGTTCATGTTCGGTTCGATTCCATACCATAATTAAAATTTTTAACTTTTACAGCAACACTACATAAATATAACTAATGACATTTCATTCGTAACTTTTACAAATTAACGTAACCTAATTCAAAAATATATAAATAACTAGCTGTTGAATAACATTAATTCAATGCACATAAATACTAAAATCTAGATATTAATATTAAAATGTCGGTGATCCATATTAAAAAATTGAGGCCCAAGGCTTAAAATTATGAAATGGTCTGATTTATTTAATTAATTTTTTAATTTATTTAGAAAAAAATAAAATAATTTAATTAATTCAATAAAAAAATAAAAAATTTATTTAGTTTCGATTCTTGATCTAGACTCGAGACCCGACCCATACCCATGTCCATCGGTTCTCGATTCGGGTATCCGTTCAGGTATTTAACTTACGAAAAATCGCTTGGTTCGGTTCGGGACTTTTGGACACCCCTAGGTTAAATGAGCCAGATCCAAGAGCCGTCCAATACGTAAATATATGGATCGTAAGCAACATTAGTTCTTAAACTACTTCCAACAGTCCATGTTATTTTTGGGTCGAACCTTTAGACTTGGTTGTTGGTAATCAGTTTACCATTGGTTGAAATATGTGAAAATATATTCCGACATTTTACATCATAGTCTGAGATTTATTGAGTATCGAAATCCAACAATAAAGATAGTAGAAAGTACCGAAAGTATTAAAGCAGGGACTGACTCCATGACGTGCCTAACTATTAGATATTAGCTTATGCATATGTAGGCTAAACACATTCAAAATGATGCACGTCCAATAGAAAAAAGCATGTCTGTTCGTACTAGCATCCTTGGACACATCCCTACCGTGAAAAACACTTATAAACAGGGGTCGGCCCGAGGATTTGGAGGCCCTTGATGATTAAATTTCTTGAGACCCTCAAATATAATATATATATTATTTACAATTGTAACGTTACTTAAATATTTGAAAAAAATAGCATTTTTATATTAAAATGGATATTTCATGTAATTCAAGAGATAGATTAGAAAAATAAAACCCTCCCACAATTCAAGATATTAGAGTCATTAGACTAGTATAATATTTAACATTCTCGTATTTGGGGATGTAAAAAGAATAGCTACACACGTGTGAGACTTTAAATGTTCATTGAAGAATTAAATATAAGAATGCAAGTGTAAAATTCATAAATTAAACTAAATATTTCTTATTAACATAGAGAATATATGATAATTTTTTTATCTTTTCCTATTTTGTGTAATGTGAAGTAATATAATAGGGACAATTTTGTGGATGAAAGGAAATTGTTCTCGTTTTCGATTTTCTTTGTCGAAGTGGTATATTTCTTAATTAAAAAAATGCAAAAGTAAAATAATTTAATAATGTCATATCTGCTTTCCTTACATTAAGGTCAAATGTGTTTCGAAAAAGTTTCTATATTAGTATCAAATCAAAAAAGTAATATAGAATTATTTCTGATTTAGATCTTTTATTGGGCTTGGGCTTTGTTTAGAAGATATTATTTGAAAATGCCATTAAATTAGAAGCAGCTTTTGGGGCATTTTTTTTAGGCCCCTCAAAATTATGAGGTCGAAGGCAATGACCTAGTTTGCCTTAGGCCAGGACTGGCCCTGCTTACAAAGACACAACTTTAACCTTTTCAGATATAATTTTTTAGTAAGATATTAATGTTAAAATCATATTTAATAAAATAAGTAACTTTAAAGTATATTTAACTTAATAATTTTAAGCAAAACTATACATGTTTGTTATGAACTAGATAGAAAAGAGGAGAGAATAGATAAAATCAGAACTCCTTATGTATCTTTCATTAAGAATCAATGTATAGGTTATTATGGTCGTAGGTGTACAATGATCATTCACAAATAGTAATTAACTTACTACACTCCCCATCGAACCATTTACATAATAATTATCTCGTTATAGACCATTTTTTGTAAAGATTCAATGGACTAAAGTACATCCAGATTTTAATATATAAAAATCACTGTATCGAGTCATCCATATCTTATGCGTCAATGTCTTCAAAGACACCATCTTTATAAAACTTTCATGTTGATGCCTTTGTTATAGCCTTTAAACAATACTATCTGCATACAAGTTATTCATTTACCACTCGTTAACTGTAGTTAGCATGATGGTATGATCAAAAAAAAAAAAAAAAAAAAAACAATTTTTATTGTTGTCCTCTTTAATGGTCATCTATAAGTTGTTACATATGAAAGTAAAACCATAAAGTTATGTTGAGGATAAATAATTTGTAGATTATATAGATCCACATCTATAATATTTATAGCTCTATTTTGGATATTCATTACACGAAAAACTTATCTCGTTAAAATCTTAATAAAAAGAACTCTATAGGAAAAAAATTGAAATGAAGAACAAATAGTACATTATTCTTTTAGATACGCTGCAGAAGTTGACTCATTAAAGACCTTGCTAAGAAGGATCAATTGGACAAAATCTTGATAAAGAAAAAAAGAGCATAATGTATATTTACTCTACTCATATAATATCACTTGTAATCTATATATTTTGTTATTAACTCCTTAAGTGTTGAAGTATCATGCATCATCATAACTAACTAGTCCTGAATCATGAGAAATTATTTTTATTAAGAACAAGATATCGTATTTCACTTCAAGTGAACAACAAATAACCATCGAGTATCAAAAGTGCAAGTTATTTTTTTTTTTTTTTTGTAGGAAATCTCTTCATGAATATTTTATATAAGTTTATCAATGAACAAAATTTCAATTGGCTAAATGCTCGATCTGCAGGTCAGACAAAATTAAATTTTTCCAAACTCTTTTATCATTAGTTCCATCTAACGTAATTAACTGCCTTTAAAAGTTATTTATGAGTTCCATTAATATTTAAATTATAACAACAGCAATGCTAAATTCATATAGCAATAAACAAATGGGCATATATGGGGTAGATATTCACTAAAATGATGGTATTTCATAAGTCCACGTTGCAAAGTATCCGTGCACTTTGATCGAATAAGTTTCTCGAAAACTTAAATTTTGTGCTTTGAATATTAAATTCTTTGAGGATGTGTGTATCTATAATATTATTAGTCATTCCAGATAGTTTTGTAATAACCATATTCACTATACATATATCAAGTCTCATGCATTAATGCCGGGCTAATATAGTATCAACTTTACATCTAAGAACATATCTATTAATATAACCCTTTGCAACAAGTTATGTTGCAAAAACCATAATTTCTGGGTTCAATTTCTCATTTCATTATTGTATAAGCACTATTGACTTTACACCTTTAGATATTCAAACTGTATGTCCAAAAACTTCATATTTAAGTATGGGTTAAGTCTTCATATTTTTAACCAATCATTTCTATATGATAGATTACTTGTATATCATCGCTATCATTCATGATATAAAGTGCTACATCAGGTACAAAAGTATTATTGACAATTTTTTTTATAATGACATAACTTATCGATATATCTTTTTTTTTAATATTCCAAGTACCTCAATCTCTTCTGCATTTTACAATTAATTATGTTAACATATTTTACACTCTCAAAGATTATATGCTTTTTCAATAGGACCATATGTATTATTCGCTCTCCATTTTTCATTTGGGATTTTTATCTAGAATTGAACGATATCACGCTTTGCCACGCTAAAAATTTTCCAAATATATTGTTAACGAATTGTTCTTCTAAACGTCAATTTTGTTTGATGCATTTACGTTTGGGATTTGACTAAACTTCATTAGATCAGTAAATACAACTTACAATTAACTTATCTTCCGGATGTGTGGTTTATATTATCATTTGCAGGAATATAGATAACATAATATAATGCATTTCATTTATTATTTTCAACCTTTTAATTTCTTCCCCTACTATTGAGAAAATTGTCTTATCAAGATGACGTCGAAAAACTACAGAGTTAAAAATTTAAACGGTCATTGAACTTTGCAAATGTTTTTCATTAACCATTAAACTTTAAAAGTTTTCCTATCGTCATCAAATTTATAAATCGTTATTCTATTAACTATTAAACTTTAAAAGTTTTTCAATGGGTCACTAATCTTATCAAATCGTTATGCCATTGAACATTAAACTTTAATTTTTTTGGAATAGTTATCGAACTTCTCAGATCGTTATCTCATCTATCACCAATAATTAATCTTGAAAAATTTCGATAGAATCGTTGATATGACAAAAGTGTTGACATGACACATTATTGTTGTTAATTGGTGATAACACAGTCAAAAAGTTTATCCGGAAAAATAATATAAATAATAATATTAAATACAAATACAAATACAAATAAATAAAAGAAATGAGCAGTTTAAAATTCAATCACCTTTTTTTATAAAGCCCTTTTAATAAATGGAAGTGAGGTTTTGACTGATATGTCGTTAACTAACAACAATAAAGACGTAATAATGTCAGTATTCTCGATTGTCACGTTAGTGAGTCTTTTGGATTGCAAATGTGGAAAATTGGTGGAAATAAAACGTTTTACAGTGAATTGATTTGCCTAGAAATTGTTTTACTGTGAATTGATATTAATTATGTTTGATTGGTATAATTTTCCATGGAAATATTGAAAGTTTTGTTTCCGTTTGTTTTCGTTTTTTTTATGAAAATTATCCATTGAAGTGATAATATTTTCTAATATTGGGTCTAGAATTTGTTCCAATTTCCAAAAAAAAAAAAAAAAAAAAAAATTGAAAAAAAATAACAATATCGAATATCATTCGTTTGACTTTGTTTTATATGGAAATTGTCAATAAAAGTGATTTTTTTTTACCATTGTGTCTAGAATTTTTTCAAATTACGAAAAAAAAAAAACTTGAAAAATATTTACCAACCAAAACATCAAGAATTTATTTTCCTAAAAAATGTGGAAATTTTGGAAAGTTGGAAAATATTTTTCCGGAAAAAATTTACCTATCAAACACTACAAAAGTTGGAAAATAGAAAAAAATTAATGAGTTTGGTGATAATTCTAAATTTTTTTAAACGGAGCCAAAGTTATTGAGTGATGAAAGGGCTAGTGATTTGATCAGTTTGGTGATAATCCTATTTTTTTTTAAAGTTTAATGATCAATGGGATAACAATTTAATTAGTTTGTTGACCATTGAAAAAAAAAAAAAATAAGTTTAATAGCCAATAAAAAAATATTGTGCAAAATTTTAATGGCCATTTGCATTATTAACCCGAGCATTATGTTGTGAAATATCACTCATTAGTGTCCAACATCTTTTATAGCAAAAGGAATTCAATTCAAACATGTATTCTCAGCATTCTTTGTGCTCATTTTAGTGCTCTATGGTTGGGCGAACTAACAAATATTGCACCATCACAAATTCTTAGATGGGAACATTAGGTTCATGCCGATAAGTCAACTACAACGAGAGAACTTTAATATTGTCACGATGAATGCAAGTGTTGTTACGTTTAAATTAGCTTTATGTAAATAGAAATGTGAAGCGTTTTCTTTTTCCTCAAAAATAACAATTTATCAATTAATTAGAGGCGTTTTGTATTATTTGATAAACCTTGAGCAATATAATATTCAACCATTCCCAACTCATAATTACTAAAGGATTTGGAATGTGTTATAAAAGAGAGGAAATAAGAAAAAAAGAATAAAAGTCAATAGACTTTTGTGTGTTATAATGAGAATCAAATCCCTATATTTATAGGGTAGCAATATGATTACATATGGTAATAATATCTATGGCTGTACGGATACAATTGTCATTCACCAATAACTTACCATTTACAACACTCCCACTTGAATGACACATTACAAAATATATATTTTCTTGATACATTATTTGGCAAAAACCCGATGGGACAAAAATGCCAACAACAAAGAATACAAATATGAAGAGTAATAAACTGTTGTTTCGTTAAAATATTGTCAAGAAAATCCAGTAGGACAAAACTTGATTGAAGGAAAAAGAGTACGACTACTCCCCTTGATTTCAATTCTTGTATTAAGCGATCTATGTCTTGTATGTCAATATCTTCAATATTTATATCTTGTACTGCAATATCTTCAAAAAAATTCAGATGGACAAAACTTGATAACTATAGTAATATGATGATTCGAAAAATATATCTTGTTGATTTCTTCAAGAATCTCATATATATATCAGATTATTATTTTGAAGGTAAATGTCTTTTAAGTTATAGACATTCATTATACAAAAAATATGTCTCGTTAAAACCTTATTAGGAAAAACTTGTAGAAAAGTCATAATGAAGGAAAAATAGTACATTTATTCTTTCGAATACGTCACAAAAGTTGCCTCATTAAAAATCTTGCCAGGAAAATCCAATAGGACAAAACCCCAATCAAGGAAAAAAGAATACAACACATGTTTACTCCCCCTCATGATAATATTACTTGAATTATATGCTCCAAGCATATTAAATCTTTCAACGTAACATTAATAGTTATGTCGATAAGTTGGCAATAATCAAATTTATTATATGCACGTCAAATTTCATGCATTGTCAAACTAATAAATTAAAGACTTGTGATTACATCTATCACGTGATAATTTATTTATTTACACAAGTTTTCGTAGAATTCATTATGAAAAGTCGTACATTTCGTATTACGACTTTACTTTTTCTATATTCATTTCGCATAAGTATACACCTTTAGGTGTTCAAACTGTAGATCCATAAATTTCAGATTTATCTAGTAAGTTCAATTTTACTAGGATCAAGTCTAGAAATTTCAGGTTTCTCTAGTAAATTTTAGTCTGATCATGTCATTTTATTTGACCAATTATTTCTTCGATCGATATATTTCAACGAATTTATTTCGATTCATCGCTATTCATAATATGATGCAGTACATTATGTGCAAAAGTATTGTCGACAACTTTTTCTTATCTTTTTCGATTCTATTACTTTTTTCATGATAACATGACTTATTGAGATATCTCAATTTTCATTATTTCAGGTACCTGAACCTCTTCCGGGGTTTTATAATATGTTATGTCTAAATACTCATTAAAAGTATATACCTCCTTAATAACACAATCTTTACCAATTGCTCCATTCACCAATAACTTACCATTTACAACAGTACAATTGTCATTCACCAATAACTTACCATTTACAACAGAATGTAAATTCTTTAGCATTATAAAGACGAAATTGTCTTAATTTAGAAATCTAAAATTTGTGTTCGTAATTGAATAATTTGAGAAAATAACCCCGCACGCTCCAAGTTGTGTAAACACATATGTAACCATCTAGTGGATCCATAATTATACTATAAAGTTTCTATATAGGCTATATGGAGGGTGAATGGTCTTCAAAAGTTCATCCTTAATCCGTTTCAATTATGCTTGAAATGCAATCTCAACTTTAGTTAGTGATGATCTAATGAACAATAAGAATAAACATCACATGAAAATTATTTGGATGGAAAAATCTTCTAGTTCTTCAAGTAATATTTGTTGAATTCTTATTAATTTTAGTATCATTATTAATCCTGAATGGTTTTACTCATCATGCCAAATGATAAAATTTTCAAAGCATTGAACTTCTAGCAAAATATTGGCTTTTCTAGAATCTTCAATTACATTTTCAAAACTTGATATTCTATAATGTTAGTATCTATCATTCTTTCTCTCTTTTGTACAGTCGAGATACAACAATAACCAAAAATGGGTGAGAAAATAAATAATCTATTTTCATCAAATTCATACCTTAATTGAAAATCAAATAATTTTGCATAATGGGTGATGAGTAATTTATTAATTACAATGTGTAATAAATAAAATTTCATGTGAGGTCCACTAGAAAAAAAAAACTTTGGTCAATCAATGCAATTAATTTTCAAAATAACTAATTATTTTCTATTTATATAGTACCAATTTTAAGACCTATAATATCTTCAAATAAGAAAAAAAATTGCAAAACACAAATTTTGTAGAATAATCTCAATAGATTCCACCAAATTTGAAAATGCAATCTTATAATACGATCAATCAAATTAACCAACTATATATAACTAATTGGGGGAAAATCAATGAATCCTATCAATCGAATCCCATAATGTAATCATAATTAATCTATTTTAAACTAGTTCATGGACAAATAAATGATCTTTTCATATGTTGGAAGATAAAAATAAAACAAAAAACAAAAAAGTATTGTAAATGGTAAGTTATTGGTGAATGACAATTGTACCCCTAAAATCCTAGAAATTATTACCATATGTATCCCTAATCATTCCCTATAAATATAGAGTTTTGATTCTCATTATAATATATAAGTCTATTGAGTTTTATTTTTTATTCTATTTTCTCTCTTTTCACAACACGTTATCACCACAATAGCTTAATTTTTCAAAATTTAGTGAATGTAATGTTTTTTTTTACGCATAATCATCTATCACATGTACCAAAATTAATTTGGTGACATGTGAATTTTTTTAATATACACATACATCATAACGGTGCTGACTTGCAGTCAGATTCTAACTTGCTTTTTCATTTCATGTCTATATAGAATTTAGTCCATTCATGTATAGTCAATTCATGTATGTACATGTGCATGACTATGATTTATGTCTTTGAATTCGTATCTGTACAATTTTTATGATTTATGCATTTACATAAAATCACGTTTTTGAATTAATAGTATGAAGTCGAATTCACCAGTTTCTGCTTAATCACATATCTTTGAATTAATTCATATTTATATAAATTGCCATCATGATTTTTGCAGTAATAAATGTCTTTATGCGTAAATCTTCTACAGTATGCTCCTAAACGTATTTCATTGAGTGCATTTCATTCTACAATATTCTACCATTAAATTTGGTATATGAAGATTTTTTTCCCCTAATGCATGTTTGGAAGATTTTTTTGCTAATACATTTTAGGTAATTAACTTTTCTATTTAAATTCATATTATGTCTATATGGTAATTAAATATTTTTAGATGTTCCTCTATAAGTTTTAAATTAATAATTTATTATATTGTTGCTCCTGAAGTAGAACACAATTATTAGTATTCTTTAAATAAAATAAATTGTGTTTTAACTCCTGAAAAATAAATTTTAATACAATTTATTATTTCAAATAAAAATATGTTATTGCTCATAAAGAGCATGACAATCTAATTCCAATATTTTAGAATAATATTGATATATTACTTTTGAAGAAGCAAATATATGGCTCTTGAAGAGCTAATATTTCGAAATAGTAGTTCATTATTGTTTCTGAAATTGCACAACATCATAATTAATATTCCAGAAGAATAATAGTTGATCCTGAATAGTATGAATTATAATTTTCAATATTTCATAGTAATATTAACATATTGCTTTTGAATAAACAATAATAAATACAATGTGCTCTCAAAGTAGCATATGTTTAGAAGGATGTATCATTTTGAATTCACATTTATCCTTGAAGGACAACATGTAATTAATGTCATGAGAATATTGATTAGTTTGATTACTTGAATATGATTATATAATATTTAATCATATTATTCAAAATTAAATAATTGAATTATATCTTATATTGAATCAGAAGTTCAATTTGATTTTATTGTTTAACACGATTAGTTGGACCACCACTAGATCAATAATGATGCGAAAATAAAAAAATTCAAATAGATATTCAACTAAGAATCAGAAGATTCTTGAATTCAATTATTGATTATCTAAATATTATTTGTATCTAATAAATTTGATACAAATATTAGATGATTTGATGGTGTTCGCAACCTGAAGTTTGCGAAAGTGCTGCTGAAATTATGAGCATAATGTTCAAATTATACAATTAATGTGGCGTGTCTTTTTAATACTAGTGATCCTAAATCTCAAATTTTTAATAAGTGTTAGTTGAGATGTCGAAAAATGATTTTAAATTATTGTTTGTTAAACGTCTCCAATTAATTTAATTGAAAATCAAATACTTCCCATTTCAATTTAGGGAAAGCCATTATGCATCATGTCAATATCATAGTTCTCCTAGTTATAACTTGGCTTATGGTCAGAACCTAATTTTTCCATCAAATTATTTCGATAGTGTAGTATATATAAAATTAATTTACCACAATGTACTGAGATGAAAGTAAAAAATATTGAGAATAAATGCGTAGTATGATCCCTCATCCCAAATGGATGATATTTTATAACTCAATAAAAATTATTGTCAATTTGATTTGACAATTCTCTCAGCATTAGGGAGAAGAATTAAGAAGTTAAAATAATATACAAATGTATCAATATCTAAATCTTTGCAAAAGAAAATTCGAACAAGATGTTCGAAAGATAATTCATTTAGATGAATTTATTGATCACCAAAGAGATTAACAATCTCATACATCAGCTTTAAATGCTCCAACTCGAATTGACTCCTGGAAGGACAATTCGTTAATATTATATTTGATAAATTTATGACACGCTTGAAGCGTGTTGATATTTGATTCTATTACGAAATCCTCCAAACAAAATGGAGCAATTGGTAAAGATTGTCTTATTAAGGAAGCATATACTTTTAATGAGTATAACATATTATAAAACCCCAGAAGAGGTTCAGATACTTGAAATAATAAAACTTGAGAAATCTTAATAAGTTATATCATTATGTGAAAAGAAAATAGAATCGAAAAAGAAAAGAAAAAATTGTCGAGCAATACTTTTGTACATATTGTACTGCTTCATATAGTGAGGACATTGAAATAAATATATTGAAGTATATGAATCGAAGTAATGATTGAACAAATAAAAAGATGCATGTGTATAATCGCCTTCACGAATATTTGTTGAAGGAAGACTATAAAAATGACAATATCTGCCCATGTGTTTTCATAAAGAAAACAAATATTGAGTTTGCAATTGTGGTAGTTTATGTAGATGACTTAAATTGAATTAGAACTTCTGAAGAGCTCAACAAAACTGCAAATTATTTGAAAAATGAATTTGAGATGAAAGATTTAGGAAAAAACCAAATTATGATTGAAGATTTCCCAGAAAGATTATTTGTTTATCGATCTACATACAGAAAAAGTTTTAAAATAATTTTATATGGATAATGCACATTTATTGGTATCACCTATGGTTGTTCAATCACTTAATGTAAAAAAAGATATTTTTCGTTCACTTGAAAATCGAGAAAAGGTTTTTGGTACTGAAGTACCATATCTTAGTGCAATTGGAGCATTAACTTATCTTACAAATTGTACTCGATCTGATATAACATTTTCTGTAAATCTTTTTACAAGATATAGCTCTACACCAACACGAAGACATTGGAATGGTGTTAAACATATTTTTCGTTACCTAAAGAGTACTATTGATTTGAGATTATTTTATTCTCAAAAGTCGGGATCTACTTTAGTGAGATATGTAGATACATGTTACCTCACTAACCCACATAAAACTAAATCACAAATAAGATACCCGTTTGCACGAGGATGAACATCTATATCATGGAGATCTGTGAAGCAATCCTGATATCAACTCCTCAAATCATTATGAAATTATTGCAATCCATGAAACAGATCGAGAATGTGTATGGTTGAGGAATATGACTCATCATATCCAAGTATCATGTAGATTAATTTTAACAAAAGATAGTCCAACAATTTTGTATGAAAATAATGCTGTTTGTACTACATAACTTAAAGAAGGTTATATCAAAGGTGACACGACGAAACATATTTCTCCAAAATTCTTTCATACACACTGCCAATATCTACATTCAAGAAATTGGTTCATAAGATTGGAATGAGTCGACTCCAAAATTTTCAGTGATCAACATCAGAGGGAGTAGCTGTACTATTTTTCCTTCGCTTATGTTTGATCCCACTGAATTTTCATAGTAAGGTTTTAATGAGGCAGTACTTATCTTTAATACTTCAAAAAAACTGTACTCCTTTTCTTTCGTTTGATTTTTTTGTTCCATTAGGTTTTTATCAAACAATGTTTTAACAAGACAAATATTTTATAATGTGTCATTCAAGGGGGAGTGTTGTAAATGGTAAGTTATTCGCGAATGACAATTGTATCCTTGCAGTCTTAGAAATTATTACCATATGTATCCATAATCATTCCCTATAAATATAGAAAGATTTCAATCATTCCATAATACAAAAATCAACAATTGGCAAGTTAAATATGTGTATCATAATAATATTTTTAAATATATATAATTGTAGTATACTTGTAATCCTACGTATATTGTGTTTCTTCAATAACACAACTATATTTTTTTTATTCCTATATATTTATATTTTGGGAGTATGTTTGATCACAACATAAACACAAATTACTCTATGCTTCTTTAGGAACATGAACACATATTTCTTTAGAAATATTGATTTCTATAAAATTGTTTGTTTGAATGAAATATTCTTCTAGAGTATATATAAAGTTGTGCTTATTCAAGAACACAACGTGATATTCTTTACGAATTCTAATATTGTAATTTTATGTTTTTTCAAGAAAAATAATACAATATTTTTCAAAATATTGAAGTATGTAAAATTTTGGTTTAAGAAATAATAATATGCCAGAATATTGATATAATATAATGTTTTTGCTTCTTTGAGAGCATTAAAATAATATTTCTCAGAATTCTTGATATTTATAGTCAATATTTGAGAACATCAATGTGACATTTTTCTAAAATATTGATTTGTGTACATTTATGTATTTTGTAGAGCAACAAAATAAAATTCTTCTAAAAAATTGATACATAAAAATAACTCAATATTCTTTTAAAATCGTAATTTCAAATTTATACTCTTCCAAACGTAATAACACAATGAAATATTATTCTAGAATATTAATTTTTATGAAGTTGTAACTACTAAAAAAAATTAAAAACATTTTTCGAGAATATTGATATTTAAAACTTTATGTTTCTTAATGAACAATAGGTAAATCGAAAGATTTAACATATTTAAAGATAATTTTTATAGATCATGATATACATCCAATCTTACAAAATATAATTAAAATATTTAATTCTTGATAATTTTTATAGATCCTATTTTTAAATATTGCGAAAGACGTTTTTCGCGTTTTTTAAACGTTGCGAAACGAGTGACACAATTTCTTTTTATGTTTTTCTCATCTTTTCGCAATGTTTTACGTTGCAAAAAATTCAAATTCGCTTTAAATCAAACTAGCCCTAACTTTCTTTCCTCCCCCCCCCCCCCCCCCCCCCGCCTCTCCTCTCTTCTTCCCCCTTCTCTGTAAAAACCTTATGATATCCAGAAGATCAAAAAATATTCATCATATGCCTTCGAATATGACTTCTCATTCCTCTTCTCGCAATGCTCCGACGTCGTTTCCAGGTCCGAAGAACTCTCAGGTCAAGTATCCGAATTGCTAAATCTAATTTCGGAGAACCCGATTGAAGCCGACCTCAGTGGGATTATTAGAGAGACCATGGAGAAGAAGAAGCGGGTGAGGGACAAGAAGGAATTGTTGGTCCAAATTTTTTTGTGATTGGAATTCAGGGAGATTCAGATTTTTTTTTTGGAGAAAATATCCAAATTCAATATTAAGTTTTTCTTATCCAAATTCAGTTTTACCTAAATTATTGAGGTTATTTTCGGTGAGTGGCATTGTGGAGACTGGATGTTCAATTTGTTGAGGTTTTTGTCAATAATTCATCTAAATTGTTAGGGTTTAGCTGTTATTTGATGGATTTAATTTCCTGCAGGCCAAAGGTGCTCTTAATTCAATATACTTTAGCTTTTATAATGTTTTGGAAAAATTTATAACATGCAAGTGTATGCACATATACACATATGCACTTGCAGTATGTATAAAAACGATTTCCCTTGTTAAGGTTGGATAATGGCGTACAATTTTAAGGCCATCGTGGTTCTAATTCTGAGTTTCATGTGAGCCATATTTTGGTGCTGAAAAAAAAAATTGTTTCCACTTCTTTTCCTTTAATTTCCCTGGAACAGGGGTTTGTTTTAGATTCATTTTACATGAAATCAAACCCAATCTTGAGTAAGAAACTTTAAAAGGTATAGTATATGCAGTGTTTGGCACGCACAATAATGTTAGGGAAAAAAAGTTTAGAGCCTTCCAGCATAACGTGGTTTAACTTCTGAATTCTTTTTTGACTAGTATTTGGTACTTACGAGGAGCTAGAAACTTGAGGTGATGATTACTTGTAGAAACCATGCTAGATTGTTTAGTTATTCTTGATCAATATACAGCATGACTAAATCTCTTTCTGGCATAATCTAGGATTTTACTTTTTAATAAAGACTATTATAAGTTTATTGTAACTCTAAGAGTATGAGATAAACCAAGTTTATAGTACTTCTAGTTCTATGTTTGAATTTTGGTTCTTGATGTGTATCCTGAGATAAGGCTTTATGTCCCCCTCCGTGTACTCCTTTTTATTATTTACCCACATGTTATGGCCAAAACCTATGTTTGGAAAGGAATCCAAAAGCTCCAGACTGAATGAGGTGACTTTTTATTTTTTACATGGGCAGAATAAGGACCTGGATGAAGTAAGAAGAAATATCCTTGGGGCTAAACCATTGTCAAGCATTAAAGAGGCATTTGCTGAAGTAAGAAGAGAAGAAAGAAGAGAGTTATGATGGGTGGTGTTTATGAATCTAGTATGGAGAACCGATGCAGAATTCAGCTTTAACAGCTAATAGGAACCAGAGATTTATAGATCAAAAGTCCAATTTTGGAGAGTAAAAGGGGCCACAAAAAAACTTGTGGTGTGACTAGTGTCAACACTCTAATCACAAATGAGATACCTGCTGGAAATTACAAGGCAAACCAACAAATTGGAAGGTCCAGTTTTCAGGCAGGTAAAGAGGAGAAAACAGAGGGCACTGGTTCTGCCCCTAACATCATCAGTTCAGCTTTAGTGCTTTTAGTAGTGAGCAAATAGATGAATTACAACAGCTTCTGGCTCGAGCACAATCAACACCATCCAACTCCCAATCAAAATCGAGCTGCACTTTAGCACATCGAGGTAATTATCATTCAGCACTTATTACAAAATCTGACTCGAATAACCTATTGATATTTGATTCTGTGGCATCAGATCATATGACTAGAGTCACGACTTATTTAAAACTTGTACTTCTTGCCCGGGAACCTTTAAATTGCGAATTGCTGATGGAACTTTATCTTCAATTGTTGGAAAAGGCACAATATCCTTAACAGACAAAGTAGAATTACTTTTTGTCTTGCATGTTCCTAAGTTTACATGTAACCTTGTTTCAATTATCAAATTAACCAAGGATTTAAATTGTGTAGCTCAGTTCTATAATTTCAATTATCAAATTACATGCGTGGGACCTGGATTAGTTGGGATGGGATGAGAGAGAAGTTACTTTTAAATAAATAAATGAAAAGGAAATGAGAGAGAACTTTTTAGAAGGGAAGTAAGAAAACTCGAAAGAGAAAAACCACAATCTGAAAATTTAGAGATCAGCATGTTTCGGTTGCCTGCTAATTTAGCAAAAAACAACTTGTTCACTCATAGTTGGTCTAGTTCTTTCCTAATGTAGAACTTACATTGCCTGGTATTGGTGGAGATTTTCAGTCTTCAATGAACTTATGGAAAAAAAACTTCAAGAAGTTCCTTAGTGGTTAGAAAAATTGAGAATCTCACTCTGTGATCTACTTTGCCCTTTATGAATGGCTTGGCTAATTGTCTACTACGTATTATTGTGAACAGCTCTTCAATCATCTTGAATACCCACGTGGTGCATGATGTCCATCTAAACTAATTGTGGGACTTGGGATCATTGCATTTTTTTTTCACTTAGCAATTTTTGTTACTTTCTAATGCTGTTACAATTTTTTCATTTTTCTTGATGTAGGTTTTCTGTGTTGGAACCAAACCAGGCTTATGTGGAATGGAAGTAAGATGTCTCAGAGCAAAGGAAAAGCACAGTTACAAGTTATTATGTGTATGTTATGGGATTGTATGGTTGAGAAAGATGGTTGGTGATTCATTTTCTCTCTCAATGTCCAATTTTTTTCATGATATTGAGCCTGTATAAAAAGGTTGGATGTACAGTTTCTAACAGGGAAGGGTGTGAAAAGAGAGAAACTTTAGTACAAATTGTTTGTGTCTGGAATCCTATGTTGTATTGATAGGTTGTATTGTATCACATTTTAATATTGTATTGATTCAAAAATTTATAATAAAATTATCAATTTTTATGCAATTCCAAAATTTGTTCACAAAGTGTCATTTTCAATTTTGTGGGTCAATTACCATAATAAAAAAAAATCGTCTACGGCAATCTTGGAAAAACGCTGCAAAAGGGTCTACCGCAACGTTTAAAAAACGCTGCAAAAGGGTCTGAAAAAACGCTGCAAAAAGGGTCTACCGCAACATTTAAAAAACGCCGCAAAAGGGTTTTTCGCAATGTTTAAAAAACGTTGTAAAAAGTCTTTCCTCCACGGCAACACTGACCTTCGCAACACACGCTAAAACGCTGCAAAGGTCTACCGCAACGTTTTTTGGCCGCTGCAAAAGGTCTTTTTTGATGTAGTGATAAAAATAACTCAATATTCTTTTAAAATAGTAATTTCAAATTTATACTCTTCCAACCGTAATAACACAATGAAATATTATTCTAGAATATTAATTTTTATGAAGTTGTAACTACTAAAAAAAATAAAAAACATTTTTCGAGAATATTGATATTTAAAACTTTATGTTTCTTAATGAACAATAGGTAAATCGAAAGATTTAACATATTTAAAGATAATTTTTATAGATCATGATATACATCCAATCTTACAAAATATAATTAAAATATTTATAAAAACAAACTTATTTGGGTTCTAGGTTCGAAAAATTTATATAACTTTCAAGGAATTCACAAATCTTGAAGAGACTTCAGATTTGACATATTGAGAAAATTTCAAATACAAAGTTCACAAATCTTAATTTAAAATATGATGGTATTTTATTCAATCTTATAAATAAGCGTGCTATGATCTGGAGAGAAAAAGAGAAGAGAATAGAATATTTTATTAAGAATCAATACTTCATTTATATAGATTAAAATTAGGGTGGACGGGTACACTGGTCAATTGTAAATAGTAATTAATCTAAAATAATGCTCACATTATAAATCAATTTTTTCAATAAGATTACCTATTTTCTAATGACTGTAAAAAAACTTATCTAAATTGAAAACCTAAGTAGCCTTGGAGACTTTTTCTCAAATGAATAGAATATTACAAAAACCACATACTACTAAATTTCTTCGATTATATAAACATTATTCATAGTCAAAACTTATCAATTATATTAATTGCAATTAAGAATAGAAAATTGTTACGCATCGCCACCAAGGCTCCTAGTGGGAACCATGCCGTGATCTATGTGGAAACGTGAGTCAAATCTAACAAGGTCAACAAAGATTCAATTGGACGAAATAGGGAAAGTCAAAGAAGAAGTTGACGCTCTTTTATTCCGAAACTCCTTTTAGTCGAAACCCTCGCTCCATCCCAAGCCCCCTTTGGTCGTAGCACTCTTCCCATCCGAAGCTCATTTTAGACTAAAGCATTTGTTGTCTTTTACAGGATCTGAAGGCAATCTCTATGAATAATTGATGTAACGTTTATAATAATGAATATACGGTTTGTCAGCCTAGGATATAGGGTGAGTGACCCGTTGTCAATGTATTAAATACATATCAGACTAAGTGATGTGAGACTTTGGTTTGGAAGATGATGTCACGTGGTTCCTATCCGGACCCCCCTTCCTTCACAGGGTTTTTGTGCCCGGGTTTGAAAGGGGATTAATCCGCTCCTATCCAATGACAACTACCTTGGGCAGAATTCTATAAATAAGAAACTCATGTTACATTTATGACTAATGCAACTCTTCACACTTCAAAATACAGTCGATTTTCTCACTTATTCACTTCATATTATTTGCTTGAGTTTAGTTTGTTCTTATTTTGGTTGAGTTGTCTATTATTGTTTGTTCATATGCAATCATTTTTTATTATATTGTTGGTATTTGAACAGTTTTATCTTGTGTCGTAGAAGCATCTCCCACGTCCATAAATGTCATCCTTCTCCGTCCGGATCTCCAGTCAAAATGTGTTAGAATTTGCTTGTGTGGACTCGAATGGGTCCGACATCTGTTGTCCATGTAACTACTACGAAAAACGTGGTGAACAGAAATTAAAATAAAAAATGTGGGTTTTGTGATGTCAAGAGCGTGACTGGCTTTTCTCTATTAACCATTCAATTATTAAAATAAAAGGAAGGTTTAACCACAAGATTATGATATTCTAAAAATCCCTCCTACTAGTTTCTATCAACATGCCAAGTATGCATGAATGAGGCATTTTGAATTGCTTGCTAAGATTTAGGGGTTTGTACATGTTCGATAAAATAAATTGAATTATATTGACATTTAAAAATGAAGTTAAAATATTACTTTTTTATAACCTTGATTTCTATTTAATAAAGCGCACCAAATATACCTTGAATTTTTCATTTTGTGTTGTTATATAGCAAGAATATGTTATGAGAAATTGTGAAAAATAATGTTTTTAAGAAATAAGAATGTACAATTTGAAAACAAGTGTGGAGGAAAAATAATTTTCAAACAAGGGTTAAATGAAGAAATTACGCCCATAATGTTGATTGAAACAAAAAGATGGGAAGAAAATGAACAAGAGAAAATTACCTAAAACTCTTCTTTTCATAATTACAATTCAAAAATAAGGGGATAAAGTTTTACAATTCAAAAATCAGGTGATAAATATGATTATTAATTAATATTATAAAACTAAAATTTAATTTATATACACCCATGCCACCCACCCCACTCCACCCACACCCCCAATTTTGAAATTCCTAAATTCACTATTCTCTCTCTATCACTCACTCACTCTCTCTCTCATGCCGATGGCGGCGTATAAGGGCGGCAGCTACTTCAGGCACGGTGGTAGGTACAAGAAGTTTCCTTCTCATAGGGCCGCCTAGGTAGCGGCGGTGGAAGAACAGGATATGCCGATACCGCCTTCGTCCTCCTCAGCCTTCCGCATCCCACTTTGTCCACGCGTCGTCACCTCCTCCTCTGCAACAGCAGGGGTTGGACTAAACAGCAATTAATAACTTGCCGATTGTTTCGTACATGGGATTTTTTTCAAGTGCTGTCTCGCTATCATACCCTTTTGTCAAAGCTGATCGGAGAGTCCAGTGTTTACTATAGTCTGCTACTAAGTGTGCATATCAATGGCCATTAGTGAATTTAACTCCGAGGGAAATAATGAACTGTAATTGATGATTATGTAGCTCAACTACAGAATGCTTATCTTGAAAAGTTCTATAAATGAAATTGACTCCGAGGGAAATAATGAACTGTAATTGACAATTATGTAGCTCAACTACAGAATGCTTATCTTGAAAAGTTCTATAAATGTAGGTTAACTTTCATGTTTATGAACTCTGTGTTTTTGTGTATGATGCAGAATTGTTTTGTTTCTACGATTTTTGCTTCTTTTACTAGTTTTAGGTTTCATGTGAATTGTTTGTTGAATTTGTGGTTACTAATATGTTTTGGTCATGTCTAATTTCTCTTGAGTTTTGGGGTTGGTTTTACATGGGCAATTTAGTACGAACAACTTGCTTTTGTTTTCAATTAGTTCTTCAAGTTCTTCTTTTGGTAGTCATTGGTTTTTTTGTTTTTTTTTTTTGCAATTGTCTTATTTGAATTTATTTTGCTTTTGGCCTTATGTTACTTATTATCGAAGCTAAATTTAGTATTTATCAAAATCATTTAGCATTTAGTGGACTCTAACTGATATAAAGTTGTCATTTCTCCATAAATCTAATTATGGAATACGTTGTGATGATCTCATACTGTGATCTAGGATCTGGATGAAGTAAAAACTATATCATTAAATATAAATTTGTCACATTTCTTTCAATCAGCTTTGTATGACTAAGTTAAATTGATACGTTTGCTGGTTTTATGGTGTTTTCTTTTGCCCTTTTTATGTTTGAGAACATTTGTTTGATTATTTTTTAGTTTGTTAACATGAACAGGCTGGCATTATTTTTGTTGACGTGGTTAAACAGTTAATAAAGTTTTCCGATGGTATTAACTTGCTAACATTGTTAAGCGAACACCTGTAATTCATGTTGGTCTTCTTGATTTTCTTGATGGTGTTGGTTTTTTGGTGGCGGAGATGGTGGTGGTGTTGAAATGTTGGTGGCGGTGGTGGTGATTTTGTTGGTGAGGAGGAGGTGCTGGATGGTGGAGAAGTAGTGGTTCTCGACGGTGTCGTCGTGGTTGATCTGCCCCCTGTTGCGGTTGCAACAGTGACATCAAGTTCATTCCACCACTGGAAGATGGTGGTGGTGAGGTGGTAGTAGTTGTTGGTTGTTTAGTGGTGAAGGAGGTTGTTGGTGGGTTGCAAAATGGTAGAGATGCGTTTCTGTTGATTGTGGTGGTGGTTCGACGGTCGAAAATTCTAGTGTCAGATCGGAGTTGGTAGTGTCGGCGAACCTTTTTTGATCTATGACCAGATCACGATTTGACTACCCAGTAGTTCGTTGTGACAGTTTGTGACTGATTATGACTAGTTAATTGTGACTCGTTGTAACCAATTGTGACCGATTGTAACTTGAAATTCTAGAAATTTTTTGGAAGTTCTGGATCTCTTTAAAGCTAGAAAATGCAAACCAAAAAGGATGGTGCTACAAATATTCTGATGATCTGAAGATTGATTGTAATTATCTTTGCTGTTGAATAGAATTATAATTTTGGTTATGTAAATTCGATGGTTTTAAATTAGTATTTTTGATAGGCAATGGATTCATACGTTTATTTTTTGTATGAATTTTTGTTCAGCCCTACTTTGTGGCAACGCGAATGAATTGTGCAATGAGATTTCGAGTGGATGGAAATTTGAATTTCCTATTGCTGCTGACATGATTTTTCTCTTCTTTTAGTTTTTTGATAAAATAATAGTAGTTACTTTTTGGTGTTATCCTGCTGTTGTAATTTTTGGATGAATCAATTGTATTCAGAAGTTTGTAAACAATTTTCGTTACTTCTTTCTGGTGGTGGATTGTGGTGTTAGTCCGTGGTGTAAGCAGATTTGTTTGTGGTGACTGGTTGTCCAAATGTGACTTGAACATATTCAAGTCACATTCGGTCACAATTAACACAAAATTGGTCACAGACAGTCACACTTAACACGAATTTGGTCATAGTTAGTCACATTTAGTACATACTTGGTCACAATTAGTAACAGATGAGACTTGACAGCAACTTGATTATATAAAGTGACTTAAAAAATTTTCGGTAATTTTTTTAGGACGTGAAGGCAGGGGTGGGGTGGTAGTAGGTGGATCCATGAGAGTGGGGGTGTTATTCAATTTTTAATTTTTTGGAAATCTTTAATTCGCCGGAGTGGCCTCGTCGGAAGTTCACCGGGAAGTTCGTCGGAAAGTCGTCGGAAGTTCGGCGGAAGTCGTCGGAAGTTTGCATGAGACATCGCTGGCCGGAGACGTCGCTGGAGCAGATGGCCGTCTCCGATGGAGAGGTGGAGGGAAGGTGGTGTAGTGCGGGGAAGGAATGTGGTGTAGTGCGGTGGTATTGATATAAATAATTAATGTATATTATATTATATTTTAATATTTAATAAATTTATTTATCACCTGATTTTTGAAATATTTTAATAAGTTTGTTATTTATGAAATGTGAACTTTAAAATTAGGAGTTATGTATTGTTCCCCATGAACAAAGGGTCAGATCCAGAGTAATACCCAAAATTAGAAGCCCAATTTAATGGTCAACAAATAAAATCTTGAAAAATAAAATGACCAACGCTGATTTGCTATAAAGAACACGGTGAAGATCCTTGTGGTAGTCTGTTTAAAATAGACTAGCCATTTATGTGAATCAATTAAATGAGATTTTTTTTTTCTTTTCGCTTTCTGAGGTTTTCAATATATCATGGACAAGGTGATAGTCATTCGGTCATTTAATACGTTTGATTAAATTAAAGTTACATGCATGATAAGTCCAACAACATAGACTAGACTGCACTAAGTCTAGACCAAAACAAAAGTTGATATATTAGAAAATCGAAATTTAAAATTTAAAAAAAGATGAGAAGTTAATTAATTAACAACTAGCTTTTGTATTTGCAAGTGAAATAACGATTATATTATTTTGTATCTAAACGGCATCAATTGACGACCAAGGAAAAGTCCAATTATATTAAGCATCGGTCTGGTTTTACTAGAATTCAGTTTTTTAGTAAATTTTAATCATAGTTAATAAAATATTTGATTAAAAATTGATAAAATTTTTGAATCTCATAATACACGTTGGAGCCCCAATTTTTGGTTAAGAATATATTCCGGAATAGTAGATTGATGAAGAATATGTGGTTAAAAAATAAATAAACGTTTTAAGTTTCCGTATAATATTATTTTATTGAAAAATGTATAATTGAAAAGAAGAGAGAAAAATGTATTTTGGAAATAATAAGAATCAAATATGTACAAAGTCTACATTTTGATAAGAACAAAAACCAAAAGTCAAGTTATTACATCATTGTTTACATAGTCGAGAGAAAATTCTAGTTTCACTAATATTTAGATGTTGATAACTGTTTTCACCACAAATAAATTCGATTTTATTAGTTTGTCCACTTTCATCATTTATTTGCCACATGTTTTTGCCATTCGACTAATACCTAAAAGCAGATTCAACATTTATAAGTGCATTTTACACACATATTCAAGGTCTAAAATAGCGATATTTGATAATTCTTCTAACAAAATATATCCTAAATTATTGTATTTTATAATATATATGTAAGATTCAATGGTTGAACGAGGATACGAAAGAAAGAAGCAAAAAAGGTGAAAATGGTAAAGTTCAAAATTTGAGGACCAAATTGTAAATATTCAATAGTTGATTTGAACCACAAGATGATACTTTGAAGATTGTTAGGAGACAATTGGATGGAATTAAAACTAAAAAATGAATGGAATATGATCAAAATCAATTTTTAATCGTACGAGTTATATTCCAGATTTTTAGTCGAAGAATGAGATTCATTTTTGGCATAGTAAACGTTTGAATTGGAAAAATTATATCTATAGAAAGTTGTAGCCCTTTAAGTTAGATTTTCAACCACTTTAAGTTGACTCAATCGAATATTAGGAGATAACATTATGGCCAAAATATTGACTATTGTACAAAGACAAAATATTCAACTTTCCTTATTCGATGGGAATTCTTTGGAAACCAATTTGGACGTGATTTTCAACCAATTTTCAACTCCTACAAATACATATTGGAGACTTTTCATATACATATTTTACTTTAATATTCATCAATTATTATCATTAAATAAGGAAAATTCATAATTTTTGTGAGATATTTGAAGGGAATTTGCAAGAATTCAATCAAGTGAAGATTCAAACCTAATTTTTGGGCAAGAAGAGAAGGCACAAGTGGAAATTTATCAAGAAACCATTGAAGAGATTCAATATTTCAAGATTCATCTTCATCTTCTCAATTTATCAAAAATTCGGGTTATGTCTTTTCACTTAAATATGATTTCTTGTAATTTCAATATATTAGGCTAATTTTATACATTGTTAGGATGAGATGAACCATTGTTATGATAATTTTAGTTTTTAATTAATTATTTTGACTTTAATTTGATTTGATTTGTGGATGTTTATTATTATTTTTATCGTTCTTTTCAATTGCTCGATCACCAATTGAAGTGTTAGTAGATTTTATTGTTATCGATAGAGACAACATGATTTAAGCACAATATAATAAACACTGTAATGTTTGATAGAAGATGAAGATATACTTCTATACTTTATATGGTTGCAATATGTGTTGCGATACTTGTTAATACATTTATCATATTTGTATCTTTCATCGAAAGATAGAAATGTCACTTGAGATGAATAAATTTGATCACTATCGAGAGAGTCTTTCAATTAAATTAGGAACATTGACCAACATAAATGATTTCAAATCATCACTTTATTGTTACACTAAAATGGAATAACAAGATGGATTCGATATATTATCAATGCATCTCACATATTTGAGAAATAACATTTACTTTCATCACTTTAATTGATAATTTATGGATTAGTATAGAAAAAATCATAAAATTTGTTTGCTATTCTATTAAAGTTGCAATTAATTTTAACTCGATCAAATGCGTAGTTCTCATGGACTCGACATTCTATTTATTACCTTATTACTTGTTCATGATCTTGTTCACTTGCGGGAAATCAAACGATCAATATCTACAATACATCGTTTGTTCGATATGTATTAATTCAATATTCAATAAATACAATTAAATGACTCTTTCATCAAATTACTTGTGTAGATTGAGGTTCGGTACCATTATGTAAAGGTATTCTCCTTCCAATTAGAGTTCAAATAGTCATTTCGATCCTGGCCAACTATAAATAAATACAAAGAACTACATTCCAAAATTTGGATTCTTATTCTGAAACCAAATGAATTTTAAGATTTACTTAAATGATAGGATAAATTGAAATAAAATTAAAATAGATATTTTTAGATGAAGTCCGTGTACAAAGGTCCACAACTCGATCAGTTGATCGTAATAATTTCAGATCCAATCCAATACTAAGGACCATAGGAATAAATTATACCGAATGGTCTCATTTCCCACAGCTATGGTTGTTGAGAAATTAATATCACCCCCCCCCCCCCCCCCCCAAAAAAAAAATCCCACACCCACCCAAAAAAAATAATAATAAAAAATAAAACCTATAAGATCACTATTCATTGGCCCTACTTGAACCTACTTAAATATATATTTAGTCTGTAATGTATACCTCACAAGTGATGGACATTCCAGGCAAATGCATGTGGGTGTAATATATATATATATATATAAGGTAGATTGCCAGGAGTTTATCATACCTGGTTAGAAGTTTCAGATTGTATCAAGAATTTTTCAAATCCCCTTTATAAGGGCTTTTATTCAATTTCAGAAGCATTAGAAGAATGTAGGAAGTACATAGGAATATATTCCTAGGATGCACAATCTTTAGGGTGTTTTTTATGGATATTATTGAGGAAAGAATGAATTTTAAATAGTGTGTTAGGCCAGGAACATACAATATTAGACCAAGAAACAAAAATACTAAAACTTTCTCTAAAATAAAGTGCAGAAATTAAAGGAACACAATCGACATATTTCGGCCCAAGTCTCGGAAGTTTGATGACCGCTTCTAACACCTACGTCCCCCGTTGAACATCCAAAAGTTGAATTATGCTCGGTTCCACCATAACGCCCAAAATGACAACAAATGTTGCAATAATGTTCAGCTAAATTACAAAGAATAATACAGAACACTTATCTCTCTCAAAATACAACAATTGATCTACATGAATCACAAATAATCGCTTCAGAACCTCAAAATCAATAAATCAGAAGCACAAACACTTCCTAAAATATACTCACTCAGAATATCATCATAAAGAGGTAACAATATTACAGATCGCCTTCTCAAATCAAGGAATTATAGAGAGAACAAAAATCAGAGAAAACCCTCAAAATGGCGCACTCCCAGAGAGAGAATATAATGAAACCCCAAAGCCCACGATCGAGGATGCCAAATGAAAATGGCATCAAGAAAAGAACCTTTCAGAATTCAAACCAACAGCTAAGATTCATCCACGTGTTGCAATCCGGTTGAAAGTGTGGTTTAATAAAATCGCATTTGCCAAAAACGTGTTTAACACAAATTATGGGAGCATCAATTGAATTCGGTTCAATTCTCACAATCTCCACCTTGCTACCAGAATTTGGGTTATAGTGTAGTCTAGAACACAATCTCAAGCAATTTTCATTTGCTTTAAGTACCCCTACATGTTCACAAAGAATCAACATTTAACAGTTTCAAACAATTTAAAAACTTATTAAAAGGAATTACTTTAGTACCTATATGAGATGGATTAAGTTGAGTTGAAAATTTTCCAATTCAAAGAATTCCTTTAGAAATGATATTTAACATCAATATACTTAGTTCTATCATGAAACATAGGATTTTTGCTCAAATGAATAGTACTCTGATTATCAGATAGTAACATAACATCAATATCAGCAAAACCAAGTTCAGACATCAACCCATTTAACCATATTCCCTCTTTCACAACATTAGTTGCAGCAATATATTCTGCTTCAATAGAAGATAAAGCAACAACTATTTGAAGTTGAGATTTTCAACTAACAGTACTACATAAGGTATAAAAGTAAGAAGAAGTTGATCTCCTACTATCTTTATCTCCAGAAGTTGATCTCCTACTGTCTTTATCTCCAGTAAAATTAGAATCAGTATATCCCTTTAAAGTAATATCAGTTTTACTTGATTTAAACATTAAACGCAAGTTAAGTGTGCATTTAAGATATCTAAACAACCATTTAAAGCAATCTAGTGTTCTTCCCCTGGGTTACTCATAAACATACTCAATATGCTAATGTCAAATGTAAGATAAGGTCTGGTACAAATCATCAAACACACAACAGAATTAACAGCATTTGCATAAGGTATTTTAGACATTCTAGCATACTCTTCTTCAAAATTGGGACAATATTCACAAGAAAGCTTAAAATAATTAGCAAGAGACAATGTTACAGGTTTACAATCATACATGTTAATTTGTTTTTCAAAATATTAATCACATAATCTTGTTGATTCAAAAATAGCATTTCTTTCTCTTTATTTCTCCAAATTTGCATGCCTAATATCTTTTCAGCAAAACCAAGATCTTTCATTTCAAATTTAGAGTTCAGTTTTAATTTGATATCATCAATTTTAAACTTATGATAACTGGCCAACAACATATCATCCACATAGAGAACTAAATAAAGAGAATTTTCACATCCATTACCTTTAAAATATAAACAGGTATCAAACTGGCTCCTTTTAAAACCAAGTTTTAGAACAAAAGTATCAAATCTCTTATACAATTGTCTTTAAGTTTGCTTTAATCCATATAAAGATCTTTTTAACAGACAAACAGTATTTTCAGGATTTTCAATTTCAAAACCAACAGGTTGCTTCATGTAAATTACTTCATCTAAATCACCATACAAGAAAGCAATTTGAACATCCAACTGATCATGTTCCCATTTAAACTGTGCAACTAAAGCAAGCAAATATCAAACAGTGGAATATTTCACAACTAGAGAAAAGATTTCAGTATAATCAATACCTTCTTTTTAACTAAAACCTCTTACAACAAGTCTAGCTTTATATCTAATGTTTTTACTATCTCATTTCCCTTGTTTAATTTTATAAATCCTCTTACAATCAATCAATTTCTACCTAAACCTTTAAGCCTCTTAACAAGTTCATGGGTCTTGTTTTTCAAAAGTGAAGACATTTCATCTTCCATGACAGCTTTCTAGTTTTTACTTTCCTTACACTTAATGGCATCATCATCGGAGTTTGGCTCATTTTTAAATTGTTCTTGCTAAGTGAAAAAAGAAACAAAATCATCACTACCAAATCTAGTAGGAGGTCTGATATGTCTCATTTCCCTATCTCTTGTGAGTTGATACTCATCAGAAGGGAAAACAGCAGGATCAAACTCAACAGTTTGATAAATTTCAATTTCAGGTTCAATACTAGCTTCATCTACTAGAGGTACACGATTAGCAGGTTCAGTTTGAGGAGGCTCCACCTCAATTTAAACATCTTTATCAAACAAAACTTTATCTTTTCTTTCTAAACATGACATTAAAGACTCATTGAAAACATCATTTTTAACAATGACCCTATATCCCCTTTCACATTTAACCCACAATCTGTAACCTTTAACATGTTCATCATAACTCAAGAAAACACATTTAAAAAATCTATGTTCCAATTTTTCAATATTTTGATGAGCATATGCAGCACAATCAAATATCTTTAAATGAGAATAATTCACAGAACCATCAGATCATACAGATTCAGGTACATCAAAATTTAAAGCTTTAGTATGACTTCTATCAATAAGATATGTCATATATCTAACTTTATTTAATAGAGTCATATTCATTCTTTCAATTATTTCATTTTGTTGAGGAGTATAAGTAACAGTTCTATATCTCAAAATATCATTTTCTTTACAGAAATTGTTGAATTCATGATTGCGAAATTCCAACTCATTGTCAGTCCTCAAAATCTTTATCTTGTGTTCAATTTGGGTTTTCCAGTTCTTAATAGCTAAAAAAGTTTCATCTTTAGTTTTTAATAATAAAAAAACCCAAATTTTCCTAGAACAATCATCAATGATCAGTAAAAAATATTTAAAACCAGATAAAGTACACATATCAGTAGGACCCATAGATCAACATGTAAATATTCCAATATTTGTTTAGATTTATGAATTCCAGTTGAAAAAGGTTGTTTGACTTGTTTCCCTATAATTGATTATTTACAAGAACCAAAATTATCAAGATTTTGTTTTCCAAAAACTCCTTTTGATTGTAAACAAATCAAAGCCTTTTTACCAATGTGGCTAAGTCTATCATGCCACAATTTTGTAAGTATAAACTGTTCAGAAACAACAGAAGCAGTTAAGCCAAGCAGTGGTTTTTCTTTCAAAAAATAGAGACCATGTTTCACGGATCACAGGTTTGGCTCATGAGGTACAACGCCTCAAGGCTGCATTTTCCTCATTCTTAGGCCGGCAAGCTCGCACAACTAGCATACACGCACACTCTGGGTAGGATGTTAGGGAAAATACCTGCATATGAGCATTTGTTCCTCGGGTGGATGACTTCCAAATTGCAGCGTTCCAACGCATGTCAAATAAAACACACAATCTTCATCACTGTGCCCTACAATGTGCGCTCCTCGAAAACTCCTTGAAAGGCACTTAGGCAATTGCGCAACGTTGCCCTTTTTCATCCTTTTTATCCACAGCTTCCTTCATTGTGTTCCGCCAACTTGCCGACATGATCCGTGGCCCAAAATCTTTTCTCTGCAAGAACACACGACATTGTCCCATAACAACACCGCATGCTCGAGCGGACCCACTCTAATACCAACTTTCACGAACTGCATATTTGGCTCTAGAGGTACAACTCCTCAAGGCCGCATTCCCTTCATTCTTAGGTTGGCAAACCCGAACAATTGGCATACACGCACGCTCTAGGTAAGATGTTAGGGAGAATACCTACATATGATCATGTCATTAGTGCACTATTTGGTAAAATAAGTATCGTGCCTAGTTGTTAGCGTCATTGCCGAGCTGAATGGGGAGATAAGCATTCTCACTACGTGACACCATGTCTCTTAGGGGTACTTATGATTAAATCATTGTCCTTAAGAATTTTAATATCATTGACCCATATTTATGTTAAACTCCATATCATCTAACATACTTAAGGACACCAAGTTTCTCTTCAAGTCTGGTATATACCTAGTTTCTTTAAGAAATAAAACATTTCCATTTTCCAATAAAAATTTTATAGTTTATATTCCTCTTACTTTACATGTAAATTTTTTTTCCATTATTATTTGCCCTCCAGCAGCCCTTTAGAATTAAAAAAAAAAAACAATTTTTATTTGGACACATATGGAAGGAACAACCCAGGTCAAGAATATATTCATCATTTAGTTGTTTTTCCATATAAACAAGGACCAATCCAAAATTAGATCTAGCTTTATTATACACTAAAGCATTACTTCCTTCATCAAACTTATTATATTTTAATTCGTTTTTCTTTTTAAAACAATCTTTGGCAAAATGTCCTAGTTTCTCATAGTAATAGCATTTCTTACCTTTAGCCTTAGCTCTAGACTTATGCATATCATTAAATTTGTTTTTATTTTCAGTAAAAGACTTAGGATTATAATTTGATTTATCAAAACATTTCTCCTTTACTAGCAAACCATCTCCAATTAGATTATTACCAGAATCAAATTTTAGCTTTAGAGCATTATTCCTTAAAGAATTTATTATCACATCAGTAGTAAGTTCTTCCCTACCATACTCTAGAACAACTTGATGTCTTTATATATGTTACTAATGGAGTTTAACAAGACTACAACCATCTAATCTATTGAAAGTTTTTCATCACAGTTAGCCAAGTCTTGGGTAAGTTTTGTAAATCTATTCAAGTTTTCATCCAAATCAATTGAGGGATCCATTTTGAAAGAAAAGAAATGTTTTAATAAGAAACACTTATTTGGAGTAGTCTTAGTCACATACTTTGCATGAAGTTTGGTCCACAGTTCAGAGGTAGATTTAGTCTCACAAATACTTATCACATTTTCAGATAAGTACAAGAAAATATTACTCCAAGCAACTTCTTTAAATTCAGCTTTCTTTGTAGGAAGTAATTTAATATGCCAACTGTCATCTAAGGCCTTAACACATGTCATTTGCATTAAGATATCCTTCATTTTTTGACTCCACAAGTTGAAATCAATTTTTCCATCAAATTGACTGACTTCAAATTTTGCAAAAGTCATGTTATAGTCAAGCAAGACTCACAGACAGAAGACAACTTATACAAATATGCAAATAACTGCAAGAGTACATATTGGTGGCAATCAGAAAATCACAGTAATTCACACACAATATTAGACCAAGAAAAAAAAATACCAAAACCTTCTCTGAAATAAAGTGCAAAAATTAAAGGAACACAATTGATATGTTTCGGCCTAAGTCCCGAAGATTCGGTGACTGCTTCTAACACTTACATCCCTTGTTGAGCATTCAAAATTTGGATTATGCTCGGTTCCACTATAACGTCCAAAATGGCAACAAATGTTACAATAATGTTCAACCAAATCACAAATAATAGTATAGATCACTTATCTCCCTCAAAATACAGCAATCAATCTACATGAACCACAAAAAAATCGCTTCAGAACCTCATAATCAACAAATCAGAAGCACAAACATTTCCTAACAGATATTCACTTAGAATATCATCACAAATAAGTAACAATATTATAGATCACCTTCTCAAATCAAGGAATGCAGAGAACAAAAATCAGAAAAAGCCCTCAAAACGCCGCACTCCCAAAGAGAGAACATAATGAAACCCTAAAGCCCACAATCGAGGATGCCAAATGAAATTGCATCAAGAAAAGAACCTTCCAGAATTCAAACTAACAGTCAATATTCATCCACGTGTCGCAATCCGGTTGAAAGTGTTGTTTAATAAAGTCGCATTTGCAAAAAATGCGTTTAACACAAATTATGGGAGCATCAATTGAACCCGGTTCAATTCCCGCGTAGTGATGTGATGAAAAATATTATTTTATTGAAAAATGTGTGGTTAAAATAAATTTTAAAAGAATGTATTTTGAAATAATGTGTGCCAAATATGGAGTTAAGGTGCAAGATGGCTAGATTGACTTGTCGAAAAGGAAATTAAGAAAAATCAGACTCGATAAGTACAACGTTTTAATAAAGTTTTTATTGAGTCGGACAGTTACCCCCTTTATACTCTCTAGTTTGACCAACACAATCACAAATAACCTTAAGGATGAAGGAAAAAAAAATAAAACGGAACTTGAAGTTTGACCTTTAGCATAAAACATAAGTAATACAACCTTACAAACTCTAGACCGACCTCTAATAATTATTTTATAACTCGATTTCTTTCTACCTACTAATATCAAAAAGTCATCAATTTTTTTATAAAATATTTATATATCTCAGTTAGAAAAATATAAGATGACGAATGAAGAGCAAGTTGGCAGTTTGTACACCGTTTTAACCTTATACATTACTTGAAGGACGTAAATATTCATACACCGTAATATTATAATAGTAATATTAATGTAGGAGTAAACGACTTTAACTTCCCCAAACAGTTAATAAATAGTTGAATATTAAAAGGTCCGGTGTTTATCTGGCAAGTCACTCTCACTTAAAGCACACACCATCTTGACACAAATCTTTATGTATGTACTATTTTAATGCACACCACTGGATACAAAAAAATCACAAGCTTTAAATTTTTTTTTTTTTTTTTGAAAATATATGAAAAAGCAAAATATTTCTTGGTTTAAAAAATGTTCGCTAAAGAACAATGCTATTTATTACTAATAGATACCCATCATTATTAATTGATATCAAATTTGAACTTTGAATTATTACACTTCCTAAAATTTTAGAAAAGTTTAGATCTTCCAAACCTATCCAAAAATTTAGCTATATATTAAACGTGCTATTAATATATAAACCAGTCCGTTTATGAATCCGATGCCTTACCATTTGCACCAAAACGCACTTGAAGCTCTCTCTCTTCTCTCACCACAACAATATTCATTTCTTTCTTAGCGTCCTCAAGCGGATTAAGATGTTGAGCAGTAGCCAAGGTTCCCAGCAAAAATCATTCAGAATTAAGCATGATGATGAAAAAATTTTCTCCAGGCTTCTCTCTAAAGAAACCTCAAAGTCTAACTCCTCTTTCAGAGTTTACTATGGTGATGTTTCTAGTGCAGTGCCCTTCGTTTGGGAAACAACCCCTGGAACCCCTAAACACACATTTTCTGACGATTCAATTCCACCTCTTACTCCCCCTCCCTCTTACTATTCCAATAAAAACGTCAACAAGTCCTTGAGTAAGCGCTCAACATCCAAGCTTCTGTACAATTTGCTCAAAAGGATGAGTTTTAAGAAAGTTGTTCATGTGGGCTCATCTCCTCCTTCATCTTCAGTGTCCCGTTCTTTGTCAACTTTATCATTTTCGACGTCATCTTCGCTGTCTTCATTTTCTGATCCCACGACGCCTTCCTGTGGCCACCAGAGAAGGCAGTTTTCAAGCTGGGGATCGTCTTTTGATGATGATCATGATCATCACCATGAGGAAGTTAGAGGATCTTCAAGGTTTTGTTTTGGCTTCAAAAGAGATACTGGTGAGAGGACGACGAAGAAAGCCTTTCTGTCCATTGTAGGCCGTGGATCTGGTTAAGGTACTGATTGTGTGATAAGGTGAATTCGATAATAATAGACAGTAAAAATGTAAAACGAAGGCAAAATCTTATTTATTATACTGTCTAATATCGTATATTAAACTTGTCTTGAAGATTAATCAATTGATTGTTTACGTCTTTCCTTTTTGGTTACAGGTTGAATCATGAGTTAATTGTTCTTGTATTGTACTTGTACTCCTAGTTAATTGTCATTGACTCAATCTTTAAAGTTTTATGATTTTTATCTATAAGTTTAAACTATCTTAGTTTGAGGGTTAATATAAATCAATCTGTTATAATTGTTCCACTTATGAGTATGATTCCTTCACGTCCTTGTCTTTTGTAGGTATTCTTTTCGCAATAATACGTTATATTAGAAAATATTATACAAAATTATGAGATCGATGCATTGGAAAAACTCCTAAAAGAATAAAAGTTAATTAATTAAAATCTCATATGTTCTTGTGTACACTGTTAGGTACCAAATATGTTCTTGTTGGTGTTAACTCCTTAGGGAGGGTAGAACCTTATCTTCCATGGGCATAAACATAGGAGAAACAGGGCCTAAGCAAAAAATTCAAACCCTAGCCTAACAAGGCCATATTCACTCGATCAGTTACGAGCCAAAAAAAAAAAAAAAAAAGAATAATGTTATTCATAATGAAAACTACCATCATTCGCCTCACATGACATATATATGGCAGTTCACTATTTGATATATTAATGTGATAGTTTTTTATTGTCTCATTCATCAGCCATGTAAGGCGAGAATCAATAGTATTTACCATGAATGACATTATTTCAAAAAAAAAAAATCTTTTCTATTATGACTATCCATCATGTGTAGTAATGCATATCAAATTTACAAGTCTTAATGACATGTTTGATACAGTAGTCTCGGTATATTAAACAGTACTAACTAAAAGAAAAATTCAAAGTCTTGTCCATCCGAGTTTACAATACTAGCATGAATATGCCCCTATTTGGTTTAGATAATTTGATAATATAATATCTGATTAAAATTAATTGTAAACTTTGAGTTCCATGAAATATCTGATTTTAATCTATTTTTTAAGTTGAATCAAACAGGGGCATATCACTGTGCAATTAATGTACAGTTCTGCATTGCATGGAACTGGAGAGAGAGAGAGAGAGAGAGAGAGAGAGAGAGAGAGAGAGAGAGAGAGAGAGATGCTATTTGCAGCACTTACTGTTTTCAGATAAAATGAGAGAGAGATGCTATTTGCAGCACTTACTGTTTTCAGATAAAATTAAAAAGTTTGGTTTGTTTTCTGGCATTCGACATACGGTGCCTGGATGACAGAGGACTTGAAAATAGAAAAAGAAGTTTTTAATTTCTGGTGAGATCTTACAATTGGAATCTTTTGGTCGTGTCTTGTCTTGTTCATGCGCAGGGGAGGACGCAGGATTTTAAAGTTGGAGCAAGATCGAACTTGCAAAGAAGTTAGGAGAAATTTTACAATAAAAAAATTTTCATCCAAAAAAATCATACCCCATATAATTTTGCATCTGAAAATTTAAATGAGATATGACTTTTTTCAATGTAAAATTTCGAATTCCATATAAAATTTCCTAATAAAATGATGAAAATTATATTGAGAAATTTGTATTGCAAAAATAATAACTGTGAATGAAATAAGCGATTTTTTTTAAATGCGAGTTAGACGTCTTTCCTTAAAACTCACATTTGACGTATTTTTAACTATTTTCGATATTTGCTTGGATTATTTGATACGTCCATAATGTAGTTCTCAAAATAAGCTTTGAGATGCATAAGCAATTTGTAGATTCGATTAGCGTACGATTGTCGTAGAATTTTTAAAATTAACATGTTATCGAGATTCAGTTTTATTTGATTTTGTCCCTATTTGGTGGATATTAAAATCAAGTTTTTAGTAAAATTTGATAAAAGTTAAATAGTTATGAATTCCATGAAATATATTAATAAAATTAATTGTTAACTTTGATTTAGATTAAAATTTAGATTTCAATCGGATACCAAATATGACTTTATTTAAATAAAGGAAAAAATCTCCAAAGTTGGGGGGCACGTGCCCCCCAGGACCCCCTGGGTCCGCTAGTGTTCATGTGTCAAAGCAGTAGGGAAGCTTCTGTGGCTTTCAGACACTTCTTTATCAACAATCCATAATACCAAATAAGGGAGATGAAATTGCCCTCTGGGCACATCCTAACTGGCTAAGGAATGCGCTCTTAGTTGCTGGCAATTCAGAGGTCGTAGGTTCGATTCGTGGGACTCTTGGAAGACAGACTCTCTTCTGGAAGACATGATTTATCCTGAAAGGCAGGAGTTCTCCTAGAAGGCAAGGTACAACATATATTAACTGTTGGAGATATTACACCGATAAATATGCACGTTATATTCAAATCAATACGTATCATCTTATACTCGTCAAATCGAAATAGATAATCACTTCTACAAAGTGTTTTATGCAAAACTAAAATAAAACATGAAATGTAATGATATGGAACTATCAATTGAATTTGTTCCTCTTCCTATTTTCCATATTTCCATATAAAATTCAAACATGTGGGATCCCTTATATAGTAGTTGGAACATCCATACCAAGAGACACATCTCTTAGAATTTATATCTCTCCATAAAGATATACAATTACATCTCTACATAAAGAGACAATTATTGAAAATAATACCACAAGTTATGATCTCCAAGAGTCATAATCCATATGAAAAGACACATCTTTTCATCTACATATTTTCTAGAATATTTCACAATATTCCATATAATTTTTCAATAATTCAATTTGGCTTAATTTCTCATTTACCAAATAATATATTTCCAACATTAACTCGCTCGACACTTTGGCAAATCATTGGGGGGGGGCTCTTGGATCTTGGCCAATTTGAGGCACATCCCGCGATTTACCGGTCTGTATCTTGAGGGGCCAATGCGTAGACTTCATGATTAGTCGTCGAAAGTGGATATCTGGGTATCAAAAAAAAAAAAAAAAAAGGGAGATAAAATTATCCCTCTTTCACTGAAAAATGGAAGATGGAAAATTTGGTGGAAATTATTTTCCTCCAATATTTCTTTTTATTCGCACTATACACGCTTGTTTTGAAGATTACAGTCAGCTCAACTAATTTACTTAGATTCAAACGACTAAAGCTCAATACAAGAGAGCTCAATATGCAGGTTTGATCGTAGAAGAGATTGTTGAGGATATACTTTTAAAATCATAACCTAATTAAACTAGTATATGCTGATGCATGTCAAGTTTCCAATGCATGTGATATTTTATTGTTGCAAAAAGTCACTATTACAAGAAGTCGCTGCTATGAAAATATTATTAAATTGTCATTACGGTGAATGAAAATTTATTAAGGGTTGAATTTTTTTCTTATGAATCCATGTATAGATAAGAAAATCTAATGGTGCAAGATGTCAAGAATATAAGTGCTTGTTTGAACATAGAATAAAAATTATGTATGTAAAAATTTACAACATTTTTTGTTTTCATATACATGTCAAATTTGTACGAATCTTATTTCTAACAAATAGTTTTTACACAAAATTAATTGACAACAAGCCCTGTAGAAGACAAATTTCTGACATACTTTTAATGATGTCATTGAACTAAAGTACGAAAAGATCTTAATTAAAAGTTTCTCAATAAAGAAGAGGACGGTAACAAAACCTTAACGCAAAGGGAAAAATGAAAAGCATATCCAACTACCAAAGGGCTCAATTAAATGAAGGGAATTGCATCAAACTTTTTTCGCAGTGTTTAATGTTTATAATAAAGCATACACTCACTATACTATGCATACATCCTAATCAATTTTATGATATATCTACAAAAAGGGGCGGATTTATGCGGTTCGCCTGCGCAATAAGGCATAAACCCTGCCAAAGAAAAAAAAAAAAATTAAACAGTTTTATGTGGAAATTTTTACCTCGAGAAATGGTACACCGGTAGAGTGAACTTGACCCAATATATGGAGTTCTAACTCATTGTTGTTTTAGTCATTTATTTGTTTAGCCCCCCTTTGAGCCACATTATATTTTTCATTCTCATTCTTTTACTCAATTTCAATCAAATATTTTTCAATAAAATAAAATTTTTCATCACATCAATAACTTTTCATTCTTTTTCAACCACATATTCCCCTTCACATAAAAAAATAATAATATATTTTTGGCTACAAAATGTGCACCAAACAGATGCTTAATATTTTTTTGATTTGTTAGTGAAAGGTCCCCCTTTTTCCAGTTAATGTGAAGAAGACAAATATGTTATAAACGGTTAGAATTTGGGTATGACCCGAATTCCTTGTTGAAATAATTGAATATTCTAATTGAAGTACACGTCAAGAGGAATTCAGTTTGGAATGCTATGAGAGTATTCTTCAAGTTGAAATTCTATTTGAAAGCTCCATTGGGAGTTGAAATTTGTACTAGACTTGAAGAGGTTGAGATTATGGACCATGAAGAAAATTCGCCGCATTTCGCTAGCAGTCGTTCGAGCAATACCTGCAAGTTTTCTCCCGAGACTTGGTCTCTTGTCTGTCACTCGCCTGGCGCTTGAGCGTCAGATCTCTCGCTAGCATGTTACTAGCTTATCGCCCGAGTGACATGGTTATCCAGTCCAGACCCTTTTCGCATTTTAACACGTTTTTGGTATTCTACTTTCATTACAACTCATTTATTAGGGTTTAAGCGTCGCCCTACCTAGTTGCCTATAACTATTAGGCTCTTCTATACAATTTTAAAGCGTGAGAAAAATGATTACTAACTTTTAGGATCATTGCAATATTTCTCCATCTTCATTATTTGTGGTGCAATAAAATCTTCTAATTTATCTGTCATATTTTCTTGTCTTCTTTTATTCTTTTGCTTGTAATTATATACTTCATATTTTGTCATATAACTTCAATATTTCAATCTGGTGATTAGTTTTATATCAAGTGGTATCAAGCAATTCGTAATTTTTGAATTCCCAACAATTAGTATTGGAGATTTTGAGCATAATTAACAAAACATAAACTAGGAAGAAAAGACAGAAAAATAAAGAGAGGTCAATAGATTTTTGTGTATTTTATTGAGAATCAAAACTCGAAAAATTTAGTATACAATGGTAATAATTTATAGGGCTATAGTTGTACAATTGTCATTCACTAATAAACTTACCATTTATAACACTTTCCCTTTAATGACATATTACAAAATATCTAACTCATTAAAATATTGTTTGATAAAAATTTAATGAGACAAAAATATCAAACAAAGGAAAAAAGTAAAGTTATTTTGGAGTATTAAAAATAAATGTTCCGCCTCATTAAATCTTGTTAGGAAAATCTAGTAGGATAAAACTTAAGCTAAGGAAAAAAATACAGTTATTCCCTAACGCCGGACAGAATAGAGATTATTCTGCAGGCTAGTTCTACCAGCAAATTCACAAGGAAGAAACACAAGAGTAACGCCGAAAATACAGAGAAAACGTCTCTAAAGTTTAAATAACTTTTATATATCCAAGAATAATGAAAATAAGTCCACAAGCCGGACTTTATAGCCAAAAAATCAAATTTTACCAAAAATGGTAAAATTTCAAAAATCACGCCAAATTAAAATACAGAATAGATTAAGTAGTTTGCAAAAAATCTAGCCCAAATCGAGTTAAAAATCATCTCCTAACATGCAATCGAAATATTACCAAAAATAGCAAAATTTAACTAAAAATTGCAATTCGGAAGGAAAAACATTAGAGTTTAAGGTAAAAAATGACACACACACCGAGCATAGCTAGGTGACCATGACGTGTGTGCCGAAACGAGCTTTCCGGATTGGGGTCATAATCGCGATTATGATAATTGTAGCCAAAGTTATGACCAAATTACTGAAACACGTCTCAATTACCAAAATTACGCGATCACTTGCCATCCTTGCGTCGATCTGCCAACTCGTGATACTTTAGAGCCATTAATGTGTTATCGACAACTCAGCATCTGACTCGGATCCTCCTACATCAGTCGTCCCGGGTTGGAAAGAACTCGTCCTCGAGTTCGGGTCAATATCATCAGAATCCACAAAACAAAGACTTAGGTGTTTCGCATTAAAGACATTAGAGGTCTTCAAATGACTTGGAAGGCGCAACTTGTAAGCATTATTGTTGATCTTTCTATAGTACCTCACATAGCCCAATCTTCTAGTTCTTAAGCTTATTATACTCGCCAACAGGAAAACGATCATGCGTTAATACAGTCCAAACAAGATTACCAACATCAAAAAGTACCTGACGACGATGACTGTCAACCCGAGCCTTGTACTTGGTATTGCTCTCCCGAATTGCCAACTTCACTTGCTCATGGATACCCCGAAGATGCTCTGCCATCTCATCTTTCTTAAGATTGAAGCATTCTACGCATGGAATATGGGCCAAATCCAGTACCCCGGATGGGTTCTGACCATAGACAATCTGAAATGGACTGAAGCCAGTGGTTCTGTTTGTCGATCTATTATAGGAGAATTATGCTTGAGGTAACGCTAAATCCCACTGCTTCGGCTTAGTTCCTACCAAACACCTCAAAAGGTTGCCCAAACTCCTGTTCAATACCTCCGTCTGACCATCTGTCTGGGGATGATAGGAACTGCTAAAGTTCAGTTGTATCCCCAGTCTCTCCCATAAACTCTTCCAGAAATGACTGATGAACTTGGTATCACGATCTAAAGTGATAGATCGAGGAACACCATGTAAATGCACAATCTCCCGGAAATAAAGATGGGTAATCCGAGTAGCATCTATAGTCTTCCTACAAGCTACAAAATAGGCCATCTTCGAAAATCTGTCAACTACAACAAGGATATAATCTGCTGCTCATTGGGTACGAGGTAAACCCAACACAAAGTCCATGATGACATCAAACCAAGGAACTTCAGGAATAGGTAAGAGTGTGTACAAACCCGCATTGGTGAGAACCCCTTTAGACCGCTGATAAATATAACAACGGTTCACAAAATGTGCAACATCACTGGTCAACTTGGGCCAATAAAAGTTAGAAGAGATAAGGGCCAATGTCTTACCTCGGCCAAAGTGCTATTCATTGTGAAGTTCATTGATAATTTGTTGCCTCAATGAACAATCTGGAATGCACAATTGTAATCCACGAAACATATAGCCATTATGTAGAACAAAATCATGACGGTGACCGTTAGTTACCTCTTGAAATATACTATCGAAGGAAGGATCATCTGTATACATATCCGGAAAGGTCTCAAAGCCTGTAACTCTGGTACTAGTAGTGATGAGGAGCATAGTACGATTTAGGCTCCCTGCTTGGTGCCTGAGTGTAAAGGTGAACTCCTGCAAGTACGCTACCCACTTGACGTGCCATCTACTCAGCTTGTGTTGACCATTAATGTACTTCAGGGCCTCATGATCAGTAAATAAAATGAACTCCTTCTATACCAAATAGTGATGCCAATGTTTTATGGACTGAACAATGGCATAGAACTCTAGGTTATAGGCGGAATAGTTTTTCTTGGATCCCAAGAGCTTTTCACTAAAGAAAGCAATCGGCCGCCCTAACTGACTCAGAACACCCTCGATGCCAACGCCTGATGCATCACAATTTACCTCGAACACCTTGTCAAAATCAGGGAGTGCCAAGACTGGTGCTTCGATCATCTTCTGTTTGACTAACTGAAAACTGGCTTCGCTTCCTCAGACCATTTGAAATCACGTCCCTTAAGACATTTTGTGATAGGAGCAATCAAAGTGTTGAAGTTTCTGATGAACCGTCGATAAAATGATGCTAACACATGGAAGCTCTTGACATCGTGCAAGTTTTTAGGTTTAGGCCATTCCAAGACTACGTCTATCTTTGACCAATCTGCATGAACACCATCAGTAGACACCAAGAAACCAAGGAAAGTTACAGAAGTAGTAAAAAATGAACACTTCTTCTGATTGACAAATAAACATTCCCTTTTCAGCATCTCAAACACAGCGCGAAGATGATCAAAGTGTGAGGCCTCCGTCGAACTATAAATGAGGATATCGTCGAAGTAAACCACTACAAATTTTCCCATAAAGGTCGTAAAACCTGATGCATAAAACCTTATGAACGTATTGGGAGCATTGGATAGCCCAATAGGCATGACCATCCACTCATATAAACTGCGTTGCATTTTAAAAGCTATCTTCCATTCATCTCCATGCCTTATTCTAATATGGTGATATCCACTTTTTAGGTCAATCTTCGAGAAGATCGTAGATCCAGATAATTGATCCAACATATCATCCAGTCAAGGAATTGGAAACCTTTACTTCACAGTAATTTCATTTATTGCTCGACTGTTAATACACATACGCCACGAATCATCTTTCTTTGGCACAAGTAATGTAGGGACCGCATAGGGCTCATACTTTCGCGAATATAACCCTTCTCCAATAGCTCCACCACTTGTCGATGTAACTCTTCAGCCTCCTTGGGACTGAGGCGGTATGCTAGTCGATTAAGCAAGCTCGATCCTGGAACAAAATCAATCTGATACTGAATATCCTTCATAGGCGAATTCTACTAGTAGTTGATGTATATATATGGGTAACTCAGAATTCACTAACATCACTGCACTATTCCCGCAAGGTAGTAGAGCATATACCACATCCCCATGCTCAACCTCTTCTAAAAACTTGGACATAGAAAGTAGATTAGTATTGTTAGCTGCCGGAGTAGGAGAGGGATCTTTACGGCGGGGTGCCAAAACAATCTTTTTTCCCTTGATGTTAAGGGAATATGTATTCTTCTATCCATCATGGATAACATTGCGATCATACTGCCAAGGTCGACCCAACAATACATGACATGCATCCATTGACACAACACCACACCAAGTATTATCAAAATATTTGCTACAATTGAAAAATATATGAGACATTGCCTATCTATTGTTACCTCACTGCCCTTATTCAGCTACGACAACCTGTATTGTTTGGGATGACGATCTGTTTTCAATTGCAATTTCTGGACAGCCTTCTTGGACACCACATTCTCACAACTGCCGCTGTCAATGATCATTTTGCAGACTTTATCAGCAACTGTGCAGGTCGTGTGGAAAATATTGGTTCTCAACCAATCGTCTCCTGAATCGCCCCTGGGAGTCAGTAAACTCTTATGAACGACCAAATTCTCACGTCCATCTCCATACAACACCTCATCAATGTCATCATCGTCGTACACAACCTCTCCAATCTCCTCAGTCTCATCTACCACATCCTCCCCAATCAACAAAATTTTCTCCTTTTGACTAACAGGCTTCCTACAATCAGTAGCCTTATGCCCTTGTTCACCACAACGAAAACATTTAAAAGAAGGATTAGAATTACCCTGCGGTATCTGTTGGACGGGACGGGACGAGAATCTTGAGGGCGAACTGGTCGATTGTTCTGTTCGTTCCTGATCACTGACCTCTTGTTCTGCTATTTTTCAGTAGCAAGTGCATGCTAATATGCCCATGAAACTGTCCACAGCGAGTGAAGACTGAGGACATCCTGCAGGGGCTAGCGCAACCCTCCCAAGTACCGTGCCACCATCTGTTCCCCCTGTCTCAGATAAATCATTTTGGGGGACCAACTGGTAAAACTCCTCTGTGTAATCACCGACTGATCTCATACCCTGCCTCAACGTATGAAGTTGCTGAATTAAGGTTTGAGTGTAGCCAAATGGAAGAAAATGATCCTTCATCATCTTTTTCTTCTTCTCCCAATCAGTGATCTTGGGATTGCCTTGCATGTCCCGTGAACGTCTCAACTGTTCCCACCATGCAGACGCCCTATCCTTGAGTTTGATGGCAACCAATTTTACTTTCACACCATCCGGGACTTCCTTGTAGTCAAACATACGTTCTACCTCATTTATCCAATCAATAAATCCCTCTGCCTGTAACGTACCAGAAAATTCTAGCAGATCCACCCGAAAATCGAGATCCCTATGACGCTCCTCTAACCATAGTGCTCTCGAAATAGATCACGTTGGTGGTAGGGATTTTCAAAAACAGCGAAATCAGAATTGAGATCGGAGACCTCATGATCCTCCAAATCACGCGCCACTAGGCACTGGGTTAACTCTGTAACTTGCCCCTGCAAATCTTCAATCGTGACATCCTGAGTATTACGATCACAGTGTTGGACTTCCTCAATCGGAACCTGCCCACGACGACCACGACGTCCAGCCATTGAAACTGATGAAATCTCACCGAGGAAGGAAACGGTGAAGCTCTAATCTTAACTGACGCCGGACAAAATAGAGATTATTCTGCAGGCTAGTTCTACTAGCAAATTCACAAGGAAGAAACACAAGAGTAACGTTGAAAATACAAAGAAAATGTCTTTGAAGTTTAAATAACTTTTATATATCCAAGAATAATGAAAATAAGTCCACAAGCCGGACTTTGTAGCCAAAAATCCAAATTTTACCAAAAATGGAAAAATTCCAAAAATCATGCCAAATTAAAATACGAAATAAAATAAGTAGCCTGCAAAAAATCTAACCCAAATCGAGTTAAAAATCATCTCCTAACATGCAATCGAAATATTACCAAAATAGCAAAATTTAACTAAAAATAGCAATTCGGAAGGAAAAACATCGGAATTTGAGGTAAAAAACGACACACACCGAGCATAGCTGGGTGACCATGACGTACGCGCCGAAACAAGCTTTTCCGGATTGGGGTCATAATCGGAGTTAATACCCTAAATAGTCACCAAACTTTGTCAAAAGTTCCCAGGAGGTCACCAAACTTCAAAACTTCCATAATTAGTCACCGAACTTTGCAAAAAGTTCCTAGGAGGTCACTGAACTTCAAAATTACCATAAATAGTCACTGAACTTTACTAAAACTTCCTAAAAGGTCACCGAACTTTGCAAATTGGGATCCCATACATCAATGATTCAGTGACCCCCCTAAGAACTTTTTACAAAGTTGGGTGACTATTTAGGGAAGTTTTGGAAAAGTACAGTGACTATTTAGGGTAGTTTTAAAGTTCGGTGACCTCCTTGAAACTTTATGAAAAGTTCAGTCACTAATTAAGGAAGTTTTGAAGTTTAGTATTTCATGAGAACTTTTGACAAATTTCAGTGACTATTTAGGGTATTAACCCTCATAATCGCGATTTTGATAACTGTAGCCAAAGTTATGGCCAAATTACTGAAACACATCTCAATTACCAAAATTACATGATCACTTGCCATCCTTGCGCCGATCTGCCAACTCGTGATACTTTAGAGCCATTAACGTGATATCTGACAACTCAGCATCTGACTCGAATCCTCCTACATCACTCCTCTTGATGTTGATCACTGAAAATCTTTAAATCAACATATTTCAATCTCGTGAATCAATTTATTGAATGTAGATGTTGACAGTGATTTGGTGAATAATCAACGTCACTTGAGTGAATTTGTTGAACATCAATGTTGTTATTTATCTGAAACTCATATCTATGAAATTTTTCTGGAGAAATATCCTTCGTCATGTTACCTTTGATATAGTCTTATTTAAGTTGTGCAATACAAATTGTATTGCCTTCATACAAAATTGTTGGACTATCATTTCTTGAAGTTAATTCGTTTGATGCCTGAATATAATGGGTCATGTTCCTCAACCATACACATTCTTGACCTATTTCATTGATTGCAATAATTCCATAATGATTTGAAAATATTGCTATCAATGTTTGCTTCACATATCTTCCAGATATAGCTCTTCTTCCATGTGTAAACACTTATCTTGTTTTTTATTTAGTTTTATGTGGATCAGAGAGATAAACTATATCTGCATCTTCCATTGAAGCATATTCTGACTTTTAAGAATAAAATAATCACAAAACAATAATACCTTTCAAGTAACGAAAAATATGTTTAATGCCATTGGTGTAGAGCTATATCTTGTAAAGAGACTCATAGAAAAAGTTTTGTCAGGTCGAGTGCAATTTGAAAGATAGGTTAATGCTCCAATTGTATTAAGATATGATATTTCAGGACTAAAAACCTTCTCTTTATCTTCAAATGGACGAAATGAATCTTTTTTCACATAAAGTGAACGAACAACCATAAGAGATGCCAATGGATATGCATTATCCATATGAAAACATTTTAAAACTTTTTATGTATATAAAGATTGATGAACAAATAATCCCTTTAAGAAATGTTCAATCTATAACCCAAGATAAAATTTAAATATTTTTCCAAACCTTTCATCTCAAATTCATTTTTCAAATAATCTGCAATTTTCTTGAGCTCTTCAGGAATCCCAATTAAATTTAAATTATCAACATGAACCGCAACAATTGCGAACTCAATATTTGTTTTCTTTATAAGAACACATGGGCAGATTTCGTCATTTTTATAATCATCTTTCAATAAATATTCGTTAAGCTTTGTAATTTTATTATTATCATTTCTCTTCCGTACAAAAATCATTTTGTATCTTACAGTGATTACAATTTTAGGTGTTGGAACTACATGTCCAAATACTTTTTGCTTCTTTAAAGAATTCAATTTGGCCAGTATGACTTCTTTCCATTTTGATCAATCATTTTTATGTTGACAGTTTTTAACAGACTGTTGTTTAGTAACCTCATTTTGCATAATACCAAGAGCTACATTAAAGATGAAAATATTGCCTAAAACAACATTATTTCATTCCCACAATTTATGTGATATCATATAATTCATTGAAATCTCATTATTTTCGATCACTTGTAGTTTTTCTTTTGTAATTTTCTTTTTAGTTGATTTTTCTTTTGTAATTTTCTTTTTCGAGATATAGAGTATTTTAAACCTATTGAAAGACCATGCTTCTAGCGTATTTGAGATGCATTTGCTATATCAAAATGTCCTACGAGGATGTTAATTTTTGGTAGAATATTTTCTGCTAAAATATATGACTTTTGTCACTTTAACAAATACATCTGATAATTGATTTGCAACTTTTTGTAAATAAATGATTTTTTTCCAGCCTTTTGCTCACATTGATTACTGTTGGAATCAAAAAAAGATATAATTATTTCATTCCAAGAAATTTTACCTTATTTTTTAGGATTTAGTTTTTCCCCTTCTAAAATTGGGAAAGTTATTTCATTAAAATGACAATATCCAAAACGTGCAGTAAATAAATCACTCGTTAAAAGTTCAAAATACCTAATAATAGATGGTGAATCATAACCAACATGAACCCTAAGTTTTTGTTAAGAATCAATTTTAGTACGTTGTGGGGGGTAAAATAAGGACTTGGACAACACGATAAAAAACATGTAAAAAATATTAGGTTCATAACATGACATAACTCCAAACAAAAGTTGGGAGCTTTGTTTTCATAAATAATGGTATAGCAATAAGTTGTAACTTTTATCGAAAAAATGATTTATTTTAGTTCAAAGCTCCCCCTCCCCCTCCCCCTCCCCCCCTTCTTTCTGCATCACAATTATTGTCATTTGAAACAAGAAAAAACTTTTATTCAATTTATTTGTTCATGTGAGTTCACTTCGTTTGATAAATGACTCAGCTGAGCCATTTTTTGTATAAACACGTGCAACTGAATATTCAGCTACAAGTAGACAATATACGAGTTCTATGTACTTTTTAAAATCACGCTCACGATATTGCTTCTACAGGAGAATATTTGAGGTATGAAAGGATGAAAAAAAAATTTTCAACATATCTTTATCAGTGATTTTTTCTTCACACAATATCAATTTTAAACATATTCTAAACAGTTCAGAATTGTACTCACTAACAGTTTTAAAGTCTTACAAGCAAACGTGCATCCGCTCATAGCGAGCGTTGGGTAGAAATATAGTACTCATGTGATCAAATCTTTCAGTTATTTTTTCCAAAGAAACTATGGATCTTTCATAGTGAGGTATTCGATTTTTAATACATCATTAAAATGATGACGAAGGAAGATAAGTGCTTGTACACAATACTATAGAGATTATTTGTTTCCTTATTTTATTGTCTCTTTCATATCTTTTGAGATAAGATGAATATCAACATTTAGGACCTATCACAAATATTTTTTCTAAAAATAAAATTAAAAAAATACAATTAATTTCGAAAAATATGATTAGACATTGTATAATCATATAATAATAAATCAAGTAATCAATATCAATATGACATTAATTATATGTTTTCCTTCAAGGACAAATACTTATTCAAAATAATATATTTTTCAAAACTTGTGCTACTTTTGGAGCATGTTGCATTTTACTATTACTTTTTCAAGAGTAACATGCCAATATTATTTTAAAATGTTTTAAATTATAATTTATGCTATTCATGAATAACGACAAGATATACACCTTTTATAAAAGAACATAAAATTATCAATTTAAGAATTATAAGGAACATTTAAAAAGATTTAATTAGATTAAAAATATTAATTGCCATATAGACATGATATAAATTTATATATACAAATTGATTATCAAACATGTACTAGAAAATAAAAAATTGAAACATGAACTGACTTTTACAAACTGAGGTAAACGTAATTGGTTGTGGCGATATTAAAGGCAAACATAATGAATTAATTGATACAGGTAAATGATATACAAACGCAATTCAAAAGTAAACTTAAAAAATGAATTAAAGATTTGTAATAATACATCCTGTAATGACTGCTGCAGGAGATACAAAGCATATGGAGCAATGCTTTGGGTTCAAAATTGGGTTACAAAATGAGTGTAGCAAGATTAAGGTCAACAATTTCAAAAAGTATTGATGCACACGACTTAATAAACCTAAATTGATTGTGGTGACATGTTACAGCAAGCAAGCGTGGGTACAAGAAGTACGATTGTAAAGGCAGATTATGGCAAATATATATATGCACACGAATTAACGTGTTATATGAGAAACATTCACATATTAACAAATTAATTTTGGTTACACGTGATAAATGATTATACTTATGAAAAATTACTTCACTAGATTTTGAAAAATTAAGCTTTCGTGCTGATAACGTATTATAACTTAAAGAGAAAACACGGAAAAATAGAGAAAGGCAATAGACATGTGTCCATTTTATTAAGAACCAAAATCTCATATTTATATGGGAAAATTAGGGATACAATGGTAATAGTTTATTGGGTGCAGTTGTACGATTGTCCTTCACTAATAAACTTACCATTTACAACAAAATCAACATTTTTTTCAATAAAATTCTACCATGGTGGAAGTGTTTTTAGGAGAATGCTGAACAAGGAAAGGTATCGTATTTAGCCCCTATTTGGTTGAGGTAAAAATAAGATTTTAAATAGATTTTTATAAAAATTAATAGATTGTGGTTGAAAAGTTATGGATCCAATGAAATGTGTGATTACTTTTTAATTGAGCCAAACTGGGACTTAGATTAAGTTTATTTTAGTAGGTTAGAGTTGGATGCGTGTGTTAGTGAGTTAAGAGTAATGATTTTTATGATTTGCAAAGTCGTCTTTCAATTTGAACCACAATAAGCATGGTCACAACATATACATGTTGATAGTTGGAAAGGAAATAATTCAACTCAAGTAAAAGCAGAAAAATAAAATTTTAAGAAGAGTGTATTTTATAATTTCCTTTACAATATATAAAAGAGGAGGTTTTATAGTCACCGTTCCTAAGCCAAATGGCCACTTTTTATATCAGCCGACTAGCCAAGCTATCAAAGGCGAGCCGGAGGGGATATTTTATGTCCTTTACCCTACGCCTTTTCTTCTTCTCTCATTTCCCACTTTATGCCTCTCTCTCTCTCTCTCTCTCTCTTTCTGTCGGTCGGTTTCTTTTTTTTTTTCTCTCTCTCCATGCCTCCGATTTTGTCTAAGAATCTAAGAAATTTCATCCATTTTTAGCTCTGATACTGTAAAATCAACCAAATATCGCAGAAATTTCACTCGGTTCTTCTTCTCTACGGTTGATTTGCTGTGTTTCATCACCTATTATTAGAGCCCTTTCAGATCCGTTTTCTATTCCTTCATTTTTAGCTCTGAGACTGGAAAATCAACAAAAAATCGCAGAAATTCCGCTCGGTTCTTCTTCTTTACAGTTGATTTGCTGTATTTAATCGCCAATTATTTTCGCCCTTTTAGATCCGTTTCCGATTCCTCCATTTTTAACTTTGATCTTGTAAAATCAACACAATATCTCAGAAATATAGCTCGATTCTTCTTCTCTGCTGCCGATTTCCTATATTTCATCAGCTATTATTTTCGCCCTTTCAGATCCAGTTTCGGTTTCGCTCGGTATCACAGTGCTTTCTCAGTATGATATGTTTGTGTTTTGTTAGGTTTTGCCATTGATTTTATCATTTCTAAATTTTTTTTCACGAGTGTAGATTTTGTTTACTCATTCCATTAATTCAGTTTCTATGTATATTATTAAGGCACTTGCAGAGGCTTGTGGGACTAAGGAAGCACATATTAAGAAGCAATACAAGGTGCTGATTTGAATTATTTTATTTGGTATTGACGTTTCAACTATTTATAAGTTGGTAATGATTTTTTCACTCAGTTCTGATGAATTTTGGTATATTTTTTAGCTGCAATACGCTTGGTGGATGAACCTTCATCTTGAAATCGCCAGTTCAAATATTGATTTTTATCTATCACAGTTGTAATTGATTTTCATTTCTGTGTATTGAGATTATATATGTTCTTAAACTGAAATGTCAACATATTATTAGAGACAAGGAACATATGTTGAGCACTTTTCAATATTCAACTGAGTTTTATCTGAAAGTTTCGCATGTGAATATATATTGCTTAAGAACGATAGGGAAACTTACCTTTGTCTCTCTATGATAGACAACGAACATATGTTGAGAGCACTTTTCAATATTCAACCGAGTTTTAACTGAAAGTTGCGCATGTGAATGAATATATATTGCTTAAGAATGACAGGGAAACTTACCTTAGTCCAACCAATAATATTCTGAACTTGTTACAGATTAATAATTCAAAAGGACCTATCTCATATTACAACTTCCTAGATGATGAATGGAAATAGTGATCAACGAACTTGTAGATTGTAAAAAATGTCGAAATTGGAAGTCATTTGTCACATTTGTATTTGTTTAGATTTCAAAAACAATTTTCTGAAGTGCACTATTATTCTCATTTATGTGGCTAACTTTTGGTATTATTTTAAGTACAGTTTTTTAAAGGAACTTAGTGTGTTATTTTTATAGGATAGTTGCAGCGCCTTTATGGAAGGAAAAAAGCATTCACATAAATGTGGGCAATCTGTTCGTTCATCAAGGCGAAGTCAGACATTTTTATGGAATAGGGAAATTCCCTCTATTCCAACCGTTTCCTCTAATTGGTTTCCATATCTATATTTTATTGATTCTCTTGATTGATTTATAGTTTTTTCATTTTATTTAATGTTACAGGTTTAGTTGTGTCAATTATAAATTAAATTATTGTGATTTAAGTTTTTCTTTTCGTTCTTTCCGTTTAAAATATAGGTTCAGTGGATTCGGTTGTAACTGAATCGAGTATTAAGCGAGCTCGAAAGATTACTACTGTAACAGAAAATACACATGATGTACAATGGAAAGAAAAAAGAGTGAATACTGGAAAACAAATTGGTAAGAATCATTCTACAATGTTTTTTTTATTGCTATTTGTGTTTTTAATTTGTCATTGTACAATTGGTTGAACAAAATGTAATATTCATGTATATTACACTATTAAATATTTACTTTATTTTTTTTCGTTATTAGGGTCTTCAAATGAGCGACATTATGATGGTAATCTTTTCTCAGAATCTTATGTGCTACCTGAAACTACCATTTGTCAATTTTGTGGCGCTTTAAAATTTTTTTTAGAGAAACAAAGGGATTTTGTTGTTTAAATGGGCAAATTCTTCTGAAAACAAGTGAAGTGCCTCTAGAATTATATACATTTTTTACTTCAAATTCTGAAAAATCTTTAAACTTTAGAAAAATGGTGCGAAGCTATAATTGTAATTTCTCTATGACATCATTTGGTGTGAATTATAATAAAACATTATGTACAAACTATAATGGTATTTATACATTTAGAATTCAGAGGCAGATATACCATTTCATAAATGAAATTATTCCAAAAGACAATCGTCCTTCTCATTTGCAACTTTACTTTTTCGATACCGATAATGAAGTGCAAAATAGATTAAATCTTTCTGAATGGTTAGTTGAACCTCTTATTGTTAAATTGATGAAAATTTTAGAGGATAATCCGTACACAACATTTTTTAGGATTTTGGGAAATATTCCTGATTTAGAAAATCGTTCTATTCGTCTCCGATGTCATCCAAGTATTGATCAAAGAACATTTAATGCACCCACTGTTTCACAAGTTGCTGCTATTTGGGTTGATCATGATGATGAGGTTAATATGCGTGATATTATAGTTCATTGTAAATGTGGAAATCACAATAGAATACAATATTATTACGGATGTTATGACCCATTGCAATACCCACTTTTATTTCCTTATGGTGAAATAGGTTGGCACCAGAGTATTCGGCGAATAAATAAGGAAAAAAAAGCAAAAATAAAAAAATAAAGAAAAATTTGTTTGCGGAAATGAAGACGTTGTTGATGCAATTAACTTTTCGTCACCCGAGGAATTGATTGAGAAAGAACGATTAGGTTAGTTCATGATGTCTAAAATTTTTACTTTATTAATTTTTTTTTCTTGATTACTTTGTGATTTTTTTTTTCCTCTTATTCTTATATGAAATATTAACCTTTTTTCAAAAAAAAATTAGTGATGGAAAATAAGAAAATCAGGATGCAAGTATCATGTAGAGAATATTATTGTTATAAATTACAAATGAGATTATCAACAACTTCAATATTATTACATTCTGGAAGGTTATTACAGTAATATGTTGTTGACATGTATGTAAAAATTGAAACATCTAGATTAGATTAGGGGTGTAAGCGGTCCGGTTTTACCGATTTTGACAATTTTTCAAACCAAACCGTTTAAACCGGTTTGACAAAAACTCAAACCTAAACCAAACCATTTTGAACGATTTGAGAAAAACTCAAACCTAAACCTAACGGTTTGGTCCGGTTTTAAACCGCCGGTTTCGCCGTATCTTTTTTGTCTGTCTACTTTTATGATATTAATTCATTGAATTTAATATATATTTATATCTTACTACCAGTAAATCTAAAACAAACTAAATATATCTACTACAAGTTTAAATACCGACTAAATCAAAGTGAAAACACAATAAATAAAATATAGTTTTTTGTTTGCCATTTTAGGCTAAAACTTTACGATAATGTTACAATACAAGTCTACTAAATTACATATAAAGCCCAAAAAATATAATGATGTTCTACAAGATTTCGTGATCATTATATCTGAAAAACAAAACTACTGATTAGACAAAGAGAATAACCAACCATAATAATAAATCAATTGTTTATAATATCTAAACATAACAATTACACAAGTTTACCGTTGTATATTGTTACGAATTTAGTTTTTCACATATACTCAAACATCAATTGTGTCACAAATGATTCATAGTCTCCATAGTCAAACAAATGCATTCGTTATATCATCATAGTATTGGATACTATATAGATAAGAGGATCTTTAAAAATACGGTAATAGAAAATATAAACCACCTGCCACAACTTTCAATGAATCATCAAATGTTTCCACTTCATCTAAATATTGGCGCATCACTATAAGTTCATTCTTAATTTGCAACCAATTATTTTCGCATATACAAGCATCAACCATTCTTGCACCTAATAAACTCCTAAATGAATCAAGTATTTGACCTCCAGTTGAGAATACAGACTCAAAAGCAACTGTAGAAATTTGAATTCTGTGATTTTTGATAGATTATGTTAGTTTTGAGATTATAAGATATATATTAGAATTATTTGATAATAATAATATATATGTAATAGAAAATTATAAATTGACAAAAATACACACAAATGACAAAACTATTGAATTTTACATATTTGGATGAATTTAAAAAAAATTCATTATTTTTATTTTTATATATTTTTTCGCTAGTCCGGTTTGGTTTTAAACCACAATTAAAATTCTCAAACCTAAACCAAACCATTTTTGACCGGTTTGGTTTGGTTCAAAACCATTTAGTTGACGGTTCCACGTGGCACCAAACCGACGGTTTCTAAAATGCGGTTTCGGTTCAATTTTTCGGTTTGGTGATTTTTGCTTACAGCCCTAGATTAGATTACTTTCGCCTAATCAGAGTTACTTCGAGCTGAATTATATCAAGGAATTGTAGATTGGATTACTTTCGCCATGTGTAGCATTTGTTGGCGTTGCTGTTGACATTAGGCCAAAACGAAAGATTACAAGCAACAAGAATGCGGAAACTACTGTCCAAGACATTGTCCTTGTGAACGAAAGTTATGTATGAATAAATATGATTCTTTACACACAAAACAATAGTTTATCTATTATGAAAATTAATCTAAAATTTAACATCTCTATGTGCAAATTGCAAGCAATTATTCTGACTATATGGGACAACTTTATCGACCATGAAGGTATTGAAATCAGTGATTGCCTTATGAAAAAACCATTGATCGTTGGCAACCATTTGAAGGTCACATCATTCAAAGGTAAAAAAGTCTCAATTTAGTCATCATTTCCAGAAGTTTCTGCTGTAGAGAATATCTAACTTCATTACATATAAACTTGTGTCTTAGCAGTGATATCATTATCGACTAAAGCAAATAGTTCAATGCTCATTAATCCTAAGTTTGAAAAACTTGTTGTACTTAGAGAATGGTCAGTTCACTCTTTATGCATTTCTTATGCATTTTCCATTTCACGTGTTTCACTAAAAACTAACTCATCTTCGAATTATTTTACATTTTCTTATATGTATTATATATCTTTTAACTTCATTTTCATATTATACAAGGATTCAAAGAAACAAAGACATACTCACAGAAATCATCACTCAAAAGACCTACGATTTGCCAGACACATCCACTATTTTACCTCCTCCAAAAAACAAAATCATCAACGTCAAAGACATTTCGGAATTTTCATTGACGGTAAAAGGAAAATCATTACAGTTTTTCTTTAGAATCCCTTTTATTACGTACCACATAACAAATCGTTATTGCAGCGCAAACCTTTCTGGATAAAAGGTCAACTAGAACTGAACACAGGATCTCAATCACTTTGGTATATGGCTTGCGACACTTGTGGTTGGATGTCATTTGCTCAATTGAATGAAATGTATTTTTGTAATTATTGCAAATATATGCACGCAAGAGCAATTCCAAGGTATTAACTCCTATTATAATACCATCTGCCCCAAAATAATACTTATCTATATAATATATAACTAACAGTAAGATTAAATTCTACATGACACTTATTTAGTTTTTTTTTCCCTTCTAGAGCGCGATGCACTGTTCATATTACAGATAATACCGGGTCTATTTCTGCATCGTTATTTGGTGAAGTGGCTAAAAAATTTCTGCAACTGCCAGCTGAAACTTTGATGAAGGATTGTGTAACGGTAAAGTATTCCTTATGATTACATTTGTGAACATTTCATACTTAAATATATTCATAGTACCTTCATTAATTTATATACATGATTTCATCAATGCTCATGAGTTGAATCGTCCAACTGAAGATCGTTTCATTTATATGAAGCATGGAGCCTTTGACCCCAAAACAAACCAACCAAGATTCGATGTCATATACATTTTGGATGACAACTGTGGACCTACGAAATGATCTCCATTAACATCTCCATATGTACCAAAGACAAAGAATGTCTCACTTCACACCAATGCACCTAATGCCCGAAGAAATTTGGTGTTTGAAGAAGAAAGCATTGAGCAGCTGAAGAAACAGAAAATGATAGCATCAACTGTTGAAAAAATTATTGGAGATACCCCTAGCACCAATGTGGATCCAACTGAAAAGTAAATGTTGCTGACTTACACCAGTTCAAATTAGAAATCAAGTTGCTTATGATGATTTTGATGTTTTGTTGAACACAGAAATCATTTTTGAATTAGCCTACCAGCAATCTTTTTGAAGAAGAAAATATTTCTTTTTCTTCTTGGAACTTACGTGTTGGAATTTTCATGAATTTCAGGTTACTTTTTTAGGCTAGATTTATGTCGTGAACTGGGATGAATTTCTTGTGTATTTTGCTTTTGAAATGTATAAAACATCCTTTGTTGCCTACTAAATATGTCAACCATAATGCTTCAGGTTTAATTCGTCTTGTTGTAGTCAATCTAACATAGTATTAGAGCAAACAATGTTAACTACTTCAGATTTTAAATCAAGTGGCTTGACAACTAATTGAGCAATGCTTAACGTTTCTTACAAAATTATAACGGTTATCGTGCAACGCACGATCCACACTAGTCTTTTTAAAAAGAAAAGGAAAGTTTCATTCGAAGAATATTTACTTTCATAATCTCATTAATTTTTTTTTTACTTTGCAATAGCTTGGATTTAATCCCGTACAGATCGATTATAATTTTTTGGCATGTAAATTCAATAATTACCTCTCCGTTCTTCAACTATATCAATTTCATGAATCACAATATTTGAGTTATCAAATCAATTTGTTGTCGAGACTTAAATTGTATTAGATAGAAATTTATTTTTACCATATCGAATCAAAACTTAGTTTCCTAACCAGATTAATACCAATTTGCTTTATCTATCATTTGTTTCCTTCCTTCCTTTTTTTTTTTTAATAACATACCTTACGTCTTCTTTGTATGATCATTTGACGAAGTATCATCCGATTGTCCTTTCACTTTGATTAGTCACAATATTACAAACCCAAACAAAAAAGAAAAGAGAAATGAAAAAATAAATAGAAAAAGAGTAAATCTTTAAACTCCTTGTCATTTTCTGGAAGACACGTACAAGATGGTTTTCTTTTTCATTAAGAAGAAAGTATAATATTCGTTTTACTATTATTTCTTATCATATGCAATCGATGCCTTTTCTTATAAATCTCGATATAGATATCTAAGGAAGCGTTTGATTGTAAATATTTTCCATGAAAAATGTGTTTATTTCTACTTAATTTTCATATTTTGTGTTGTTTGATTAACAATTTTTTCCGCATGAAATATTTTTTTACTTTTAATCACGTGACCATATTTTTCTTGAAAATAAGAAATATATTTTCTTCAGGGGAAGGTGATTTTTATTTTCTAGGTAATTTACTCTCTTTCTCTTCTAAAAAATGGACAAATATAATATTTTTTAGGTTGAAAACTAAATCATCAAACACATTTAATTAATAATTTTCATGCAAATAAATTCTAGGCAATTGAATTTACTTTCTTCCCATATAAATTATATGCTCGCAATCAAACGCACCCTAAGTGTTACAAAAAATTAAATAGTGGACATCAAGATGTTAAGAAAGAAAATAAATTAATTAAATAATTAAAGAGCTCGTTTAAGATAGAATGAAGACTGCGTGCGCATAAATTTTACAACATTTTATTATCATTGATTTGCAATACATCTTTAATGTGTGACGTTTCTAAATAAATTGTTTGGACACAAAATTAATCAATTAACAAAGCAGTGTAAAAGACAAAAATTGACAAATTTTAATACTTTGTCGCTTGCAAGTATCAAAAAATCTTAATTATAACAATGAAAAACAAACTTAACACAAAGGGAAAATTGAAAAGGATATGCAACTACCAATGGACCCAATGAAGGCATTGTATCTGACTTTGTCGGCTGTTTTCTCTCTTTATGATTAGATCTACACGACTACACCCTCTACACCATGCATACATCCTAATCAATTTTAAGGTAATTCTGCAACACAAAATATTAATTTCCTTTGGTACATAAAATATTTTACGTGGATAGTGTCGTGAAAAAGGGTTGGACATAGGCTTTACATGAACGATGAGGGTGGCCGGCTCTTTCAAGCCCGTGCATCCTCCATGAATTTCTCAATAAATTGTTTTCTTCCAAAAACTAACTATAAGTGAAGAATAGAATATTAATACTGTGTGATTAAGCAAAACCATGTTAGCCCTATTGAAAGTCCTATGACAAACTGTTTTACTGCGTTCTAAACATGTTGCCAAGATCTAGAGGGTCGTCCGAGTCAACATGAACTTCACAATTCTATGTAAAAACACCTGATTTTATTTTTTTGGAAAAAATGTGTTAATTTTTCAATTACATCTTCCTCTATAGGTTGCGCTCTCTTGAATATGTGTAGTACTTTATATATATTAAACAGTGTGCCGTAATTAGTTCTTCTAACATAATAGATTCCTAATCCTTTTATAAATAAATGGTATCTATTTAAAGTTGTAAGAACATTGATGAATACATTTGATTACGCCCAAAGAATAACGCGGTAGTTATAGTGCAGCTTTGGGGTATCGTATTCACAGGGAGATGGAAGTTTAAGGGTTGTAAAAAGGGATGAGTTATCGTTTTCAATGTGTAGTAAAATTCAATATTTGAAATGTGAAATTAAAATCAATAATTTGAGGCAGCGAAACGTCGGAATTCCTTCAATTGGATTGGATTATTCACACCAACTATTCCATTTTTATAACACAATTAGAGGCTTTTACCCAACACTCTAATCGGAAGATATATCGTGAAAATCAATTTAATTTACAAATGTAATCCTAGAATCTAGACTTATGACATATTCGCACAATTTTATTGAAACAAGATCAAAGATCGACCATATACATCAAGCATATAGCAGTAATTAATCCGCCAATAAAGTAATATTAAGATTAAAATTCAACAATTAGTTCAATCTAACGATAGAAGAAGCATGACTAGATCTATGAAGGATTTGATAAAAGTTAAACTAATTTCAACAATAAGTAATTGAAATTGAAACTCAATAAATAATTTGATTAAACAATTGAAAAAGTATGAATAAATCCATGAAAAATTTAATAATTATTAAACCGATTTCAATATAAATTTATGAAAAGAAAAGTCTAAATCCTAAGATTATTCAGTAAAAAAGATCAATTACATGAAATAATAGATGTGAAATCACCATATCCAATTGAGTCCCTCCCCTACTTCACCAGAATTGTTGGTTCTTCATGAGTTTCTTGAGCCAAAATCAATGGAAGAATAATGAGGAATTTTTAGTTTTGAAATTTTTTGGGGTCCTTTTTTAATCTTTTCACAGCTCAAACATAAAAAAAAATCTAAGTTTGTGCGGCGCGGCGCCTAGGCATTGAAAATCTGTTATTTTGGGTTTGTACAGCGCCTAAGTGCTGAGTTGCTGCATCATTTTCAATGTTTTCATCATAACTTCATCTCCCAATATCTGATTGAGGCGATTTAAGTTGCGTTGAAAGGCTAACTCAAAGGGCTAGAACTTTGCTTCAAAAACCATTTTCAAATTCGATCGTCTTCCATGTCAACAATTGGTTTTAATATGAGGCTGAAAATCTGTACGAAACTTTTTCAGCTTGAAAGTTGATTTGTGATCATGTTTTGGTTATATTTCATCCATTTGACTCATTTCTTCAACCAATTGAACTCTAATTCTCTCGAATCTTCATTACAAGGTTGGAAACAAGTTTAGAGTATTTGTTCTTCAATCCCTAAACTTTCACTTTCTTACATTTTGATCATTTTTCACTTGTTTCTTCTATTTTCCATCGTTTTCACCCATTTGCAATCTAAACCAAGATATAGAAGTACTTAGTGCATTTAGGCGTCAAATAATGATAGAAACGCAAATATTAATGGGTGAAAGATGTAATAAATGTGCTATTATCACACCCTCCAACTTGCTTATTGCTAATTCCTAGCAATTTAATGTAGAGCAAGATGAATGAATGATTGGTCTATATCACAAGTGAAATTGTTAAGTTCTAATTTAACCACATGTCATGCCCTCTTCAAATTCAATACCACACGAAATTAACAAGGTCACGATTATCATGACGTCAAAGACTCATGCCAAATGTTTAAGTGTATGTTAAGTCAAAGCCATCTTACCACCAATCATAACACATGCAACATCAAGTATATTTCAAGCTGAAGGTTTAGCTCCATAACTCACGGGTATCAAAGTGTTTAGTGTGAGGTTTTTCTCTATGGAGTTGAGAAAGATGAACGCTCAAAATTGGAGGCTTAAATATTTATGAACAAGCAACAAGCAAACATTGATATCATGATAGACATACCACCAAATGAGAATTCATCAACTTCTTACTACAGCCTATTTGGGATCAAAACGATCAATCCAAAGGGTTGTAATGAAGTTCATGTTGGATTGGATCGTATGAGAAGAACATATATAAAAATTCAAGTACTTCCAAGCACATAGTTAGAAATCTTATCGAACATCTCGACCGATCACAACTTCCAATAAATACTTATTTTGACATTTCAAAACCCCAAAATCAATCAATTTTTTTTATTTTTTTTCAATTTTTTTTCTTCTCTTTTTTTGCGATTTTTTTTCTCAAATACTTGACACTAGCCAATTCTTATCGTTTTCCTTGCTTCTATTTTTCACAAATAAACATCCAATACCCACTACACACTTGAAAGTAAAAAGATGGACAAATATGTGCAAAAGTTGTACTCAAATGTGGAGAAATATGGATAACATAGGTACATGAAGAAAATGATATATACATGTATGACTCAAAGTGGCTACTAGGGGTATTGAAAAGAAGGTTGAAGGCTCAAATGTCAGTCCTAAATTGACCTTCATCATTTCCCAAGAAATCCATCATCTTACCATAAACCATATAATGTTATTCTCAAAAGAGTTTCCAATTCACGAGATCAATGAAAGATATTGCCAGATTTTAGTACATTGTAGCTCTCAATCCTCATCGAGTATCTCACAAGAAAAACTTCAGCAAGAGACTCCTCTAACTACATGTGTTAAACCACCATCTTACCACAAGCCTTATGCTAAAAAATTTAGGTATTTACTAAATTTCATGATTGTTTTAAAAGTATCCTACGAAGACAATCACCACTTTAAGTATAACGATGGTTTATATCATAATGTAAACATAGTGTTTTAATGATAAAATAGTTTTATAGAAAATTTATATGACACTATTTTATCATCGTTAAAAGTATTTTATAAAGCATCACGAAAAGTGGAAATTTGTTCTTATTGAGTGGACAAAATGACAGAGAGAAAAATGATTCCCTCATAAACAGAGATAACAAATTAAGAAATTATTTGTAATATTTAAGGTTAATAACATGAATTAGTTTTTAACACTATTTAAGGTTAATGACATGAATTATTGCCGCACAATAGATGATATGTTATAAAAAATCTTGTCTTTTAATTATTTATCCTTGTTTAGAGTTTTGTCAAACCATCTTCTACTAGTCAATCAACTATATAAAATTATGGGTGTGCTTCAACCCAAATCCAACATAATGTGATCGGTTTGATAAAAAAAATTAACCCAACCCAATCCGTGTAAATGTTGAAATCCAACCCAACCCAATCAAGTATCGGTCGGGTTGGGTTGGTCGGTTTGTGCGACTAGTCAACAAAAATTAAAGTCATACAATTTTCTAAGGAGGCGCTATATACACACGTCAATCACTTGTTGATGTGTAATTTCATTTTTCTTTTTATCGTGTCCCCTTTTTTCTTTTTTCTTTTTTGTCATTTAACAGTTCAACGCCTAATGTCATCAAGTGTATTGTTTAACTATCTTTTAACTTTTCTGTTTATAAGGTGAGAATACAAATAAGTGCTACAGAGCATTTTCTTTTTCTATTTTAGTGCCATAAACATCATTTTAATGTATAATTAGTGGCTGGGCCTCGAGCACGTACAACCTGCGAAAATTGACACAAATAGAGCTAAAAGAAATCAACTATCAAATGAACCACAAATATTTTATTTTTAATTTGCTATTTTTAATTTTTTTTGGCATGATTTGCCTATAAAAAGGCAGCAAGTGGCCTTCAATTTTCACACAACTCGTGTCTTTTGTTCTCATCACACAACTTTTGTCTTTTGCTCTCATCATTTTTCAAATTGTTTGATTGAAATTTTCCTCCAATTCCATAGGTTTTTCTTTTCTTTTTTCTTTTTAATACAAGTTCGATAAAGATCTTTCACTATTTAATAATATATTCAATCATTATTTCTCTCCCTTTAAAACAAAACTCTTTAATATTCATACTCATTTTCAACCACACATTTACACAATAAAATATTTTACATGTAAATCTAAAATTTTTCTCTACATTTTAACCACACATTCTCCAAAAAATCACTATTCAAAACTCCATATTTTTTTTTTTCAATATAATGACAAAATCAAACTGGGGCTCAATTTTTTTTTCAAGGGCAAATTGTCAAAAGATTATGTGAAAATGCTAATTTTGATATAGCGTTCGGTAAGACAAGAAAAATTAAAGTTATTCTTCAATACCACGGATGTAATTTTTCTATTACCTTTGATTCTAAGTAATCCCATGATATTAATGTTGACCTATGATTGATTTCATGTTTTAATCATAACAAACAAGTTAATTTTATTTCTAACAAATGAATTCAAATCTTCTTAGCTATTGTTTTAAAGTTGATCGATTGGAGTAAAAAAGGTCACCACCGAAAGGCTCGCATCGGACGATCAATAAAATTCAAGATAGAAGCCAAGAATTCACGACAAATCACTCGAGACAAAGAATTTCAATAGTCAAACATCGAAAATACTAGATTAAGATATTTTGCATTCATGTGTAAAGGTATAACACTTCAATCTTTAACAATGAATTATTAAAAGCTCAACAAATATTTTTTTATGCACTAAAAAATTATTTCATAAAAATACTTGAATGAAATTTATTCTTCAAGAGGTACTTCAAAAGCCTACATTTTTCGAAACAATTAAGAAAGAATAATTCGATTAATTCTGTCCAAGTGAACGTCCGATTAATCCAACAGTCACATTTTTAATTGTTATGAATTCTAATGCACAATAGCTAGCTTGGTTGTCCATTCAGAATGCAGACATCTGAATTTGTTGTCCGGTTAGTCAGAATCTTTTGGTGTTTTGTCCTCTGGAAATACCAATTCACTTTGCGTTCAATACAACACTTTTTAGAACATTTAAATGAAATATTCTTGAGTAAATTATATTAATCTTAAATCTGATTTATTTTTATCAAATCATTTACTTTGAAAAACTTTTAACTGAATCAACTTTTGAAAAACACTTCTCTCATAAAAGTTTTGCTCTTCTAACACTTGGGTTTCATTCATTGCTATTCATTAAAGTGTAAGCCTAATTCTCTCCTTATATATAGTTTGTTTTTATCACTTATTAAGAGAGAAGTTTCAAATTGTAAAATCATTCATCTTTAAATTTATGGATCATATTGATATCTCGTAATGCTCAATATTGTATAAGTATCGGTGCTCCTTATTTGTAAGTCATCAAAAGTGTTATAAATGGTTAGATTGTGTCATAAGTTAATCAATATATTGAAAATGTCTTGCTCATATCGGAGAACTTGGTAACGGAGGATGTAGATAATTGTTTTAGATCGAACATCCATAATTATATCGTTTGAATTCTCTCTACCCTTCTATTTATTAATATTTCATTTATATTTATTATTTGATTGATCTGCTTGCTTTTATTTTCTTATGATCATAAATTGCTCGATGTGTTCTTAACTTGGTTGATTTAAGTCTATTTTTCGAAAAAAAGAAGTCTTTAAAATTAATTTATCTCCCTATTTTGGGATTTCAACTGGTATTAGAGAAAGGTATTCACATTTAAAGATTTCACAAGTTTGAAATGACTAAATACAATTTTTAAAAATCTTAAGGGACATTCTACAAATTGTCCTCCTTAATGAAAATAGCTTGCCAAAATATGTTTGGGCCAAAGCCATTAATACCTTTTGCTACATCATTAATAGAGTTCTAGTTAGTCGAAAGAAAACTAAAACTACCCATGAGTTATAAAAAAAATAGAATTCTAAATATCAGTTATTCCAAAGTATTCGGTTTAAAATGTTTTGTTTTAAATACAAAAGAAAATTTGAGAAAATTTGATTCAAAATTCGATGTTGAAATCTTTCTAGGATATTCATCGACTAGTAAATTTTATAGAGTCTTTAACAGAAGAACTCTAGTCGTTAAAGAATCTATATATGTTATTTTTTATGAAACTAATGCTCTTGATCATGAGTAAGCTATTGCTAATGATATAAGATTGAAAATTCATTTTGAATAAATGAATATAAAAGATCAAAATAAGGAAGATCCAAAAAAATGAACACAAGGAGAAGCAAACGTTCAACAAAATGAAATAAAACCTTCTGAAATATCAAATGACCATTCTCTACCAAAAGAATGAGGTTTTGTTCTTTCTCACCCAAAAGAACTAATTATTAGTGATCCATCCAAATGTACTGCTACTAGAGTTTCTACTAAGAATCATCTTAATAGTTGTGTTTTCATTTTGCAAATTGAACCAAAAAATTTCAAGAATGCCGAGTTTGATAAATTTGTATTCTAACTATGCAAGAAGAATTAAATCAATTTGAAAGAAATCATGTTTGGAATTTAGTTGCTAGATCAAACCGTCATCGATAAAGAATGAGATTTTAGAAATAAACGAGATGAAAACTAAATAATTGTGTGTAATAAGGTTAGATTAGTTACCCATGTTTACAATCAAGAAGAAGGCGTCGATTTTGAGAAAACTTTTGCATTGGTTGCTAGGTTAGATTCTATTCACATGTTTATTGTATTTGCTTGTCATAAATGATTCACTCTTTCTCAAATCGATATTAAAAGTATATTTCTAAATGGGTATATTCAAGAAGAATTTTGTGTAGAGCAACCCTCCAATTTTAAAGATCACAAGTATCCAGATTATGTTTTTAAACTTAGAAATGCATTTTACGGCTTAAAACAAGCTTCTAGAGCTTGATATGAAAGATTGAACAAATTTATACTTTTAAATGGCTTTACAAATTGGTAAAACAGATACTACTTTTTTCGTCAAAATTCAAAAGAATGATATGATTGTTGTTCAAATTTATTTTGACGATATAATATTTGACGTAACTAATATTTGTCTTTGTAAAGAGTTTTCAAAATGCATGAACAAGAAATTTAAATGAGCATGACGAGAGAACTTAAAGTCTTCCTTGGATTTCAAATTAAGTAAATTAGTGATGGAATATTTATTAGTCAAAATAAGTATATATTGGACAAGTTCAAGAGATTTGAAATAAATGATTTGATGACAATGAACATTCCGATGAGCACATTTATAAAATTAGACAAAGATGATTAAGGTACTTTCATTGATACAACTAAATATCGAGATATGATCAGAACCCTTCTTTACTTAACCGCAAGTAGATCCAATATCATGTTTAGTGTGTGTTTATGTGCTAGATTTCAATAGAATCCTAAAGAATCATACCTTAGTGATAAGCGCATTTTTGTGTACTTATTCGAGGCCATATTATTAAGCTTTTATGTCATTTTATTATTGCATTTTACTTAATTTGTGTTATTTTTATCTTATTTCAGTTTTAGACCTGTTTCTAAGCAATTGAAAAAGAAAAAAAAAGGACAAATCGACCAATTGATGGAAGTTTGGGTATTTCAGATGATGCTATCAGACCACGACTGTTCCCACATACACTACGTGATAAAGCACTGGAGTTGTTGGATTCTCAACCTATTGCCATCATTAGCACCTAGAACGACTTGGCTCAAAAATTCTGCACAAAGTTCTTTTCGCTGGGCAAAATTGCGAAATTAAAGCATGACATCTCAATATTCCGTCTAGGTAAATCAGAATCCTTTGATGAAGCTTGGAATCGGTTCAAAAACAAGATAAGGAAGTGTCCTCACCACAGTATTAGCAAAGGACTCCAGGTCTAATATTGTTATGTGGGATTGATTCCATCATTCAAAAGTATGGTGGATTCTTCGTCAAATGGTTCATTATCAACAAGAACTATTGATGACGCCTTGAAACTATTTGAAACAGTGGCAACTACTACAACAATATAGGCTTTTGAACGGAATGTTCAAAGGAAAGCGCCAAGTGTTTACGAGGTGGATCCGTATTCAGCCTTATCTACAAATATAGACTTATTATTTGATAAGGTGAAAAGCATATCATAAATAGCGAATGTTGCACAAGCTAAACAGCCAAGTTGTGGAGAGTGTGGAGCTGACCATAATACATCAAATTGTCCTATTCTTACACAAGGTGTGTAACAAGTGAATTTTGCACAATGGGGACAACATCAACATAATAATCCACATTTAGATACTTACAACCCAGGTTGGAAGAAACATCCAAATTTCTTGTGGGCTAATCAAAATCAGAATAGGCTATAGGATCAGTTTTAGCAGCAAGGGAAAGATTTGCAACTAGAAGAAATGCTCGAAAAATTTATGGAGAAAACAAATCAATACGTGAAGGCTAATAATTAGTTCATGTGGAAGACTGAAACAACTCTCCGAGATCAGAGTGCTGCTACTAAAAATCTGGATACTCAAGTTGGGCAGATGACACTTTCTATGACAAACAGAGTACCAGGTACTTTGCCGTAATACCAAGACTAATCCTAAAGAGTACGTAATGGCTATAAATGTTTTGGGAAATAAACTAGTTGAGGATCCATATGTGAAAGAAATTACACCAGGAGTAGAGTACAATTATCTAAAATACAAATCCAGAGGCCAAGTGTAAGTAAGGAAATTGTACCTTCTTCAGATGAGGACCAAGTGGAATAGGCTGAAGAGGCAATAGAGGCATCTACTAAAGAGAGTTCAGATACACCATTGGTTAAGGAAAATGTTCCTATCAAACCTTATGAGGCTCTTATTCCATTCCTACAAAGGTTGAAGAGATGCCAGCTAGACCAATAATTTGAGAACTTTTTGGATATGCTGAGGAAATTCCACATTCATATCCCATTCATAGACGCAATACAACAAATTCAAAGTTATGCAAAGTTTCTGAAGAACATGATATCAAAGAAGAAAATTTTTCTAGAATTTGAAACTGTGGCACTAACATAGGAGAGCAGTGCAAGATTACAAAAGATATTGTCTCACAAGCTCAAGGATCCAGAGAATTTCACCTTACCTGTTTCAATTGGAAACACTGGTACTTTTAATGCTTTATGTGATACTAGTACGAGTATTAACTTGATGCCACTTTCTATTTTCAAGAAACTCGGTTTGGGAGAGGCTAAAGCAACAACGGTGACTCTGTAGCTGGCGGATAGATCTCTTACCCAATCAAGGGGGATTATAGAAGATGTGCAAGTTAAAGTGGAGAAATTCATTTTCTCAGCAGACTTCCTTATTATGGACATAGAAGAAGACATGAATATTCCAATCATCTTAGGGAAACCATTCTTAACAACATGTCGAATTTTGATTGATATGGAGAAATGAGAGCTAATCTTGAGGGTAGATGAGGAGTAAGAAGTTTTTAAACTATATAATCCACCTAAACAACCATAGCCATCGACGAGTGTCAGTGTATCAATGAAGATGAACTATTCCTTCAACAAAATTTTCAGAAGAGAAAACCAAAATTTGGGAAATTTTTAAGTAGAGACGGGAACAGAGAATTCAAAGTGTGGAGAGCTAAAAAAGGATGCAGAGCTGGAAATTGTAAGGAATGCACCGGTGAATTCCTTCGATTTAAACCACCATGAACTTATCAAAGTAGAGTCAAGTTATAGACTATAAATTAGCTCTGGTTGGGAGGTAACCCAACAATTCTTCTTTTTTATTTATTTATTTCACTTTATGCATTAGTTTAGAAATTTCTTTTTCGAATTTTTATAATATTAGTTATTCATTGTTTTTACAGGATACAAATAGTTTATGCATGGTCCACATTTCTTTTCCTCCATCACCTTCACACTCGCATCTCCATCGATCAGAGAAGTATTCCTAACCCCGACTTTCTTTATCTTTATGTGAAATTGTCCTTAACGTTATGTGCTGTTGAGTTTACATTTTACTATTCTTTAAACATTGAGGACAATGTTCTGTGTATGCTTGGAAGTGAGAACATTTGGAAATATTTTATTCATCATATTACTGCAGTTTTCCTGTGATGGTGTGAAAAAAAAAAAAAGGTTTTTGTGCAATTTTATACTAGCTACTGTTAGTTTTTAGTTGTTTATTTTCGAGCATTAACTTAAAATTTTGTGTGCTCGTGTGAGTTTGATAACTTTGCCGACCATGATGTGAATATTGGACTATGTATGAACTGTGAATGATGAAAATAGTGCATTTTAGATTAATCAATGCTTGTGAATGCAAAACTTGATATTTTTATTGCACAATACTCATGTTGACATATTTGATTGGTGATTTGGTTTATTACTTAGAAATAGTTGAATGTCGTGCACAAACCTGAATAACCTCTTTTCCACTAAACCTTGGCCAATTTTTAGAATAGTTTGGAAGTGGTTGAACTATTGCAAGGGAACGTTGAGATGAGTAGGGGTTCCGTGCATGATATTATCTTGTGTGGATTATCTTAAACTAATGAGATAAAAACAAGGTGAAAGTTTTAAATTAGAGATTAGTTTTAGAAACTGGAAGTCTAAAAGATAAGGGGCATTGCATTAATCTTTGAGTAAATAAAAACATCTTTTTGAGCATGTATAACTCGAGTGATTAAGCCTGTAAGGGTTTAAAACCTAGTGCCCCATGGTCATCTGATTTGGAAGTCATCGGCCTAAAGCTCGTTACAAGGATTATATAGAAAGCAAATGAGAAGATGTTACAAAAAAATAAAAAGATAAAGATAAAAAAAAATTGGTGAATAACATACATACATACATATATGTATGAATTGCATTGATTAAGCCCTAGACATTTGGTCAATAGAACTATATCTCTAATACGAGGTGAGTAACTTAGTTTAATCTTAGAAGTTGAAGTAATAAAAAATAGAAGAATCTCTACTTGTTAAAGTGTGAACTTGTAATAGTCCGATACATCCGAACGAAGAGAGTGTAAGGAGCATATGTAAATGAGTTTAATTTTAGATCACATCTCGGGATAATTGAGTGACAAGAATAAGTTTGGGGGGTGTGTGCATCTCTCGAGCGAAGTAAGGAAATACTTGATTACTTTGTGTCAGGTGTTGAGCTAATCATGATCTTAATATGTTATCATGAGATTTCACCCATATAAACGTCAAGTTATGCAGGCAACATATAGAGATTGATTTGATTTTGTATTGTTGTAAATGTTCATTTTGTTTAGTACTAAGTTCCAATCTTGAGACGCGGCAGGTCGTTAAACCATGTGGAATTAAGTTTTAGTTTTGTTTGAGAACGGACAAAGATTTTAGTTTGGGCGTGTTTGATAAGCGCATTTTTGTGCACTTATTCGAGGCCATATTATTAAGCTTTTATGTAGTTTTATTATTGCATTTTATTTAACTTAGGTTATTTTTATTTTATTTCAGTTTTGGACATGTTTCTAAGCAATTGGAAAAGAAAGAAGGATAAATTGGCCAATTGATGGAAGTTTGGGGACTAACATGCATTTGAGTAAAAGTCGAAGCATTAAAACTGAAGTAATTTGATGTGGAGGACCTAGATGGAATAAAGAATGAAGAAAATTGCTGAAAAGAAAATTCGTGAAAGTTTTATAACTAAGCAATAGCCCAGTTATATTGGCCGCCTGACCATCAACATCATCAACATAAGCAATTTTTTAGTCTGGGCGGCCGCCCCATTTTTCTACTGGGTGCCTACTCAGGCCAAATCCACAAAGATTTTCTGGTTTCTTAATTTGATTACAACTCTTATGGAAACGAATTTTGGGGTGTCTTTTAAAACCCTAGGACCTTCCAAAAGTGAGGGGGAGACATTACAACATATTTTGAAGAGCTTTTGGAACAGAGAGCAAGGGAAGAACATGAAGAACAACTCCAAGAACACGAAAATTCAATTGAAGATTAGTCGGGATGATGTCGTTCTTCATCTATTTTTCTGAGTTTCTTCACTTCACCATGCTAGGCTAGATTAATTTGTGTTAGGGAACGATGAACTATGTAATTTGATTTTTAATTCTTAGTTTTACATTATTGACATAAAAAAGCACGTTTTGAAATATTTGAATGATTTATATGATCTTATTTTCTCCATGACTATAGTGCACGATAATTATGTGAGTTTGGTGATTTATTTCATGCATTCGAGAGAAAGGAAATAAATTCAACATATATAAATCATCACAGGGTCCGATAGGGGATAGAAATATACGTCTATACCTTATGTAAATCTTTAAGTATTCATAAAAACTCATGCATTCTCGTATATTCGCATCTATCATAGAAATATAGTTGGGTCATATATAAAAATATGTTTAACATTACTCGAGAGAGATTGTTGAATAATTTAGAAACATTGATTTGTCAATATTGCAATCGTGTGTCAGGTGTAAAATTAGGGTTAAAAAGATTATTACTTAAGAATTCGTGATCGTGGCATATTCATATCCAATTTGCATTTAGTTAATTAATAGAATATGGACAGAAAAAAAAATTGGCTAGGCGAGAATATCTAATCAAAATAAGAAAACTCGAGGCCGCTTACCAGAATACAGAAACGTGTAAGTTTAATCCAAAATGAAATTAAATATGCTATGATACCATGTTAAAATATTATAAATTGTATATAATAAATTTGTATTTCTATCACAAAATAGAAGACCTTATTTATATGGTTATAAATAACTCTAAAAGGAAAGATTGTGTGTTAATAACATAATCAACTATTGAGGAAAATAATCCCACACAATTGAAAAAATATCAAGAAGATTATTCTTGACAATTTTTCTATATCTTTAACCAACATGACTCACAGAATGATGAATATGATAACAATTTTTTTTTTTTTTTAACTTCATAAACTCCTATCATTTTTTTTTCTACCTACGTACTAGTCATTGAAGAAGAATAATTTTTCTATTTCTTGATTTTTTTTTTTCCCTTCAATGTAGAAAAATTCCTTTCGATATAATTTCGACCTTTTGTTTTAAAATTAACAATCAATCAACAAAGTCTATTCTTAGCTTGAAAAATAAATCAAATATATAATAGGTTTCTTTGACATCCCTCTTTTAAATTGTCCTTGTTTTCTACAAGCTTTTAGTAAATAGTTTTAGTGCTTAAAACCTATGAACTGAGGTATCATATAATCAGATGTTTGAGAAAAGTCCTTCAAAGTGCAACTTAAAATTGAAATCAAAAGCCCAATTATCGTTTCTTGTTCCTTGCTGAAATAACTTCAAATTAGGACATCTCATTAGATGCCAATCTTCAAGGATTATGTTCTAACCTAATGCAAATATGTCCATCTCATTTTATTTGATCGTTAATAAATTATAAATTCTTTTTGTAATATTAGCCCTTGTTTGATTGTCATTATTTGAGAAAAAACAATGTTTTAAATAGTGATTTTAAGAGAATGCGATTAAAAAGTAAGAAAAATGTTTGGTTGACATGCAGAATATTTTATTGTGCGAATATATAGTTTAAAATGAATATGTAGAATAAAGAGTTTTCAAATAAATAGTTACCAAATAGGGGCTCATCCTAAATAGTACTCCCTTTGACTTGTTTTCCTTTTTCCTTACTTTGTTCCAAATAATAGATCACTTTCCTCGTGAGAGTATAATTGGTTTCTTAATTTCCTAATATTCTCTTATGTAATATGTTTTGTTATCATTAAATATGAACTACCTATCATATTTAAATTACCATTATTTAATTTGTGGTTGTATTAGGAGAAACGCAAGTAAAATATATATTTTCAACTCTATTAATTTTATTTTCTTGATTTGTGTGAATATGAAAGCAAATTTATCTTTATGAGACTAAGTCCATGTTTGGTAAACATTAAAATTTTCATTCTCGTTCTTCTACTTATTTTCAACCACATATTTTTCAATAAAATAATATTTCCCATCGCATCAATAATTTTTTCTTCTTTTTCAACCACACATTCTTCATCAATTTACTATTCCAAAATACATTCTTCCAAAAAAATGTGGCTTAAACACACCTGAAGTAAGTAATTAAAGTTTAGGTCAATTTGAATAATTAAACTCAACGTATATAATCAATTAAAATAAAATTTCTCTTTTACGATCTCTTTAGATGATCATAAATGCAAGAAAAGAAGTCTGGAATTGGCACACCATTGATCCATGGAAACCGAAGAATGCCTACTACATAATCAGAGCAATTACATATTTTCTGATTTAAAGCACTTGCATATTGTGATTAGTATAAGAGCACTTGCATATTGACAGAGTTCTATATTTTTAGTTAGTCAAATTATTCTTTGTCAATCACAATATTGTGTAATTATTGTTGACCTCAATTTCTGACGAGGTTAAGAGATCCGACTCCACTCATGTCCAAGTAATCTCTTTCTTGCACATTTGGATAAAACTTACACTCCGACTGTTAAGTCAGTCAATATATTTGGGTGTGAAACATGAGGAAGATGTGAGTGACGATAGTGTTCGGGCACCGGGAGTATTTGAGAGACCAAATATGATAGCAATATTACTTAGAGTGAGCTTTCATAGTAGAAGAGGTGGAATGGTTACCGTTGAATAAAAAGACATGTGGCCACATCTTAATTGCTAAAGTGTCTTGTCATAAGCCGCATTCCATCGGTCTAATGTGTTAGAATTTGGGTGTGATCCGAATTCCTTGTTGAAATAATTGAAGAATTGTAATTGAAGTGCACTACATATTTTCTATAAATACTAGGCTTTTCTATGCAATTTATAGCGTGAGATTTATGATTACTAGTTTTTAGGATCATTATAATATTTTTCTCTCTTTTCCATTATTTTTGAGGCAATAAAATCTCCTAATTCATCTACCATATTATTGTCTTCTTTTATTCTTTTGTTCTTGATCACATACTTTATTATTTTGCTATATAACTTTAACATCTCAATCCGGTGATTGGTGTCACAATAAGTGGTATCCATCCTAACAAGTGGTATCAGAGCCAATGTTCGTTTCCGCAGAGTACAATGTTTGATTTGTTCGAAGTTTTTTGTTCGTGTTGGCTTTCATGAAGTATGGCATAACGCTTTTGGATCGGAGCACTAGATTTTCGCTATGGCAGGTTAAGATGCATACACTACTTGTACAATTGGATTTGGATGATGTCTTGCTGGGAATTGACAAGATGCCCACAACGTTGACCGTGGAAGAGAAATTACGGAAGGATAAAAAGGTAATTTCTCACATTCATCTTCATCTATCAAATACTATTCTTCAGGATGTTTTGAAAGAGAATTCAGCAGCTACTTTATGGTTGATGTTAGAACAATTGTGCATGACTAAAAGTCTGACAAGCAAGTTGAACCTTAAGCAGCGTTTATACTCTCATCGCATGACAGAAGGAGGATAATTGGAATATCACCTGGCTGTATTTAAAGAGATTGTCGCTGATTTGGAAACTTTGGAAGTAGAGTATGATGAAGAAGATTTGGCCTTTATCTTATTGTGTTCGTTGCCCGCTTCATTTTCTTCTTTTAGAGACACGATCTTGTATAGTCGTGATACTCTCACCATAGAGGAGGTTTATGAAGCTTTATATTCAAAAGAGAAGATGAAGCATTTGGTTTCTAAGGCCGAGATAGAGAAGGCCTCATTGCTCATGGTGGTTCTGGAAGGGGCAGATCGAAATCTAAGTTTAGTAATCACATTTATAACTACTGCAAGAAGAATGGGCACTTGAATAAGAATTTCTACAAATTGCAGAATAAAGAAAGGATGGATGCAGGCAGACATTCAGATATTTCAGGCGAAGCAGACCTCGCGGAGAACATTGTAAGTGATGGAGAACTCTTAGCTATTTCTGACATTGAGTCTAAACTGGAAGATGATTGAATTTTTGATTTAGCGTGTGTGTTTCATATGTGTCCTAATAAGGACTTGTTTGCTACATATGAAACGATTTCTAAAGGTGTCGTATTTATGGGAAACAACGCATCTTGTTGGGTTGCTGAAATTGGTACGATCAGATTGAAGCTTTTGGATAGGACAATTACAACACTTGGCCAGGTTCGACATGTTCCAGATTTGAATAAGAATCTCATCTCGTTGTCTATTCTTGATTCAAAGGATTATGAGTTCTTTGGTGGAGGTGGAACATTGAAGGTTTGTAAGGGTGTCCAAATTGTATTGGAGGGACAATGAAGGTCTCAATTATACATCTTGCAGGGATGTGCAGAATTTGGAAGAGTCAATCAGCACGAGTTAAGTACCGTAATGGACATTCAGTTTGATACAATACCTTTAGGAGCTCATAAATGGTCAGATTTGAAGAGTACATCTAAGTGAAATTTCGAAGATGTGGCTAATGCCGCTTTGCCATCATCACCTGCGGTGCCATTATATTCAACTGCTAGGGACAAACCAAGTGGAACAAGGTATGTGGATGTTGATTTTGTTGAGCATGTTTTAAGTGGAGTAGAAGGTATACAATCTAGCAAGGAGCGTTCTGTAAAAGCATTGAAAATGATTTTACTTTGGGGTGTGTTACAGCCCAATTTGGTTAATTCAAAATCATTATGATTTTTTGGAATCTAAGGTAATTCTGCAGAGTAATGCTTGGATTCATTGGAAGAGGTGGAGTACTTTGCATTTTGTATTTTGTTGGAGAAATTAAATTTTTTATTATTGTTGAAGAAGTCAATTCATTCATTGGTGGAATTCGTGTCAATGTGGAGATTATTAGAATTTGGGTGTGACCCGAATTCCTTGTTGAAGTAATTGAAGAATTCTAATTGAAGTGGACGTCATGAAGAATTCAAGTTTGGAATGCTACTACAGTCCTATGTCAAGTTGAAGTTCTATTTTGGAAACTCATTGAGAGTTGGAAATTTGGTATTTGGATGATTGGAAGAAGTTTAAAGTATTTGAGTTGTATAGTTCTAAGTTATGAAGATCAAATTTTAATGATAATTAAGAGTTTGACTTGAAGGAGGACTTTTGGATGGCAAAAGACACTTTTTTGAAGATTAACCCAAGGGATGGATGACAAGAAAATGGCGCTGTAGCGCCCAACGAAACTATGGGGCAGAACCCCCGGTGCCTAGGCACTGGGATCAGGCGCCAGGGCTCTGGCCGAGCCGGGCACGCGGGGAATTTTTGAGCCCAAATGTGTGTTTTTCCGCATTTTTCTTCTCATACTTCGTTTTGGACTCAGTTTTTGGCATCCTACTTCATCAACAACTTTACCAAGAGGGTTTGGACGTCCCCTACAAGTTATTAATAAATATGAGGTTCTTCTATACAATTTATAGTGTGACATTTATGATTATTAGTTTTTGGGATCATTGTAATATTTTTCTCTCTTCTCTATTATTCTTGAGGCAATAAAATCTTCTAATTTCTCTGCCATATTATTGTCTTCTTTTATTCTTTTGTTCTTGATCACATACTTTATTAATATATAACTTCAACATCTCAATCTTGTGATTGGTGTCACAATAAGTGGTATCAGTCCTAACACTATGTTTAGGGACATTTATGTTACTGAAAGATAGCCACCCTATGACATAGGCTTGACATTTAGTCCTTGTTTGACACCCATTAATTTCTTTTTCTCATTCTTCATTTCAACCACACATTCTTCAAATAAAATAATATTACACACAAATCAAAAACTTTTCATCACTTTTCCACCACACATTCTCACATCAATCACTATTCCAAAATTTCTATTTCTCCCAAAATGGGTTTCAAACAGGGGCTTAAGAGGCAGACTCACAAGTTAACATGGATGATTGGCTGCTGTAGAGAGCTCACATCAATTAATTATAGAGGATCTCTAACCAAAAAGTTTCTAAGAAGTGTGCTTCATACGCCAGTGGATATTCACCTCAGAATGGTGTAGCACCACATTGCATCACCTAACCTCGTCCATGGAGGGTTCAACATTTGCATACGGATTTGATGGAATCCATCACTTCAACTACTAAAGGGCCTCAATTAGGTCAGGTAGGAAAGTGACGTGGAGTATGGGCCGGGCCTAGATCGCTTATTATGTGGTTGCAACGTAATCATGTTTGGAACCTCGTCAAATGAAACGTAATGATTATTCTTTCCATTCCTCTGTGCTGGAATTGGTATATAATGTTCGTATGATAACTAGTGAAACACAACTTCCCAAATATCCTTGTTTAATAATATTTATGGTAAATACTATTTACGAGATCTATCTTTTTGTTATGATGGGGTTTTAAAATGAAGGAGACATCCACTAATAAGTGCCTTTTTATACATTTATTGTAGGCCACAAAGATGGATAATTGTTAATAAATATGTGGAATTTAGCTTAATTCGATGTAATTTGTGTTTTGCAGGACAACAATGATGAACGTGGTGAAAATTCGGAAAACAAGCGAAAAACGACTAAAATGAAGCACAATCAAAGTTTGAGGACTCAAGTGCAAATACTAAAAAGTTGTGTCGATCTCACAGTGAAGATTTGAGAGTGTTGGGCATCAATTGGATGAGGAAAGAAGTCAAATGGATGACATAAAATCGCAGTACTATCACAAATCAACCTCTAGCCGAAAAGGTTTTGCTTCGAATTTTCACTTTTAGTTTGAGACCTATTTTTGGAATTTTATATTTCTGGAAGATTTGTATCCCTTTGAGTAAGATTTTCAACGCAATTTGAATCATCTCAATCGAATATCGGGAGAGAAAGATATGACCAAAATAGGGAAAGTCGTTCGGTGGGAAAGTCAATCTATCATGCGGCCGCACACATGCAACCATGGAATCAACAGGAGAGAAATTTTTGTTCCATGCGGCCACATGGTAGGTTTTCGGTGCGAATTTTTTGGTTCCCTTTTCTGGTTCAAACTCTTATGAAAAGGAATCTAGGGCAACTATAAAAGCAAAAAGTCATTCAAAAACAAGGGTTAGACATTATTTGGGAGAAAAAGGCATCGAAGAACAAAGAAGAAGGCAAAATCGAGATATTTCACTCCAAGATTAAAGATTGCAAGATTTAAATTCAAGAATTTGGTGATATCTTCTTCTAAATATTTTTCTTGTTCTTTAATCTCATCCATGCTAACTAGATTTTCAATGTACCAGGTAAATGATGAATCTCGCTATGTGATCTTTTAATTTTCTATTTTGCAATTTGATATTCAAACATGATTAATGGATGTTGAATGATTTATATATACTTTCTTGCTTCCATAGTTAAATTATGTGATTATGTGAGTTTGAGTACTAACTAGATTTTCAATGATGAACCTCGCTATGTGATCTTTTAATTTTCTATTTTGCAATTTGATATTCAAACATGATTAATGGATGTTGAATGATTTATATATACTTTCTTGCTTCCATAGTTAAATTATGTGATTATGTGAGTTTGAGTGATCTATTTTATGCATTCGAAAGAAGGGAAATAGATTCTACAAAATATAAATCATCGTAGGGTCCGATAGGGGATAGAAATATACTGCTATACTTTACATGGATCTCGAAAAGTTTACAAAACGTCATGCATTCTTGAATATTGCATTTGTCATAAAATATGCCAGAATAGGTTAAATCCTACTCGAAAAACATTATTGGATTGATTTTTCAACCAATTCATCGTGTTATGGAATTGTGAAATATAGGTTAAAAGTAATCTTGCTTGGTGATTCGGGATCCTAATGCGCTTTTCATCCATTAATTTCTTCAACTCGTTGCATTCAAACGTTATCGTTGCATTTAGTTAGTAACCTTAGTTTAACTCGCATTTTAGTTTTAGTTGAGTTATAAAATTCAAATCATTAGTCATCTGAAGTTTAATAGATTCGGTTAAGGTCTGGGTAATAGAAATCAAGTTAAATCAATTATCGTGGGACGATAATAGAAACTTTACAATTTTCACTTCATTATTTGTTAACAAACCGTGCACTTGCGATGATTTACAAAGCAAACATATTTTCATGAACAAGTATAGTTTATACGTATTTATGATGGTTTTCATCAAAGGCGTAGTATAAACCCGTATTTGTTGTAAATATATCAAAGAATAAATGTAAAGATCATATATATATAACTTACAAGATGAATATGTGATACTTCGAAACTCTTTTAGTCTTTGAACCACATAAATGTTAACTAATATGGAAGGCTCATCTTAAAAACGAAAGGGTCTCTCCAAGACATCTGAAATTGCTGCTACACTATTTTGCATGGAATTTTTCTGATTTCTAAATTATTCATAAATATTATTGGCCCGCGAACTAGGTCTCAATCCCACATAAGGAAAATAATTATGTTTTCGACGAATATAGGTTATTCAAGAATTATGTTTGAGTCATTTGAAAAAGGCCAAGCACTACAAGAATATTTAGAAGGATGTATTCAATTGGGACTTTTGAAGACTTTGATGAACATTTTTAAATGATGACTTATGTGAATTTCGTGAATCTTTTAGAGATTTGAATGTAATTAGTTGAAGTATTTTGTAAACTTTCTTTTGACATAGAATTTATGTGAATCTAGTGCAATATTGTGAAATTATCACATACGAGATGGTAATTCTCACAATTTCCCTTTTCATTCATTTCCCCCCATATAATAAAAGGATATTTGAAAAATAATAAAACTCTAAAACCTTAATTAAATAAATAATAATAATTATACATATAAAAAATTAATTTAATATTCAGTATTATTAATATAATATACCTTTAAATAATAGATAAAAATATATATATTTAAATTTAATTATAAATTAGCCTTTATAAAATTCTATAATTTAATTAAAAATAGATATTTTTTTTCAAAAAAATAAATGAAATAAGAAAAAGTTATAAAAATACAATTTAATTTTCATAGAAAATAGAAATAAACAATAAGAGAGAGAAAAAGAAAAATAGAAACCAATACAATCAATAGAAAAATTAAATTTCAATCATAACTCTAACGTTCGTTGAAGGGAAAAGGAAAGAGAAGTATTGAAGAAAAAAATACATATTAATTTTTATTTATTTATTTATTTTTTTGTGAAAATCTCCCTAAATCTTGTGATTAATAAGAGACAAATTTTGAGATTTTATTTTAATATTTTTTGCTTAAAAGTTAGTACGCACCATGGAGACTTTTTAAAAGTTTATAAAAGTCTCAATTGAATACACCAATACTTTTACAGAGTTTTCAAAAGTCTACATTGAGAGGGTGTTTGGTGTAGATTAAAATTAGATTTTTTAGCAGATTATGATAGAAGTTTTTGAAATGTATGGTTGAAAAGTTGTGGGACTCATGAAAGATGTGGTTAATATTAATTGTTTGACTTTGACTTGGATTAAAATCGAATTTTAATCCGGACCAAACATGGACTGAATATCCCTAAACTTTTTAAATTCCAAAAAGTCATTAAAAGTCTCAATTGAATATATCCCCTTACTTTTTACGGCGTATGGCTAAATGCCATATAAAACAATGTCGTATAAAGCAATGACATATAAAAATTAAGTACCGATGTCTTATGGATATGTGAGCATGTGTATATGCATATGCGGACGTGTGTTGCAATGCTGTAAAAGTTTGGAATCATTGAGATGAAAAATATGAATTAAGAATTACTGTATTTACACAAGAAAAAATGCTTTTTGCAACATGCAAAAGGAAACATTCATCAATTGCATGTTGCTAAAAGGGGTCTATGGCCACATTCAGCAAGTGTATGGTGTTATTGGTTGACAAAATTGAGTTTTGGCACGTTTTTTTAATGAATGTTGCTAATACAACCTTTTACAACGCTCGTGGACGTTGTCTTTAATTTTTTTTGTAACGTTCAATGTGCATTGTTGTTAACATTTTACAACGTGCAATGCGCGTTGCCGTAGATTAGTTTTAGCAACATGCAGTGCTCGTTGCCATTAGTTGTTTAAGCAACGCGCTCATGAACTTTTCCATTAACCTTTTAGCAACGTGCAATGCGTGTTTTCATTAGTTGTTTTAGCAACGCGCTCTTGAATGTTGTCATTAACCTTTTAGCAACGTGCGGTGTACATTGCCGTTAACGTTTTAACAACGTGCACACAAATGTTGCCATCAATCTTTTCTCAACGTTCATTGCACGTTGTCGGTAATTATTTTAGCAACATTCTTTGAACGTTGCCATTAACTTTTTGGCAACGTCCATTGAACATTGCCGTTATTTAGATCCGATCTAACCTGCTCAATTCGACCCGACTTAAATTTAAAAAAAAATAATCTCTATTTGACTGATTAATTTTGTCCTAACACACAAACCCATTTCCTCATTTCTCTTCTCCCACAAGAACCCTAGAATACTCTTCCCATTGCCAAAACCCTTTTCTTCCCCCTCTCTGCCTAATCGATCTATTTTATGGTTTTCTTGAAATCGGATTACACACTTGCATCGATTGATTTTGGTGCTTGAGAATCTTGAAGCAAGCTTTCATTATTTATAGATTGTTAGCGTCTGGATCGTTTTTGGTCTTTGAGCGAAGGGATTGGAATCAATCAATGGCCATGAAGGTGATTAATTGATTTATTCGAGGTATTAGCTTATTACTTTGATTAGGTTTGGAAAAGAACATTATTTCTTCTTTCTGCTTGACATTGTTGATTCATTATCATTCCGATATATGTAGAAAGATTTAGGAATGGTTAAACTAAGTTTCTGACAAGGGATTGGAAATTGTTTTAGCATAATTCTTGTAGTCAACAAGTTTTTAAGCAAAAGCTTAGTGTTGATTAACAAAAGAGACGATTAAGGATTCATAAATTGTGAACTGTATCTTAAGTACATTTTTCTGTTTTTTGTGAGATTGAGGAGCAATCGATGTGAAACTTGAGAAAGAACAACAAGGGATTTTTGCAAGAGAAATCTGCTTCCTTTTATCACCCGAGACCTCAATATGAGCAGCTCTATTCTCATTTCAGTTTAGTTTTGCTTCATACAAGAGCAACAATATACTACTGTCATTTTCATTGACTTGGCAGTGATATTCTGTGTTGCATTAATAATGGATCTTTGGGTAATGGAGGTTTGTGATAGTGTGTTGCTGATTGACCATGACTTTATAGTTGAAGCTTAATAATATATTTTCTATAGTTTGACTCTGTTATCTTATTTGAAAGTGTTTTTCTTCAATCTTCAACTTAAACTTGTAAGTGCTATTGTTTTTGGTCAATGCTTTAGGGTGTTCTGTAACCTTTCTGCATAGCTTTAAGACATGTTATCCGAGACATTTGAAGTTAACTTTTTGCAGGTGTAAACGAAGTTCAAGGTGAGTTGGCGATAATAAACATATGCAACAAGATCATTCAGTCTCCCTTCTTTTACCTAAGTTCTCAATAATTCAATTTTTGATCTCTCTGAAGTTGAATATCATATCATTTCTATTTCATCACCCGACTCGTTATATGGCAACACTCCAATACCATACAAATATATGTATGTATTTATGTATATACTTGTCATTCACATCCTCAGTCTAAGATTATTAATTAGACACTTATTGTTTATTTTTTTGCAGTGCAGATTTCTCTAGAAGATGGAAGGGCTTGTGGTAGTTTTTTTTTAAATGTATTAGATTTTTTGATGTTTTAAAAAAATTTATCTGAATTTTGTATAGATATTGTTACATTTTGGAGTTCAGTTAATGATGATTACTGGAGTTACTTAATATTGTTATCTTCTATTTTATTTTGTGGTTCATTTATGTAAATCATTGTAAAAATAAAAGAATTAAAAATATGTAAAATGACCTACGACATTGTTCGCTGAACGTTGCGGAAAGTGTCTACAACAACGTTCGTGGAAACGTTCAATGAATGTTGCAAAAAGTTGGAACTCTATGGCAACATCAAAACCCACAACGTGTATCTGAACGCTGCAAAAGGTCTATGGCAACTGTTTCCCCCCCCCCCCTCCAAAATTAGAGGCTCCGATCAATACTCCACAAAGGTTGCCACGTAAGCAACATATCCACGTGGACAGCCATGCATACTCAGTAGCAAAATTGATGGAGAGCTAGTTGGAAGGCCTTTAGAGGAGGTTATGAGGTCAAGGTCAACAAAAGCTATGGCTATCCGAGACTTCTTCAAGAGCCGAAGCACTCTTTGACCAATGTCTCTTCAGCCCTAATAACGGAGGCCTACTTGAAGCCCTTCCATGTAAAAGTAGAGGCTTCTTATGTCCGAAGCACTAAAGCTCCCAAAGCCCCACGCAAAGACTCAACAAATATATTCGAAGCCCTTTACCATCAAGAGCTCTTCAACAAAGGCTGGCCCTGATCCAGCAAAATCTGATGCTGCCCGTCATTATGGATCTGAAGATCTTTTAGAAGTGATTGATGAGATATGTAATAAAGAGTGTCAGCATGTCAGCCTACTACTAGGACGACCAACCTTCTGCCAAATATTAATGGTATGGAGTAGACGTTGATGTGGGCTTCGAGTTCGGCGATGCTGCCACGTGGATTTGATCCAAGAATTTTTTTTTACGTTGGCTAGACTAGTAGAAATGGCTTCTCTTTGTATAGAAAAAGGGAAGGGGCATTTGCTAAGAAAAACACAAAATATAAGATTTTATATACTTGGTTCTTTACATATATTCGAAAAAAACACAATAGCAAATATATCAAGACTCCAATACAAACGTTTTATCATTCTACATCATATCTATCCTTCCACATATTCCATTACAAAAGATAGATCTAATATGGGAAATTGATCGGGTGTTCGTTGATAGTGCGAATACCGATGTAATCATACTGTCGAGGTCGGAACACCTTTGTCTCTTGCCGGAAAGTGCCTCCCGTGTCCATTCCAGTCAAACTACAGATTCCATTTAGGTAGAAATGCGTTGGATCCGTACTTGACGTGGCAAGAGTGGGCTCGGTATCTATTGAGTTCATTTTTTGGGGTCAACAGATTGGCGTCATCTGTAGAAAGTTCCTACATTTAACCATGAATACACGTGTGAAGAAGCCCGACTAGGTTTATAATGTTTGGTGAAAGAAAGTTCTTGTTCTTGGAAAAGGATCGTCCTTGAAAAAAGAACGACTCAGAACTTAACACCCTTTGAGAAAGAGGACAAACTCGCTTACTAAATAGTCAAGAAATGAGTTTCACTGACGAAAACCTAGAAGAACGAGGGAAAACCCTGAAGAAGGGGAACCTTCACATGCGAAGAAGGGGAGGTTCCAAAGGTGGAGGCAGGTTCGCAACCAGGCTAACTAGGGAGATGGCAACTATGGCTGCCAACATGAGAAATATCACCCAACAGAACCTAGTCATGCAGCAAATGCTGATGAACATGTAAAGGCAAAGAGACTACCAAAGCCCTCAACATACAGCCCCTGAAGATGTCTTTCCTGAAACTCAAATATATTATCAAAAGGAAGATGAAGTACATAGTCAAATGGCTGGACACCACTATAATAGAATGGATGAGCCTCGAGATGGGGAGGTCAAGATAGATCCGTCGGCTAACTATGCCTCGAAAAGGCTACAGGAAGCCCCGTTTGACTTTCCTTTGAATTACCAGAAGAAGATAGGCCCCAGAGGTCTACAAGTGTTTTCAACAGAATATGCCCAGGGATGCCTAGAAATAGGCGAGCTCATTCACCCCAAGTGCCTAGAAATAGGCCAATTTATCCACCTCATCCAATACCTAGAAATGGGCAACAGAAGCCTCGTCCAGATGAGGACCAGCCTATATACCAAGAAGAGCCTCCGACTCGACCCCCTAGAAATAGGCGCGAAAGGCGAGAATAGGCTAGAAATGAAGTAGGAGCCTCCCAACTACCTCCCCAACTTTACCAAGGGGATAATGAGGATTCAGATGAGCCTCAGAGGTCCTGCAACCTAGATGATGATGAACACTCTCCTTTCTTCGAAGCTATAAGGAATGCTCACATGCTAAATCACTTCACACTCCTTAAAATTTCAAAATATGAACAATTGAAGACCCCACAAAACATATGAACAATTACGAAACACATATGAATTTGAAAGGGGCCACCCATCAATGAAGTGCAGAGCCTTCCACTTGACCTTAAGTGGAGGAGCAGAAATTGGCACGCTAGATTGCCAGAGGAAAGCATCCGAAGTTGGTCTAAATTCAAGAAAACTTTCTTAAAGCGCTTTGCAATCAGCAAGGAAGGAGAAAGACCCATCCAAAGGTTGCAAGATATGAGACAACAGAATGGTGAATCTCTGAAGAATTTCATTTCTCGATTTACTGATGAAATGACATACTGCGTACAAGTTACGGGTAGAGAAGCATTAACTGCCTTGAGATGAGGACTAGACATGAACTCCATTTTGTGGAGAGATGTACAAAACAAGGACCTGGCCACCTATGACGTTTTGCTAGAAATGATAAAGCGTAAGATCCTCAATGAAGAATTAAAGGATCACAGGAACAAGGCTAGCCAATGTCTGCCACCTCCACAAATGCAAAGAGGAAGAGGCCCTACTTCCCATTTGATAGACAGTCAAGCTCCAATGAACCATGGATAAGAACTTGTCACGGTAACACTCAATGCAGTGCTGACTTTAGCCTATGAGAGGATGACATCCCCAAAAGGGATCACCTCGCTTGAATCTCGAGGCTGACCTCACATGCCTTCCTTAGACGAGTTTGAATGTCATGGAAGAAACCTTTGCATGGATGAACCATCCACCATGCAAGGAAGTGTATGCACCTCGAAAGAGAGAGCGACATCCCTAGAAGGGATCACCTCGCATGAATTTCGACATGCCTTTCTTCAACGAGTTTGAATGTCATGGAATAAGCATTTGCATGGATGAACCATCCCCAGAAAGGATCATCTTGCCTGTACTCCGAAACTGACCTTACATGCCTTTCTTCAACGAGGTTGAATGTCAAGGAAGAAGTCAAAAGTTCAAGAAGTTCAGCCAGTTGCCTCTTGATTAAGCCAAAATGATTCAACCTAAGTATAAAATTACTCATGTTGATTCAACCTAGGATGAAATTATTCAATCACGTTTAGCAAGTCGACCATCTCAGACTATTCGATTAAGGTCTGTCCTGATTTAAAAATCAGACAACTTCATTTAGCTAAGTTCAAATTAGCTCCACTTTGGTTAAGTTCAATTCCATCATATTCTTTAGGTGGGGAAAGGGCTTGATCCTAAGTAGGAGAGATAGAAGCCACTTCCTCCGATGGAGACTCCGCCGAAACCACTTCCATACAATCATCCTCTATGGGAGTCTGAGGCATATTTTCTTCGATAAACTCTACCTTTAGCTCCGAGGCATCAAGGTCAGTGAACAGCTCATCCACCTTACTAACCACCTCGTTGTAAGCATACTTCCCCCAGTATGAACCGAGGAGCTGATATTCTTCAATATAATGGAAGTTGGTGATATAAATCCTCACTGCAATTTCACCCGCCTCGGCAACATCTATTTCATACATCCTACACTCATTAGCATAACATTCTACTTGTTTCTCCATGAAGTCTTGAGCGTTCCTACTGGCATTCAACAGGACGTTAGCCTCCTTAAGAGCCTCGATAGTAAGCCTCTGATGGTTGTTGGAGGCCTCCACCTTCTTGGTCGGTGAGATAAATTCACATTGTGATTCGTGAACCTCCAGCTTCATGGCTTCGATTGCAAAAAGGAGGGATGCTAACTTTGCCTCATCTTCAACTTTCTAAGCTTTTAACTCATCAGCTTCAACTTTGACCCTTCTCAGTTCAGCATTAGTAACGTTTAGTTGGGTGTTCGCCTTCTCCAAAGCCTCGACAGTGAGCCTCTGATGGTTGTTGGAAGTCTCCACTTTCTTGGTCAACGAGGACACATCACATTGTGACTCAGGACCTTCTGCTTCATGGCCTCAATTTCAGTTAGGGAAGAAGCTAACTTTGCCTCATCGTTAGCATTCTTAGCTCTCAACTCATCAACGTCTGCTCTGACCCTCTTTAGTTCAGCCTCGGTGACATTCAATTTTTCATATGAAGCTCTGTTCCTCTACTGAATATCGGCCAAAACTTCCTAACATTCCAAGACTACCTCGAAAGCCCTGGCACTTTGGCTCACCAGGGTGGCAGTAAGGTCCACTGCATCACAGGTGGCCATGTAGTCTTGCCACCTTTCAGTTCGAGACTTATTGAAAGCATCAGTGGCACCTCCAACCTCAGCAGGCAGCATCTCTATCACAGCTGAAGCAATTTTGCTGTCACGTCTCCCCAGGAAGTTTCCAGACTTTCCTAGTGTCCTCTCCGTTATCTGCTGGGAAGCCTATGCAGCTGTTGATGTAATATCCTCGGTGTCATCACTGACCTCCCGAGGCTGCTCTCCAATTGCAGCATTAATAGAAGCTTGCAGCAATTTAGGCTGCTTGGGAGTTACCTTCTCTCCATATGACACAATTGTTTCAAAGCTACCGGAACACTCGCTCACATGGGTCAATTTCATTTTCTTTGAGGACTCTTCAGCTATCCCCTTACCCTTATCATTTGTGGACTAATTTTATTAGGAGGCCTCCCTCTCTGTTACCCCCCAAAATTAGAGGCTTCAAATTAGTACTCCACATGAGTTGCCACGTAAGCAACATATCCACATGGACAACCACGTATACTCAATAGCCAAGTTGGCGGAGAGCCAGTTGGAAGGCCTTCAGAGGAGGTTATAAGGTCAAGGTCAACAAAATCTATGGCTATCTGAGACTTCTTCAAGAGCCAAAGCACTATTTGACCAATGTTTCTTCAGCCCTAATAATGGAGGCCTATTTGAAGCACTTCCATGTAAACGCAGAGGCTCCTTATGTCTGAAGCACTGAAGCTCCCAAAGCCCCGCACAGAGACTCAACAAAGATATCTGAAACCATCTACCATCAAGTGCTCTTCAACAAAGGTTGACCCTGATCCAACATAATCTGATGCTGCCCGTCATTATGGATCTGAAGATCTTTTAGAAGTGATTGATGAAACATGTAATAAAGAGTGTCAGTATGTCAGCCTACTACTAGGACGGCAAACCATCTGCTAAATATTAATGGTATGGAGTAGACGTTGATGTGAGGCTTCGAGTTCGGCGATGCTGCCATGTGGATTTGATCCAACGGTTTCTTTTACGTCGGCTAAACTAGTATAAATAGCTTTTCTTTGTATAGAATAAGGGGAGGGCTATTTGCTAAGAAAAACACGAAATATAAGATTCATATACTTGGTTCTTTACATATCTTCGAAAAAAACACAATAGCAAATATATCAAGACTCCAATACAAACGTGTTATCATTCTATATCATATCTATCCTTCCATATATTCCATTACAAAAAAGAGATCTAATATGGAAAATTGATCGGGTGTTCGTTCATAGCGCGAATACCGCCATAATCATACCGCCGAGGTCCGAACATCTTTGTCTCTTGCCGGAAAGTGCCTCTCGCATCCATTCCAATCAAATTACCGATTCTATTCTGGTATAAACGCACCGGATCCGTACTTGACATGGAAAGAGTGGGTCAGGTATCTGTTGAGTTCATTTTTTGGGGTTAACAGCAACGTTTTTCGTGCTTTGTCATAAGTCGTTTATGGTGTAGTATTATGATAAGAAAGAATTTAATGAATTATTTTTTTAAATAAAGCTTAATATGATTAATGCTGATGTTTAGTTGGCCAAGCATGTGTTCTACTTATTTTGGAACGTCAATACTACTACATATGTTCGTTTTTTTCTGAAATGATCTGATTCAATGGGCGAAAGCTTCCATGTGAATTTTAATCTCTTTATTAAGCAATAGATCTCAATATATAGAACGCTTGAAGCATCCAATATCTATGCACACAAATAAAAGGAAAGTACACTAATAAACGACATTTAGACCAAGTTCTATTAGTCATTCTACGATAAGGTTTTCGAATGAAGTTAGAAAAGGATAGTTAGGCCATGTTTGATACACTCTAATTTTCATGGAACTTGAAATTTATTTTCCAAAGTTCCAACTTTTTGGTTCTACAAATTATGGATCTTCAATGAAGTCTTCCCCAAAAAAGTGTCGTCTAATGTCACTTTGAGGATCATAATAAAGAAAAATTCTAGAGAACTATCATGGTCGAACTACATAAAAGGAAGGCATAGTACCAATCTATTATGTGTTTCCCTATAGTTACCAGTTAAAACATACAAATAATAGTTTAGTGTACGTCTTAAAGAATTCAGGTTCTTCAGTGTAGTCTTCCCTAAAAGAGTATCTTCTAAAGTCAACTAATAAGATAATTTTTTGATAAAATCATCTTTGGTACTTCAAAGAAGCCAAGAATTGATGTATATTATACGTGCGAGTGTGTATATGCACACACACACAAATGTACATAGGATAGACAAAATGAGTCCCATTCAAGCAGTGTATATGATTAAAAGTTTCAACGAACGGCAGGAGTAAAACCACAAATGTTTCCAAGAGCCTATGCAAATGCAAAATTGGAATAAGGGCAAGAGACAAGTTTGGGTAGGATATGTGGATTGTTCTGTGATGATTAATGCACGCACGTGAGTAGGTGGGTACGTGATGATTTGTCTTTGTAGATAGGTGACAATATATATTATTATCAACTATTATAGTAGTATATTTATAGTAGAGACATTCACAACTATCAAAATTCATTTCAAGATATGTCTTTTCCATCCAGATTATGTGGTAGCGAGGATTCTAGGTCTCAAAGGGGTTGGGCTAATCAAAGAATGCTACATTAAACTCAATATGACTAGCATAAGTTAGAATATTATTGTATTGGTCGGTAGGTCATGATTGGTTCCGTGCTTGGGCTACATTTTGAACTAGGCTAAAGCCGGATATGAGGGTTAGGAGTCGAGTCTATATATAGATAGGCCGAATGACTTGGTTTACAAGAAGAATGAAATAATAAGCACCAATCGGTCAAGCAACCAAACTGAGTAGACCATACTCTTAAAAGAGAATTACTTCAGCAGAATCTCCAAGCTAGTGTTTGTATTTTTCCAAGTGATTAATAATGTATTAAAATTGCTATACAGTTGTCAATGATAATTACATGGTAAAAAAAAGTGGGTGAATATTGCTCCTTTACTCTCATATTAGAACCCCTTAAACTTATTTTCGTATGCTACAACAGTATAAAATATTTCAATTGGATAATTTCTCAAGAATAATGTATTATATGTTCAAATAGACATAGCAATCAATCAAATCAAGAAAAAAAACACATTAAAGTCGACCAACAATAAATTTTAATTTGTCGTTTATTGCTGTATATATATACACACACACGTACAAATAAGACATCTTGAGATTATGGAATTAAAAAAAAAAAAGTAGTATTCTGTTGGTGAAGTACAATACTCCTTTTGGCAAGAAAATGTTGAGAATCAGTAAATTAATTAATCGATCCCACGTTGCAACTCTCGCAGGCTTATAGGATTCATGATTTCACTCTAAGTTTGATAATACACCAAGTCAAAAGAATGTAGTAAACATCCTAAAATTCCATCAATATAACCATAGAGAAAGTTAATTTTTTTTTATTTTTTTAATTTAAGAAAGGTAAGAAATTACTAATTATAAGAGAAAATAGTCTATTTTAATTAACTAATAGATAACAAACCAAAGGAAGCTGAAAATTCATCCGAAGACACTTCAAACTACTTAGAGATAATTGACATGGAAATTTACGACGATGTATTTGATATGTAATTTCTGTGCACGTTAAAATTCATCTGAAGGCACCCCAGTAGTTTTTCTTCTTATTTTCAATGATGGAGTTTAATCTTCTGATAATTTTAGCTATATCTCTTATATAAGCTTTAACTTTTATCAATGAAATAAATTTATTTTTTGAGTGCCTGAATGAAATTTTAAATCGTGAAAGAGGGAATAAATGTATTTATTTTTAAAATACGAGAACATACATCTCTTGTAAAATAATCTGGGATGAGATTGCGTGAATTGTTACACTTGTCCATCCTCGACTCCTGCTTTTTTAGCTTCTAGGTAAATAATAGAGCAAGATAAAATTTATCCATATTCAGGAGACTGTGATCTGAACGAGATTGAGAGATCAGTGGTGAGACATTTCGAGAATCATCGAAGCTGAAGAAGAGTACTGAAGAATGTGTCGTAAGTAGTGTATTATTTATACTGTTTGTATTATATTATTAGCTGTCAAATGCTTCCAAACACATCTCACGGGGGATTTTTAGACACCTCTCTCTTTTGTCAATTTGTCCTTTTGTAGTAGTATTCTTAAAAGCTGTCCTAGATATAATTGTTTAATTTGTTTGAGTTTCATACGTTTTTACCCACTTGTTTTAAGATAATGCCTTGTTCATCTTTCATTTACTGTTGGTGCAATTATAGGTCAGGAAAGTTTTGTATGTGTATACACAAACAAAATATTGGCTCTTAAAATATTTTCTTTAGTGGATAATAAATCAACTCGTCGAGACGATGATTAGCGAAGAAGTGTGTGGAGTTAGGCCAAAACCCCCCAAAATAATCGCAAGAATGGAAAAAAATTAGGGTTTTTAGAGTTTTACATTTGAAATTTCGTTTATTCGATGAAATTGCACCACAATTGAATGATTTGGAATGTTCAAAACTGGATAAAAGCCCAAATTTGATATGGATTGGTGAAACTTGAGAAAAATGGAAAGAAAATTGGGAAAAATGACGAAAACCCTAAAAATAACGATAAAATTCAAATTTATGGGTTGTCACTCGAACGAGAAGCAAACGATAAGCAAGCAAGGCAATCTTTACTTTTATTGCTCAAACTATGTTCAATGTTAGGCTGATAAAAAACCAAATGACAAAATAGCACTTAATTTTTGAAAAGTTCGAAAAATGCCCCCCCTCCTTTTTTTAACATGTACCCAAAATGCAGATAAATTCAAATATGCAAATGATCACATGTACTCCATAAATAAGCTAAGTCAACAATGAAAACTATATTACAACTCATCGATTAAACATGTGCTTGATCAAAATCAACAAAATCAAATACATTGTATATTATGTTGTAAAAACAATGCCCCGCGTTTTTTTTTTTTTTGTTATTTTTAATTTAAAACATGAATGCACTAAGCACACACACAAAAATGTCACACACAAAAATAAAAATAAAAATAAAAATAAATAATAATAAATTAAAAAAATATGCATGAATTTTCTCATAGAAAACAAATAAACAAATATGATACATGCATAAATCAATGTCACACAATGATAAAGTATGAGCATGCACCAAAATACCTAATCAGTTAGGTATGTAAATGCTCTTACCTTTAAGAATATCGTGATTTATTTCAAGATTTCGCAGATCATTTTTCTTCACTCAAACTTGTCTAGTGACAAAAATATTTCCAGACATCTATTTCATTAACTTGGTAATTTACTTACCCGATTAGTAACAAAGTCAATCTGATCAGCAAACTCCTGATTCTTAATTCTATTTAACTTTCAGTTTTTATTTATGTTCAGGAAATAACGACACCTAAGCCTTATGTGTCCTAACCAAATGTATGTGATCGCTGACGTTTATCCTTAGTTTGGCGGGTTATACGCTATTTAATAGGTCTTTGTCCTACATATTCATTATTCTTAGGTTTAGGGTTAGACACATGTTTAAGCTGGTCAATACTAGGAACAAATGTGGTTTTGGACGTACTAGTAACATTATGATCATTTTTATTGTATCCCAGACCTCCCTTATTACCAGAGGCTTGCCAATTTCTAGAATGTTATCTAACTTCTTAGAACCACTAGAAAATGCAAGAAGTTGAGACATGGAATATTTTAGATCGCTCAGAAGATTTTTAACTTGGATTTCTAAGGTTTTCTTTTCAACTGTAAGCACATTAGCTTTCCTAGAGGTCTTCTCAAACTCACTAATGAGGTTCCTAATCTGAGTATCTAAAGATTCGTTCATAGAATTCAACTCACTCAGGGTTGAGGTAGATTCCGGATGTACACTAAGAGTTTCTCATTTTCTGACTCAAGTTCCGTGTCTCTCGTACTTAAAACTTCATTTTTAGTGAGAATCTTAAGACTCTCCCCATACATCTTATCAGGAGTCTCATGGATATCTTTATCATTATCAGAATCTTCCTCATTATCAAGATCCTCACCACTACTTACGTTCTTAGCCTTCTCACTTCCCTTATTAGATTTATTCCTAATTCTAGCAGTAAATGCAATATATTTTCCACTTTTCATCACAAGTGGATTTCTTACTCTAACTGTCCAAGTTAGACTCGTTATCAGTGAAAGTAGCATTCATAGCCCTATCTAGATTTCTCCTATTGCCAGGACACTCACTTCTAAAGTGGCCAAAACCTCTACAATTATGACACTTTACAATTTTAGAACTTTTCCTAGATCCACTAGAGCCAATACTATGCTTCTCTTGAGGTTTTTGTTTATTCCTAAATATTTTTCAAAATTTTTTAACAAAGTAAACTAGCTACTCTTCATTAGGAGAATCTGAATCTGAGGATTCTCTATTACTATTCCTTACAATATTCAAGGTCAACGACTTATCATTTGTAGGTATAGCTAATGTAATTTCATAAGTCTGAAGAGATCCAACCAACTCTTCAATCTTAATGGAATCTAAGTTCTTACTCTCTTCTATTGTTGTGACTTTAGATCTAAACCTTCTGATAGGAATCTAAATATTTTTTTGACTATCTTAAGTTCTAGGATTCTCTCACTTAGGTTGAAACTAGAATTTACTATGTCATTTAAACTCGCATAAAAATCATCAAAAGTTTCATCCTTCCTCATCCGAATTTCTTCAAACCTAGTGGCTAATTTCTGCAATTTAGAGTTCTTAACCGCGCGAGTTCCCTCACGTGTGGTCTGTAGAATATCACAAACCTCTTTAGCTACCTCACACATAGACACTTGCCTAAATTCTTCCGAGGATACTACCATAAATAGGGTATGTAAGGCTTTACTGTTCCAGTTACATTCATCTAAGTTCACTCTAGTCCAATTAGCAATAGGGATGGGGAATAGTTCATTATTAACCGTAGAACTAGGTTCAGCACAATTATTCACAACACTAAGTCAAATACACTCATCCATGAACTTTAAAAAGGCTATCATTCTAATATTCCAATATGCATAATTACTATCATCAAAGTATGGTGAGACGAATAATGAATTACTCATTAGATAATATGGGTCAACGAATGAATTTGGCCTCTGATATCAATTGAAATTTACGCAGTTCGACCCAAACTACACCTAGAGGAGATGAATAGGTGTAAATGCGAAATTAGAAATTTTAATTAACCAGTAACAAGTCACTAATTAATTATCTCTAGATAGTTAAGCATACAATCCAATTACTCTATGTTTGAATACTGCAGAATATGAAAATAGTAAATAAATCAGTAAAAAACACGCGGAATGTTCACGGAGAAACCTCAACTTGGTAAAAACTCTGAGCGATTTACCAGTCAAAATTCACTATAAACGATCGAACTTACAGTCCGTCGACAAGATGATGACACGAACATTCTGGATTGCGTGCCTCGCAACAACTCTTACTGAGATTCTAACAGCCCTCTTGGATTGTGCACTCCTACACCAACTACTTGATGCAATATCAAAACCCTCTTGGATTATCTAACCCTTGAATTTGCGGATTCATTTGTCTCTTGTGGATTCTCGAAGAACTTCGCGTTCCTCGGTAAGTTTGGTATTTGATGTTTTCTCCGCCAAATATAATCAAATCAATGAAGGTTGAAGTCTTTCAATGAATTGCAAGATGAAAAGATGAAGCTCTCAAATTCTCTATATGTTTCAACATTCTCCTTTACATTTTGTGGCATTATGGTATTTATATGATCGGATTAGGGTTGAATGGGCAGGATAAAAAACCTTGAAATCGTGATTAAAAAATTATCGGCTAAACTTGCGACGACTTGTTGCTCGAGCGAGAACCTGATGACAGTTCAGAAAAATCGTGGAGCCTTTTTTGTCCTCTTTTGAAGCTTGAACCCTAGAACCTATACAATTCAAATACGAAAATTAAGACCTACTCCTTGATTTTTATAACAAATGCAATTTAGTCATTTTTGTTTACAAACATGCCAATTACATCGTAAATTATCAAAATCTAACAGATATTTTGAATAAAAATTACCACAAGAAAGTTTACTTATAATCACAAGAATTTTGTAGTTTAAATTTTTCCTACATTTATGAAAATTGTTTACAGGTAACTGAACATTTGTAAAGCATAATAATGAATGTTTTTCTTAATTAAAAATCTTAGCAGATACCTGTAAACTGAGGGCAAAATTGCCATATGGCTAAAACTACTCCAATTATGTATATCATGAAGGAAACAAACAAATAAATCATACATTTTTTGGAAGCTCTATCTTCCTTTAAAATACCCCAATTCCTGTTGTATAGTCCATTGATTGAGTGCTTCTGTGTGTGTTAGTGGGACAGAGAGAAGAAGAAGAAGAAGAAGAAGAAGAAGAAGAAGAAGAAGAAGAAGAAGAAGAAGAAGAAGAAGAAGAAGAAGAAGAAGAAGAAGAAGAAGAAGAAGAAGAAGAAGGAAAGATGGATTCGAAAGAGCACAAAAAAGCCGCTCTATATCAGAAACTGGAACAGCTTCGTTCTGCTAGCAATTCCACTGCTGTGCGTATAGAATTACTAAACCTTTTCAAATCTCATTAATTTCTTCTTTCTCGTTTGATATCTTAAACACATCTTCTGCATAGCCTAAGGCTATCGTATAAACAAAAGGATGAATAATATTCTCAATTTTCCTTCTTTTTCTTAAGAACTTCATATTGGTTTTCCATATGAATGGATAGAAAAGGAGGAAAATAGGGTCAAACGTAGGTACTTCCCTTTTGCGCTAGTTTTGGGCGAGTAATATGCCTATTATTTATGGTAACTCTGATTGTGAAGATGTTATTAGTTGACAGTTGGATGAGAGGGAGCGGTGGAGGCAGGGGTAGTCCCCGCAGCCTCCCACCCCTAATTAATGTAGAGGGGGAAAAAAATTGTAAAAAAAAAAAAAAAAAAAAAAAAGGGAATAGTTTTCATATTAGCCCATCCCAATATAATTTTCTGACTCCTTCCCTAATGGGAATAGTCCAGGTTCTTAGTTTATGCACTCCAACATGAAATTAATGTTCCGTGTATTTTTTCTTCACCTCCATATAACATGAATTCTGAAAGTGGGTGAATAGGGAATAGTTGGGTGAAGATTTTTCTAAGTTTTCTCTTTATTACAAATTATACTCCTATATACAGGCTTGTTCTCCTTGTTTACAGTAAATATTTGTGGTCTTACAGATGAATACAGCATCAATAGTTGTAGATGCATCAAGATACATTGAGGAGCTGAAGGAAAGGGTTGAGAAACTGAATCAAGATGTTGCAACTATACAAAATTCAAATGAAGAAAACTCCTTACCAGCGGTATCCTTTTCATTTTTTCAAATTACAACTCTTTTTTTACTATTTTTTTTTTTTCCTGCTTTAGCCTTTATGTTCTTTCGTGATTCAGTAGATCAGAAAATTTTACAGCGTTTTAAGAAATATTTCTATTGCATTATACTCCAGCAGGTTAAAGTTGAATCGCTGGAAAAGGGCTTCTTAATTAACGTGTTTTCAGAAAAGAACTGCCCCGGATTGCTCGTATCTATACTTGAAGCATTTGAGGAACTAGGCCTTGAAGCGCTTGATGCTAGGGTTTCTTGTTCTGATAATTTTCGTCTAGAAGCTGTTAGCGAGGTAAAAAAAAAACATGTTATTGTTACATCATTTCTTTTTTAACCAGTGCACATATATTTTCAACAGTAACACAAAAAACTAATTATTATTGGACAGGCTAAATCAACAGATTTTCTTTACTGCATTTGATTAACAGTTACAACTATCAAAAAAAATGGAAAAAGGAAATGAAATCTTTTTGAAGAATTATTTATATGATACGTCCAAATAATTTTCATGCTCCGGAATAAACATCACGTGCGACCTGCTGAAATCTGCCTCATAATTTGTACCACGAGTTTGATATTTTGGTTTTTGTTGCTGACTACTTTAATATAATTGTTTTATCTAATATTTCAGTACAATAATATTATTTCTGCTTTTATAGATTTTGATAGTACTGCCTGCATGGAATTTAACCGCCCACACGTAATTTTGTTGGAAAATATAAGAAGAATTTTATTTGCAGAATGATGGACAGGCCGATAGCATAGATGCCCAGGTTGTTAAACAAGCCGTATTGCAGGCTATAAGGAATTGGAGTGTAAGCAATGAGCAAGACTAATCTGTCTTGATCTTCTTGTCATCTCTACACTTCTTCATTAATTTCTCCCAAAGGTTTATTAATTATTTTCTAAAGAAGTGAAGTGTTTATGTAATTGAAATTATTGCTGTCAGGATTGTAACCATCTAAAGAATCAAAAGACTAGAACTTGGGATTTTAATTTTTACAATCATGCTATGCTGTCAGTGAGGGTTTGATACTCTCCCTGATCACTCACAATAGGGGGAGTGGGGGGAGATTTTTTTGGCATTTTTTATTCACGTGGATCCTACGTGCATGCAAGTGTAGGTCAACCAATGGACAATTTTTTTCTGACAACTCAACTTAGTTCCAATTTTTATGAATAATATTATATAACATCACTGATGCACAAGGTGACATAATATCACTCCTACTTATTTCAAGTTAGTATGTAAGGGTACGCATTCCACTTGATGGATACTTATAACTACTACAAAATGGATTGCTTACGGCAAAATATTGCGGTGTTACTAAATTTAACTTTTTATGTATACATAATGAAAACATTTTAACAATAGACATAAACACATGTTATTTATTCTATAAAATGTGAATATTTTTTTTTACAGTGTTTGTTGGATTTCATTATAACCTCCTTATAATTTAAAATTAAAGTCAAATAGTAATTCTAATCGCACTCACAAATACTATTCATTTATTGTCCACACATGTCGTGAGATCCATTATTTGTCTTCATTATAATCACATTATATTTTTTCCCAAACAAGCACAAAGCTTGTACCACAACTATTTGTAGCATTCTTTTCAAAACCACAAGATGTGTTAAAACATTAGGTTGTACAAAAAGAAAAGAGCAATGCTATTTATACCTATTGAAAATTTTCCTAGTATGGCATGACATTAAATGATGAGATCAATCCACACATTTATTTGGTTTTATCATTTTCACATCGCCGTCACATTATTTGGGAATGATACGCACTATAAACAAATAGCATTGTTTTTAAAAAAAAGACAAACTTTCCTTTAATGCCAAATGATCCCTTACTAGTAACACATATTTGAGAATCATTATTTCAAAACTATTTATTTTATATATTCATTTTTTATGACATATTCACAAAATAAAATATTTTGCACGTAAATCCAATATTTTTTCCTATTTTTTAACCACACATTCTAAAAAAATTCACTCTTCAAAACTTTGTTTTTGTCAAATAATGGCCATCAAACAGGAGTTGATTAGCAAGCTTCATTTTTTCACATCCTAGACTGTAAGGATGTTTACATTTATCAGATTCATAGAATCTGCACCATAGTGCCGTGGCTATATAAGTAAACTCTTCTAAGTACAGTCCTGTGCCATCTGTAAAATGAGACCAAATGTTATGTCCCCTACAATTACCCAGCGAAGCTCAGAACCATTGCGAGTGAAAGTCCCAATGTCCTTGCAAACCTCAAAAATTTCACAAGCCATTATTATTTGAAATAATAAACGTGAATGACTATGTGAATAAAATATGGTGTTCCTGTGCAACTGTAAACATGTAGATGAATCGTGGACGTAATTGATGTCATCTTTTCTCGTTGGGCCCCTACCAAAATGATTGTACCTTTACATGATAAAAATAATAACCAGTAACACTCACCAAATGAGTGTTATAGTGATTAAGTCCATAAATTATAATTTTAGTTTGTTGTCATATACTTTTTTATATTGCAGCTCTAGTAGCAGAAGTAAATTGTGGTTCGTGTCATTTTGTACCTAGACTAGGTAACATGGTGACCCACAAGCTTATTCCATAGCTATTCCTTATTCAGTTAGCTTTAACTGGATTGATTGTATCCCGATCGATGCTCATTTCCCACGATGTTCCTGGTGACTTAATTCAATAGATTTGCTGTTTTGCTGTAAAAATAAAAAAATAACAATAATAATAATAATAACAATAAATAAATAAATCTTGTTAGGGTGACATTGGTGCCTCCTTAAATATAATTTTGGGATAATGTACGGTTATACATGATAATGGCGCCATTATGATCCTACGGTATAACTTAACAACTATTTATTTTGTTATCAAACTATGAAGCACGAGATCACAAGGTAGTATTTCAACAATAAGAATTGAATAAAATCAACGATTTGTTCATATTAGCATCAGCATGTCTTGACATTTTAATCATATAGACTTCATTTAATTTTTCCAAACAAAAATCAAATGTACATATTTCATTCACATTTTATTTGGTATAATTCTTGTTTAATAGCATATATAATAACCGTAGTATTTATAGTAAATCTGCATATTTTCTAATTCTTGGGTACCCTAAATTGTAACTGTTGTTTTGTTATGTTCTTCCTCAGGTTTCAAATGGGAATGTTCTTGCCTAAAACAACAATGAATGTCGTTGATAAGTGCAAAAATTATACTTATCTAAGATATCAATAGTGGCTTTTATTAGTATTATTTTTGAATTTGGTACTTAATCATTTGTGATTTTGGATCATGTTAGGAGAAAACCCCGATATTTGAGCAAATATTGATCAAGCTACAACTTTGCGATCAAATTTTGCACTTTTAGAAATCAAAGGATTGACTTGCATGCCTTGAAAGATAAAAAAACAGAGAATGCAAGTATAACAATAGTTGTCGGCAGTTGACTGGGAATCTAATTGGCTTCAAACCAATTGAAAAGGGTTTAACTTGACTAGGAAGCAGGCGGCAAATTTACAATAAAAGGAGGCAGAATACGCAGCAGTACGTGGACGGCAGCAGCAAGAAAGAAGGCATTCTAGATTTTGGAGTATAAAATCATCCATATTGTGCAAGAATTTTGGAATTAATCACATCCCATCGTCTAATTACCGGGAGATATATATATGAGTATGGAACTAGACGAAGAACATTGTTGAGATTCGTGTGACGAAGATCAACAATAGCTCGGAATGAATTTTATCTTGTTTATTGAAATTAAACCTGGTGATATATTTTGACTTTTATTTATTTTGTTTTTGTTAAACAATTCAGAGAAAATAAATAAAAAGAGGAGGCTAGGGTTTCATTAATTCTGCATAATGAAATTGAATACAAAAGAATGATTCAATATATATATATATACACACACACACACTAGGTATAAGCAACGTGCAATGCATGTTTGCTTAGTTTATATATAATTTTTTTGATTCATTAAATAATTAATGATGTAATGTTTATGTAATTGATAAATAATTACGCATTGTGATATATTAATTTTAATTTGAATAGTATTAAATTCTAAATTAAAATGTATAAATTTGTGTTTCGTACTATTATATTATATTAAATTTTGCACTTAATCATGAACATTTTGTGCATAATAAAATAATAGATAACATTATAATACAAAACTAAATAATTAAATATTTTTTCTTCATTGAGTTCAATGTATCTTACCAAATAAATTAATAGCATTTTTAAATTAATAATCTCCACATCTATTTTGTTTTTTTAGTTTCATTTTTTTCTAGTGACTAAAATGTAGTAGTACAAAGCCTTTTGTATTTCCCATTCATTTATTAATAATGTTCTAAAAGGCGTAATGCGTTGCGAGACGTCGATATTGAGAATCAAGAATCACAAGTTTAGGCGTGTCAATGCGAAGAATAAACGTCATAATGTGTTTCGTATTTTTAATATTATTTTTAAGACATTAAATATATTTTTATTTTAAAAAATCGTTTTTTTCTATATTATAAAAAAATAGATTTTTTACTATATCATAAAATCATTTAATATTTAAAAATAATACTTACTAAACATTTAATAAATTACTATAATATTGTTAATTAGTGTTAGAAGAATTTTATTTATTTTTATTAATTAAGGAACTAAACACGAGCATTAATTATAGGATTTATACGAAAAGTCTGCGAATTTGATAATTTCGATATCTGAAAATGGAGATGAAGGGTTTTGGTTCACAATCGAGAATGATTCTGAAGTGAAGTCCGTGGGAATTCAATTGGAGTCGAACCGAGTGCAATAAATACATAAAAATAATTCAAAGTAAATCTATATTTACTAATTAGATTCATTATCCTACAATTAGTCCCAACACTAAAAATTAAACATAAATATGTTAAAATAGTTTACTTTGTTAAATTAAAATATTTTAAACTTATAGAAAATAATATCTAACATTAATATATTAATAATCAAGTGCAATTTAAATTAAATTTGAAAATTAAATAAATGAAATAATGAAAGTGAATATTACAATTTAATTAGTTGTAATTCAAAATCAAATTAGTCAATTAGGCATACATTTGAAAATGATTTTGATGAGCATTTTAATATTATTATTTTTTTGTCACTATCCCACATTGAAAGTTTATAAAACAATTGGAGTTAAGAGCATATATAAAATGCACAATCCCACATTGGAAGTTTATGAAACATTTGGAGAAAAGTGTATCTATAAAATGAGGATGACATCCAATACTTCTCCATGTGCCTTAGAATTATAAATTTTGAAACCCAATAATGGTGTTAAAAAAATTTAAACTAAAAAAAAAAAATCTTGAAAATCCGTCCAAATCGTGACCGATTCAACGGGTCGCGGTTGAACCGACCAGTTCGATGGGTTTTAACCGATTTTGTAAATAATCAAAGTTAACCGGTTTTGACTGGTTTTAATCGATTTTGTAAACTTAAATGTTTTGGCCCGATTTTGGGCCCAGTTCCCGATTTTACCGATCGAACCGGCCTGGCCAGGCCGGGTTTAACAACATTGAGCAGTACAAAGTTTTTTACATTTCTCATTCATTTATTATTAAATAATGGAATTCCAACAGATACAACATCAATGACTATGACTTAATTGCTATTTAATGGAAATAATAAAACTAACGGTGAAAATAGATTTTCCGTTAAAAAAATAAATTCCTTTAAATTTTCCGTTAAAACAAGAATTTCCGTTTTATATGCACTTTATATATATAAAAGATATATAGGCTAAAACAAAGGAAATAAAAATGATTATTCTACATTTAATAAAAAATAAAATAAAATACAACTATATTTCTTAATATCTCCCATCAAACTCACGATGCAACAGCTACGAGTATCGAGAGTTTGCCAACTAAAAAACAAAAATGGAAAATAGAATGCAACTTGGTAAAGAAATATGTAAGATGCAAAGAAGAAGAAACAAATGGCAAAGTAATTGTGTCATGCTTGAGATGATGACGAGTAAGGTGACAATCGATCTCAATATACTTAGTTTGTTCATGAAAAATCAAGTTGTGAGCAATTTGAATAGAACTCTGGTTGTCGCAATACGTAGGAATGAGATGAGAAAGAAAAACTATGATATCTGCAAGTAACCAACGTAACCAAACAATCTCTTTGGTAGTAGATGTCATAGCACAATATTCTGTTTTGGTTGAAGATTGAGAAACAATAGATTATTTCTTGCTCTTCTAATAAATAAGAAAATCACCTAAAAAAATACAGAAACCAGTAACGGACTTGCGATCTGTGGGATCACTGACATGATCAATATCAAAGTATGCACGCAGCTCCAAGGAGGAGGTGAATGGAAGTAAAAGACTCTGAAAGACTGTACCCCGAAGATACCGCAAAATACGAAGAACAACTGCCCAATGAACTGTAGTAGGAAAATCAACAAATTGACTAACAACATGAACATGTTCATGTGCAATATCTAAACGAATAATAGTAAGATATACCAAGCTCCCAACAATAGTACGGTATAAAGTAAGATCTGACAAAGGTAAACCATTAGAAAAAGAATACTTTGCATTAACCCTAATATGAGTATCAACAGTCTTATTATCAGTAAGTCTAGCCCGCTCAAGAATATTTACAATATATTTCGACTGAGAAAGAAGATAACATTTGGGTGAGCAGACTACCTCAATACCCAAGAAATATCGTAGAGAACTCAAATCATTCATTTCAAACTGTCTAGCTAACTCTGTCTTCAAAATTGAAATACCATCAATATCATCACCAGTAATAATCATGTCATCAACATATAAAGACAGAATGATACGACCTGCATCAGTGCACTTAACAAAAAGAGCATAATCATGACAACTAGAAGCAAATTCAAGAGAAAAGATCACAACAAAAAATTTCTCGAACCAAACACGAGGTGCTTGTTTGAGGCCATATAATGCTTTCTTTAGCTTGCAAACATACCCAAAATCATGTGAAACACCAAGATGGGGCGCCATATAAATTTCTTCTTGAAGATCTCCATTCAAGAAGACATTTTTAACATCAAGTTGAGAGATGCGCCACTGATAAACCGAAACTACTGCAATAAGAGTACGAATAGCAGTCATTTTTGCAATAGGTGCAAATGTCTCCTCATAATTCATACAATACTGTTGAGAGTATCCTTTTACAACCAACCTAACTTTGTATCGCTCAATTGATCCATCAGAATTAGTCTTGGTCTTATACACCCAACGACAACGCACAACATTCTTACCAGGAGGTAGATGAACCAAATCCCAAGTACCAGTGTTATGCAAAGTAGACAGTTCCTCATCCATAATCCGCTACTAAAGTGGATCAAGAATTGCCTCTTTATAGAAAGAGGGCTCAGAGAGACAATGAATAGAAGCTAAAAAGGAAGTAAAATATGAAGAATAACAAGAATAAGCAAAATCTGGTAACTTTGTAGACTTACGAATGCGTGTGGATTGACGTAAAGGTGGATCCACAATCTCAGATGGAGTTTGAGGGACCATAGGAAAAAAGGGACCTTCAGGTGTATCGTAGAGTAAAGTATCAGTACCTGCATAATGATCAGTACGAATTGGTTGTAAAGATAATAGGGTAAGAACATGAGAAGGGGGATTTGAAGTACTAGGAACCTGAGATGACAAACTATCAGGATCGTCAGAAAAAGGATCTATACGAATAAGATCAGATCTAATCAAACTATGAGTAGTGGATGGAATAGAAAAAAAAGGTATATGCTCGAGAAAAACAACATGACGAGATACATAAAGTTTCTGAGTTGTTGGATCAAAACAACGATACTCCTTTTTACCTTCACCATAACCAAGAAAGACACAAATAGCATATCGAGATGACAACTTGCTATGTTCTACATGAGGACGAAGAACGAAACAAGTACAACCAAAAACTCTAAAGAAAGAATAATCAGGGGCATGCCTATACAACTTTTCGAAAGGAGAAAACCCTAAAATATGATAAGATGGAATTTTATTAATCAAATTTACAGCAGTAAGAACATCTTCACCCCAAAACACACTAGGAACAGAAGCAGACAACAAGAGAGAACGGGCAGTTTCAACAATGTGCATATATTTTCTTTGAGCAACACCATTTTGTTCAGGAGTATCTGTACACGAAGTTTGGTGAATAGTTCTATCTAAGGCAAGCAGCTCACAAAATTTATTAGAAGTGTATTCCCTACCCAAATCACACCTAAAACATTTGATAATAGCAGAATGTTGAGTTTTGACAAGAGCACGAAATGCTGAGTATATCTCAAAGAATTCAGAACGATATTTCATTAAATAAATCCAACAATAACGAGTATAATCATCAACAAAAGAAACATAATATCGAGACCCTCCTTTTGTAGCAACAGAAGAAGGCCTCCAAATATCAGAATGAATTAAATCAAATGGAGAAGAAGAAACATAAATACTTCGATTAAAAGGTAAAGCAGAAAATTTTGCCAGTATACATCTACTACAATAAGAAATATCATAGGGTTGCAAATTTCCTAAAACCCCTGTTGAAGCCAAAGATCTCAAACGAGAAGATGAAACATGACCTAGGCTAGAATGCCATAAATAAAAACTAGAAGAAGAAGGACTCAAACAAAAAGAAAACAAATCAACACAAGTATGAGCAGCAACATCAATTGGCGCTTGTAACTCATCCAAAATATATAGTTCACCCTTTCTACGGCTTGTCCCAATTAACTTCTGAGATTGCAGGTCCTGCACATAACAAGAAGAAGAGGAAAAAGTGACTAAATTACCAGAATCACATAGCTTACCAACATAAGCAAGATTTAATGTGAGTTTCGAAATATGATAAATATTAGGGAGATACAAATGAGGTGTGACAACATAACCAACACCTGCTAAAGGCATAGGAGTGTCATCAGCAGTCATGACAGGGATAGAAGACGAATGAGACACAGAAGTAAAAGATGAAGAATCTGGAGACATGTGATGTGTAGCACCAGAATACAAGACCCATACAGAATGTGACATACCAAAAGAACTCTGAGGCAACTGACCTACGGAAGAAGAAGCAGAAACAGACATAGCTTGTGGCTGTAAGGAGAGAAACTTCTGAAATTGCTCAACCAGAGTACTAGGATCGGTGAAAGGACCTGATGAAACAACTATTGCAGTATTAGACTATGGTGGTTTATAGCCCTGAGGTGGTCTATGAGCATTCGATTGTGACGAGCTGCCAGGCTTCTAAGCTTGAAATTGTTGCTGCGATTGATTTTGTTATCTCAACTTCGGACACTGAGCCTTCCAATGACCTTTCAGCTTACAGAAACTGCACGTCGGGGGCAACCCTTACGTAAAACTTATTCTGATTATTAGAGATTAACTTAGAAAGCACTGCTAACACAGAAAGATTAGAAGTAGAAAAGACTCCTTTTTTAGAATAAGATTTGAGACGTGTTTCTTCAGGTAATAACTCACTATCAACTAAGTCAACAAAAGGAAGTGGAGAACGATGCAAAATTGAACCTCTAAGTCCTTCAAAATCACTGCGAAGTGCAGTAAAAAACTGTACCAATCGTTGCTGCTCTCTACGATCAATATATGCACCACATGCCTTTAATTCGTCCGATTCTGTAAGAGCCAATTGATCCCAAAGATTTGTCATAGCAGAATAAAACTCCTGAATACTCATATTCTTCTGCTGAAGAGCTCGTATGTCATTCTTCAATTGATACTGCTTTGTAAAATTTGACTGAGTGAATAACTTTTGCAGATGATCCCAAACCTTCTTTGCTATCTCATACTTCGCTAACTCTCTTTCTGTAGAATACTCAACTGAATTGTTAATCCAAGTAATAATTTTTGCATCGTTTGCTTTCTAGACATCTATCAAAGCAGCATAACTTTCAATGGTATTCTCATGTTTCACAAAAGTTCTACTAACGTATCTCCACATCTTTTTACCCCTTGAGAAAATTTCTCATCACTTAACTCCAATACGAATAATTATTATCATCAAACCTCACACTCACAGACTGAAGCGAATCGTCTCTTTCAGTAGCTATAATAAAAAAATAAGGAAAAACAGATCGTAAAATAAAGGAAAACGAAATATCAGATCGCAGAAATTGAAAGAAAACTCTCTCGAAATTGTTTCTTTTCTAAAAAAATAAAGAAACTTTGCTCTGATACCGCGAAAGCTGTGTTTGAGATTAAACCTCGTCCCATTAAACTTTGCTCTGATATCATGTTAAGCAATTCAAAGAAAATAAAGAAAAAGAGGAGGCTGTGGTTTTATTAATTCCGCATAATAAAATTGAATACAAAAGAATGATTTAACTTAAATATAAAGAGACTATATATATAGGCTAAAACAAAGGAATCTAGAAGGACTATTCTACCTTTAATAAAAAAATAAAATAAAATAAAACTATATTTCTTAACGGTTTCAATAGTATGAGTGGTTAAATATTTTTATATTAGGATGTCGATATAACTTAAGGTTTTTGACATTTATTTAATTCCAATACTTCATGTTGCTTTAACACATGATTATTATTTATTGTGTATTTAATTCTTCAATTGCTTGCGTAACAATTGATTGATTTATGCATAATGTGGAGATCGATTGGTGATCGAGAGTTAATGTATGATGTTAGCTCATGCAATAAATAGCACGTGTGTTATAAAATATTGAGAGATAATAATATGTTATACAATCTACGTAGAATTCTTGTTTATTAAAGCTTTTATCTGTGTGTGAATTTTCATGGAGATATATTAAGAGTCTGTTTGGAATGGATTTTGTCGTAATTTGAATCTAAAATTTGACTGTTGTATTACTGTAGGTGGGTCTATTTTTTGCAATAATCATTAACTCATTTTTAGAATTTTACCAAAGTGCCATTTTCTAATAAAGCATGAAATGAGAGTTAAAGGAAACAATTGTCATTCTACCTAACTCAGTCAAATATTGTGGTTCTCTTACGCTGACAGAATAGTGTATAACAACTGTAAATTTACTTAAAATTTGATGCAAAATCCCTCTCAGACAGACACTAAAACGGGGCTTAGGAATATGAATAATGTTACTTGAGAGAGATCACTAGCTATAATATGTTGATTCGATTGTTGACACCGTATGAAAATGGGTTGAATGAATTGGAATTATATGAAAATTAAAACAACCTAACCGAAAACATATATTTGGTCGAGATTAAAATCAGATTTTTAGTAAAATTTGATTTTAAAAAAAATGATAAAATGTGTGGTTGAAAAAGTATGTGACCCATAAAATATATAATTAAAATTATTTGTTAACTTTGACTTAGATTAAAATGTTTAATCAGTACCAAACAAAGATTTAGTAATTTTAGTTATAAAACATATCTCGAATTGATAATTGGTTATAGTTTTAGCATAAATTGAAGTTATGTTAATTTAAAAATTAATACTAACTTAAATAGGTTAAAAAACATAGACCCTCGAATTTAAATGCTGAGGATCCTTAACTACACCAGGAAAAAGGTTGATTATTTCTCCAAATTTAAAAGAAACCATCGTTGAAAAACAGATATTTTAAGGAAAATGATAGATGTACATTAGGTGGTACATCAAGGTGTCCATAATGGACACCTTGATGTACCCCTAATGTACCACAAGAACCACCCATATTTTAATAGGTCTTGGTACAATCACATTAAAATTTAAAAAGAAAATTAAGAGGGGACCAATTTACTATAGTCATTGACTTAAAAATACTTTTACACAATAATTTACACATGGAGGTCAAAAAGTAGAGACAACAACACAAAGTATCGAGAACGAGTGACTTGTCGTTTTATTTAGTTGTCGAAGTCAATATTATTTCTGGAATGCCATTTATCCTAATTAAAGTTGGTTTTTTTTCCTTTTGACTGATTTTCCAAAAGTAGTTGGCTTTTATTGATACATGAACAAGTGGAGTAAGAATCTACAATTATTTATGGAAGACAACACGAACGAAATTAACTTTTTACACAAAAAAACATGTTCATGCTAAGTACGAGTAAGTTTGCTTGTTCGTGAATCATATTACATCATCTTCAATCAAGGGTGAGTTTAGCATCCGATTATTGTAAATCACTAGCTTAGGTAAAATGAGTTAAAATTGAAGTTAAAATCAAGAAAATTTTAGAAATTTTCTTGGGTAAATCCCCTTCGCTCGGAAAAGGGGCAAACTTGGGAGTGTCAGGCCCCCCACCAATAGGGGGACCCGGGAGCCACTTTTCCGAGCAAAGTAGCACGGTCCAATTTTATTTCTTGATTTATGAAAAATTTTAGATATCATATTTGTTAAAAGTCAAAGATGAGCTGTCAGATTATTCATCGAAAGTTTTAATTATTGCAAGAAAAATTAAATTGTTATTTTCAATGGAACTAGAAATAATGAACCCGGATATACAAGTCAAAAATTAATCAAATAAATATTGGATAGGACTCTAGATGTCAGAATTTCAATTATTACTCGACTTGGTTACTATATTTGACAACAATCATTCTGATTTACATCATGATTTGTCGAATTTACACGTGATACAATCTCGTATCATCTTTCACAGATCACACATATAATCTAACTATCCATTTGTCAACAAGAATATCAAATTTCATGTACAAATAGTTTAATTGATTTGAAAATGACTGGCAAGATTATATTAATAATGGAATTAATAGAAAGTAATATAAGAAACCAAAAAAAAAAATGCAATATTTTAAAAATTATTTCAGTAATCAAAAACAATAAATATTTTATTAAATTCAAATTATCGATGAAAATTAGTTAATAAATAAAGCAATAAAAAATAATAAATTTAATGATATATTCTGTCGCAAATACAATAACATCTAAAAAATACCTTATCTATAGGTAATATTATAAATATAAAAATATTGTAAGTCACTGATAAAATATTAAAAACAAAAATAAATGTCTGATGGTTATGCATAGTTAGTCATTGCCGACGTTACCGACGACATTATTGTCATTAAATGCTTGCTTTGTGTCATAATCAACCCTAAGTCATCCATTCGTGACGAACTCTAAACTCTCTCACATTAGACAGCAAACCAAATTTATCGAGTTAGAGTGTCGGTCGTCTTTTCTGAAATTTTTGTTGAGAAGTGAAAGATCGTTGACCTCTTCTTCCATTGGCATACCAATCTTACCACAACATTTATAAATTAAAAAAAAAAAAAAAAAATCATTTTTGTGGGGTAAATTGATCCAATCCAATATTACAAAGATCGAACGACCCTATGATATTAGTCTAGTATGCTAAAATCATGGTGTATGTGATCAAGTTGATTGTCAAATGAACTAGTCAATTCCATGGTTTGATTAAAAGCTGTTATTTCTTGAAATATGTTCAGCTCCGTCCAAATAGCATCATTATTACAATCAAGCTGACACGGCGCGAAACAAGGAAATCAAGTGAAAACGTTAAAAACACAATTATTAGAATCCACTAAATTATGAAAAATAAACTCACGAAAATTTTTGTTAATGTAATGTGGTAAAAAAATACGATGAATTAACATTTTATTTATAAGGGCTTACACAAAAACCTCATTAAAACAAATTAAAATTGTAAAGAATTCAAAATACACTAATAAATGACAAAAATAGAAATAAAATTTAAAAAACAATTTTCGACTCCAAAACGAACTCCAATAGCCAAAATCCACCATATATCACAGCATAGCGGTGTGTTCTACTCGTCTTGTCGTTCTCTTTTCGAGATGGTATTGTAGACCTAAATCAGAATTTAATTACCACACTTGCACTATTGTCAATTTTCCTTTTCAATCCAATCATCTTCTATCCATTCAACCATTTGTTCTACATCACAAACCATATTTCGACCTACTCATCAGGGTGTAAGATCACAGTGAAAGCCTTGGTGTCACACTGAACTGAGAGTTCCATTGTCTTCATTCTTTCCTATTCAAGAAAGCCTTTTTCTTGGCCTAAAACGTGAGTTCGGCAACTTTCTTGAAATTTTGTTTACTCGAGCAGAATCATTCTTCTCCAATACCGTCAAATAAAATATTTTAAAATTAAGAAATATTTTAACTTGGTAATACTAAAAGGAATATCTTAATAAATTAATCTATTGATGGCAATTCTGTCACTCACTGAGTAATATTAAAAAGAATATTTTAATAAATTAATCTATTGATGGCAACTCTGTCACTCACTGAGTAATATTAAAAATAATATTTTAATAAATTAATCTATTGCTAACAACTCCGTCTTTGACCATTGTAAATAATATGGATTTTGCTAGAAAAATTGTAACAAATGCATTGACATAACTTCAATTGACAACAGCGATGCATTGTTGACTACTGACGGCATTTTTGTCTATACCTGTCACTAACTAGTAACCACTATGAGGATGCATTGATAAACACCGGCTGCTGATCCATTTAAATTTGTTATTGAGGTCCTCTAAGCTACTTGGTAGGGATTAAAATAAAAATTTTAGTAGACTTTGATAAAATTGATGAAATATATAATTAAAAAATTGTGGGCACATGAAATGTGTGGTTAAAATTAATTTTTGACTTTGAATTTAATTAAAATCTAAATTTTAATCCTAACCGAACAGGGGCTTAATATTTTTTTGCTTAAAGCCCTTTAGTTGCTTGAGTCACAAATGCATATAAGTTAATTTATCTTTATTTTGATTTAAACAAAAAAAAAAAAAAAAAAAAAGAGCAACAAAACTAGTTGAATACAACATTGTTGAGACTTATATGATTTACCTGTGCTTTTGGAAATACTTTTAAGATTAATAAACTCAGACTCTTCGTGACCAGTTTGCAGAGAATTCATTAGAACAATAAATATACCACTGATCTGAATATAAAAATAGAAAATATTTTATTAGTCAAACAGCTAACAAATAATAATAGGGAAAATTGCAGTCCCGGTCCCAAACCTTTCAGTTTGTTGCAGATTACACTCAAACCTTTAATTTTTGCAGCCAAAGTCCCAAACCTTTATATGTAATTGCAGCGTCAGTCTCAAACCTTTAATTTTTCGGTCGAAGTCCCAAATCTTTATATGTGATTGCAGCGTCGATCCCAAACCTTTTATTTTTGTTGCGGATTACAGTAAAACATTTCATTCCGTTCATAAAACCGTTAGTAAGCGTTGAATGAAACAGTAATTTTGACTCGGGAAAATTGTAGTTCCGATCCCAAACCTTTCATTTTTGTTGTGGATTACACCCAAACCTTTAATTTTGCAGCCGAAGTCCCACACATTTATATGTAATTGCAACGTTGGTCCATTTCATGCATTTCGTCCATAAAATCGTCAGTCAACGTTAAAACAATAATTTTGACTCAAATGACAATGTAATTGATGAGCAAAATTATCAAAACAAGCTATCCAAACAAAAATATTTGTCTTCTTCAAATGTTTCAATCTTTTTACAGCAACAGCATTCTCATAATCGATAACAATTCGATCCGATTTGTTATAATAATCGAATCGGTAAATAATTTTTATGGCATATTATTTGTCACTATAATAAATAAATGAAAAAATAAAAATAAATAAACTGAATTTGGTACAATAATTTGTATGTATTATTAAATAATTTTTAGATTGATTAAAGTTTTAAAATAATATTAAAATAAGAAAATATATTTTTATGCCTAGATTTCGTCTAAACTCGTTTAACCCGAAACATTCACTCATCGCAATGTATTACGCTTTTTAGAATACCGTATACATACGGATTGACTTTTTAAAAATTATTAATTTTTTATTTTAATATTATTTTTAATATTTAATCAATCTAAAAATTATTTAATCATACATACAAATTATAGTACCAAATGCAATTTATTTATTTTTATTTTTTCATTTATTTATTTTAGTGACAAATAACATGCCATAAAAATAATTTATCGATTCGATTATTATAACAAATCTGATCGGATTATTATCTATTATGAGAATGTTGTTTTTATGAAAAGATTGAAAGATTTGAAGAAAACAAACATTTTTGTTTGAATAGCTTGTTTTGACAATTTTACCAATCAATTACGTTGTCATTTGAGTTAAAATTACTGTTTCAACGTTGACTGACGATTTTATGGATGAAATGCGTGAAATGGACCAACGTTGCAATTACATATAAAGGTTTGGGACTTCAGGCGCAAAATTAAAGGTTTAGGTGTAATCCGCAACAAAAATGAAAGGTTTGGGATCGGAGTTGCAATTTTCCCGAGTCAAAATTATTGTTTCAACGTTGACTAATGGTTTTATGAATGAAATGAAAGGTTTGGGACCGACGTTGCAATTACATATAAAGATTTGGGACTTCGACTGAAAAATTAAAGGTTTGGGACTGACTCTGCAATTACATATAAAGGTTTGGGACTTTGGCCGCAAAAATTAAAGGTTTGGGTGTAATCTGCAACAAACTGAAAGGTTTGGGACTGGGGCTGCAATTTTTCCAATAATAATAATATCAACTGTAGCACAATATGAAATAAAATTGATGGATAATAAAAGTTATAAAACTCTAGTATAACATTTATAAAATGCATGATTTAATTTTGCAACAAAACTAGTTGAATACAACAAAGTTTTTAATTTTGCAACAAGGTACCATTAAAATGTTCAAACAAAGTTTAGATAAAAATGAAATTTCTATCTTGACATAACACTTGGTCCTCCTTTGTCTGTAAAAATAGCAGGCCTCTTCAGCTATATCCACTTGCAAACATATCATTTATAATTTCGACCACGAGCTTATATTTTATGTCAAACTCGATAATGTCAAGATAATCAAGTTAACAATTGTTGTTTTACGAATAATCAAACAGTTGTAGGCCCAAAAAAGTATGGGACAGCCTTTAATTTCCATCTTATTACTTTAAACACTGCATTGATTGGTGCAAAAACTTCAACTTTAATTAAAGGGTTGTCAACGAAAATCATTTTCGTTGTTGAAAATGTGGAATCGTGTTAATTTTCCATGCTTGATTACTATTAATTATTGCATAAATTGTCAACTAATTTTAGCCTTATAACTTTTAAATAGGAATAAGATATACGAAAACAAGAAAATGACAGTTTTGTATTAATGTTGGGGGTGCATGCAGGCTCGTTTTTCTATTAAGGTTTGTTTAAACGTCGATTTCATGTCATCTTCACATCGTTATTTACTTTGAAAAAAAAAATGATAATGGTGTCCCCAACCTTTTTATTTCAAACTTATCTTTACTTTTCCTAAGACAATGATATTGAGTTGGATAGATTGTAATACAAGGGAAAAAAGTATTCCAGATTTGAATCATATTAGACTTTTTCTTAAATTTTACTTTTTAAGAAATTTTTATTTTTAAATATATTTCCTTTTAAGTAAAAAAAAAAAAAAATTAAGTTCAAATACGCAATTTACTTAGTGCTAAACTAATTTGGCAAATTATAGCTTTATTTTTTTAAAATTGATTTATTTACTTGTAAGTAAACTTTCAAACCTCAAGCAAACATGAATACTTCTATTATTGATTTTTGGCATAACTCGTGTAGAATGTACAGAGGGTGCCACATGCATGTCTTGCCACTTGAGTATATCACTATATCACTATATACTATATAAAAAAGTCAGTTCTAAAGGTACTGTAGATGCAACAGTAAACCAATAAGAAGTTACTGTTTATTTTTCTAGTTTTCACATCTCTAGTCCTCCAATTTTATACATTTTATATTCATTTCCACATCATTTTTTTCTGCTATAAAAACGACGTTGTACTTTAAATAGTTAGGTATTTATTTCCTACATTATTCTTTCTTCTCGTTTATAAAAGCATATATTTAGAATGACAGAGCCAAAAAAAAAAAAAAAAATGCTTGTCCACAGAACACAAGCAACCTTTCGAAATATTGTTTAATTCATGAAAAAGCTAAAGTGATAAATTGAAACATTTTAATTGTTATTTAAAAGGAAAAAAAAAACGAAAAACAGCGGAGACACCGTGTCCGTGTCTTCGCGCAGTGACAAAGCCAAAAGAAAATGTTTGTTTACAAAACACGAGTAACCTTTCAAAATATTATTTAATTCATGAGTAGGGAAAATATGAATTGAAACATCTTAATTGTTATTAAAAAAAAAAAAGAAGAAGAAAAAAAAAGGCGCTGAGACACCGTGTCTGCGGCGAGAACTTTTTTTTTTTTTTTAACAGTATGGTTTTTTTTTCATTTTTTTTTCTTTTTGCTATGGGTTTACGCTGACACGGTGCCCGCAGAGCGCAAACTAAAAAAGCCAATTCTGGGGGTACTGTAGATGCAACAGTAACTAATGAGAAGTTACTGTTTATTTTCCTAGTTTTCACACCTCCAGGCTCCAATCATCAAATTTTATACGTTTTATATCCATTTTCACATCATTTTTCCTTCTATAAAAACGACGTCGTACTTTTAAATAGTTATGTATTTATTCCTTGCATTATTCTTTCTTTTCGTTTTCCCTGCATTATTGTTTCTTCTCGTTTATAAATTCATATATTTAGAATGAAAGAACCAAAATAAAATGTTTATTCACAGAATACGAGCGACCTTTTGAAATACTGTTTAATTCATGAGCAGGGAAAAAATGAATTGCAACATTTTAATTGTTACTTAAAAGGAAAAAAAAGGGCGCGGAGACACGGTGTGGTGGGAACTTTTTTTTTTTTTTGCTATGGGTTTACACCGACACCGTCTTCGCGGAGCGCGGACTTTATTTTAACATAGCAAAGAGCAAAAAAATAAAGGACAAGGAAAAAATAAACAATCTTAAAGCACTGCTTAAATAAATAAATAGTCCGCCCTGCGCGGATAGATCGTGTCGGAAAAAAAAACAATCTTCTACTTAAAAAATAATAATAAAAATAAAAATAGTTCGCGTTGCACGAACAGATCGTGTCCGTGTCCGTGTCCTCGGCGGGGACTTTTTTTTTTTTAAAAAAAAACGGTGCTAACAATTAAGATAATTTTTTTTATCTTTTTTTTTTTTTTTGCTATGGGTTTATGCGGACACGAATGGACACCATGTCTGCGGAGCGCGGACTTTTTTTTATACCTTATTCACAAAGATATCGAAAGATAGGAAAATATTATTTATAGGTGTGTCTAAAAGTTTAGGGGTGGGGGATTGGTTTCCGAAGAGATGAAAAATGTGGCTTAACTTAATTGCATATTCGCATGTTCATAACTAGTTGGGATTTGCTAGGAACTTAAGCAACTAGGAGTTGTTTAAACTCAATCGAAAGGGGGAGATCCTAAGATTTAGATGAAAGAGTAGCCGATGCTGTATTTTCTAAAGAGTTTTTTTTATGTATTAAGATAGTGTTGTGGCTCATTAGCAAAATTGAATTTGGTTTATGAGGATAAGGTTCCTTGAGATGTGTTGAGCTTATGAGATGAAGTTCTAGAAATGGAAAAGAAGTTACACGATTATTTTATATATTTTGGAGCTATGAAATATGAAGTTTCTGTTGAACTTATCTTATGTTTTGACTGCTCCAACTTATATAAGGGCAAGTCAACCTTTTGACCAAATGCTGAATTGGATTTGATTGGCGAAGTTGTATTTTTTGGGCTTTGAGTACACAGTTAGCATCATAAGCTCACCTGAAATTATGTTGAAAGCCCATTTAAGGTGCCAATGTACTATCTCACTCTGTAAGCATGTCCTTGGCTATATGGATTTCTAAATTAATTGCATTACTATGCAAGGGTTTATGACAATGCATGTCAAAGAAGAATTTGGATTCCTTATAAAATCTGAAACCTTTGGAAGAGGTCTTTCTTTCTAGGCTTCATGCTAAATAGTCTGAATAAAAGAAACTACAATATTTAAGATTTTACATGTAAAAGTAAACGAAATTAACCAAATCCCGTTAAAGAATTATATGATGAGAATTGGTCCATAATCTTAACTTGTCGGTTGTGTTGAGGAACTCTCCTTCCTAAAACTCTTCATGAAAGTGGACGTGGTTTTATAAGTTTGGAACTGTGCTGAGCTGGACGATTTGTTCGTCGGGATTGCTCCTTTTCCAAAGTTTAGAATTTTGGCTGCAAAAAAATTACTACGAGGGGACATGCCAACCTTACCTCCCGAAGTACGAAGGACGATAGAGAATGATGCAATATTAGAAATAATGTTATTGTGTTTAGCTTCTAATTTTAATTCATGTTTTAGGGATGTTATAACTAGGTTTAATTTAGTTGTTTTTATTAGATATTCTCCTTCTCAAGATAGAATATTTCAAACCTTACAAATGGCCCTTTTTGAGCTGTAATATAGGAGCCTTTGAATGAATAAAAAATGATATATTTCTTCTCCAATTTCTATCTTCCTCTCACCCTTTTCTTCTTCTATTTCTCCCTCCTTTCTTCTCTTCTCTCACCTTTCCCCTTCTCCTATAATTCTTCTCATAGCATCCAGTATCAGAGAATTTTGTAGAAAAACCTAAATATGGAAGTACTACTCCCATTACATAACACCATTGCAGGAAATATAAATTTGGAAGTACTATTTCCACGTAGAAGATTAGTCTATTCTATTAGAGAGTTGGATTGGTTCAAGATGACTTATCACAAGATAGACTGCAATAAGAGGCATACGACACACATAAAGTAAAATCCCTTTACAACAACGTATATATGCAAACTAGAAAATACAACGTATGATGCTCAGACTTGGGTATGGGTATCGGGTACTGGTACGTATTTCAATGTCGGATCTTTTATTTTCTAAAATATAGGATACGGGGATATGATTAAAAAAAAGTCCAAATTTCACATCTTTTAAATTTCAATTTTTTTTTACTAATTTAAGATATCATTTTGAATATGCCAAAATCAATTATTCACAAAGAAGACAATGTACATTGAATAGGGGATTAAGATGAATAAAATAGAGTTCTGAGGTTTGGTTCTGATTATGGGATTACTAATTGTTATATAAAATAAAAAGAGGGGTTTGATTGCAATTTGACTTAGTAGAGCACTAAGTAGGACTATATGGAATCCGTTTTCATTTTTATACAAACAAAACCCTAACCGATACAGAGAGAGAAAGAAGGAAAAAATGGAAAGAAAAAAGAAAGAAGAAGAAAAAGAAGGGAAAACCTAGCGTTGCCACCTTTCTCTACCATCTCGACGGCGACTCTAGGCTTATAGATAGCAAAAAGGGAAAAGAAGAAAGGGGAAGAAAAGAAAAAAAGGAAGAAGAAAAAAGAAGTAAAAATGATGAAGTGTCCACTTGAAATTTGGAGGATTATCTCATACCATATCCATGTCTGTGATGCGCGGAGACTCGGCTAGAGCAAAGCCTAGGTCTCCGTGTGCGCGGAGACTATCCGCTCTATGTGGATCTTGAGTCCATGCAAACACGAATTTGTATAGCAAAGAGACCTCTCAGCGCAGTGCGGAGTTCAACTTCTTTTTTTTGCTTCCCTCGACACATTAAAACAGCATATGCTTCATTTCTTCCGTCGACCAAGATTGTAGCTTCGAAAATTGAATCGATGTCGTTTTTATCTCTAAAAATGGCCCAACATATCCATTGGAATGTTGGAATGAATAGGTGCATCTGTTGGAGAAAAAATCGTTAACTTCCAAACACAATTTTAAATACATATACGGAAATCAGAATTCCTTTTCAGGGGCGTTGCCCCCTCGACTTCCGCAACTTAATCGGGCAGGTCAATCCCCTTTTTGAAGTAGCAAACCATTTACATAACAACAATAAATAAATTATGAAAAATTGCTAATTTTTGGTACTTCATTTGTACTTGAGCTATCTTTCTCTCACTCACACATACAAACACAATTAATATTTTCGTTGATTGACATTTTATTTGAGTTTAAATACTTAACAAATATTGAGTTTTTGACCACTTTATGCCTTTGTTTATTTATTTGCTTTTCTTGGATAAAAAGAGAAAAGAAAAATTAAATTCAAAACCCTCTCAAACAAAAATAGTGTCGCATAGCTTCAATTAATGAATATATACAGGTATTACATCTTGCCATTATGTTTTGGAGCCAATTTTCAATTTGTCTTCCATTATAGGAAAGATAAAATCAAATTCTTCAAAATAGAAACAGAGGTTGCGAACCTCTTTTTACAACTTCTTTATTATACATTTTCATTTTTCGATGCATTCTTTATTATTTAATAAATCAAATATTTCTTACTCATGTAAACCTGCAATCTTTATGTATGTCAAATGTTTGATATTTTCAATTTTATTTTTAGTGAGTTTCTCTGTGCAGTAATATCAACCTTTGAAATAATCACCTTGTTAGATGGATCATTAGCAAGGCAATAGCATGCTCCTAAGACTTTGAATAATCCAATAAATCTTAATTTTTTTTTTAGCATCTACAATTTCTACACTAATAAAAACACAAGAATACAAAATTCGTGCAACGCACGTGTCATTGACTAACAATCATATATAGATGTCTATAAGATTGTTGACCTACGTGATCTTAGAGTTTAAGCTATTAGATAAGTCTAAATGTATATCATTTCAGTAATATCTTCAACACACTTCCTTACGTATAGGTATGATTCATTTTTCCCCAAACAAACCTAGCTAAGACGTCAGATGGTGACGAGACTAGAACTCATGACCTATATATATATAACATCTGAATCATTTGATTTAATAACTTCAATTGTTATATATATATATATATATACTAGGTTTAAGCAACGTGCAATGCACGTTTGCTTAGTTATATATAATTTTTTTGGTTCATTAAATAATTAATGATGTAATATTTATGTAATTGATAAATAATTACACATTGTGATATATTAATTTTAATTTGAATAGTGTTAAATTCTAAATTAAAATGTAAGTTTGTGTTTCGTGCTATTATATTATATTAAATTTTGTATTTAATCATGAACTTTTTATACATAATAAAATAATAGATAACATTATAATACAAAACTAAATAAATAAATATTTTTTCTTCATTAAGTTCCTATTAGCATTTTTAAATTGATAATATCCACATCCATTTTTTTTTAGTTTCATTTTTTCCTAGTGACTAAAATGTAGTAGTACAAAGTTTTTTGCATTTTCCATTCATTTAGTAATAATGTTCGAAAAGGCGTAATGCGTTGCGAGATGTCGATGTTGAGAATCAAGAATCACAAGTTTAGGCGTGTCAATATGAAGGAATAAGCGTCATAATCTTTTCGTATTTTTAATATTATTTTAATTATTTTTAAGACATTAAATATATTTTTATTTTAAAAAATAGTTTTTTTCTATATTATAGAAAAAATAGATTTTTTACTATATCATAAAATCATCTAATATTTAAAAATAATACTTACTAAACATTTAATATAATACTATCATATTGCTAAATAGTGTTAGGAGAATTTTAATTTTTTATTAATTAAGGAACTAAACATGAGCATTAATCATAGGATTTATACGAAAAGTTTGCGGATTTGATAATTCCGATATCTGAAAATGGAGATGAAGGATTTTGATTCACAATCGAGAATGATTCCGACGTAAAGTTTGTGGGAATTCAACTGGGGTCGAACCGAATGCAATAAATACATAAAAATAATTTAAAGTAAATCTATCTTTACTAATTAGATTCATTATATATCCTACAATTAGTCCCAACACTAAAAATTAAAAATAAATATGTTAAAATAGTTTACTTTGTTAAATTAAAATATTTTAAACTTATAGAAAATAATATCTAACATTAATATATTAATAATCAAGTGCAATTTAAATTAAATTTGAAAATTAAATAAATGAAAGAATGAAAGTGAATATTACAATTTAATTAGTTGTAATTCAAAATCAAATTAGTCAATTAGACATACATTTTAAAATGATTTTGATGAGCATTTTAACATTTTTTTTGTTACTACCCCACATTGGAAATTTATAAAACTATTGGAGTTAAGAACATATATAAAATGCACAATCCCACATTGGAAGTTTATGAAATCTTTGGAGAGAAGTGTATCTATAAAATGAGCTTGACATCCCATACTTCTACATGGGCTTTAGAATTGTAAATTTTGAAGCCCAATTATGGAGTTAAAAAGATTTTTAAATTAAAAAAATTCCGTTAGTTTTTCCGTTAAATCAAAAAATTCCGTTAGTTTTTCCGTTAAACCAACAAATTCCGTTAAATAGACACTTTTTATATATAGAAAGATATATATATATATATATATATGTGTGTGTGGCTGGTTGTTCAATCTTTTTGCACCTTTAACTTGCCAAACATATCTCGAGATTAATTCAATTGCAATTCCAATAATTATATTGCTTGTTAATCTTCTTTATTCAAAAAGGCAAACACATGGAATTATCACAATTGTATTTACTCCCACGATCTTTATAATTACTTGATTTAATCCCATAAGGAATACCAAATCTACACTCAATAAATATATTAATGGAGTGCCTAATGCCTTGATCATTATTTTCTTCTTGGCTGCACACGGCGGGGTCTAATAATTCTAGAAAACACGTGGTACTTACGATATCATTTTGACTTTATATAATATACATTGGATGGGATTATGTTATGCCTGAATTTTTTTTTTTAAACATTATCGTTTAAAATGAGAGAAGTTGTTACTTTGTGATAAAGAAAGAAAATAAAGTAATATAAATTAATGTACATTAGTTGAAAACTTAAAAGATAATAATGCTTCCATGGAGATATGTTGACAATCGACAATTATTTTCTGGACGCTTACAATTCCACTGGTTTAAATTTCAAAATTAAAAGTTAAGACTTAGGCATATATACATAATGCATTTTAATTTTTATAATTGAAGAATCCAAAATTTTAGTATTCTCGTTCAGTTAATATTTGTAAGTGAGTTTAAAGTATTGCCATCCCCTGCAATAAAATGTCTCACATATACACCTCAATAGAGAAACTGAAATCTCAGTACTCCAAGAAAAATGCACATTACGAAATTCATGAAATAATTTTTCAAATGCTTAGAATATCTACTTTATCCCCTTCATAAAATACAAAAGAAAAAAAAAATCAACTGCTCTCACATAGGCACCCCAATAGAGAACTTAAAATCTCAGTACTCTAAAAAAAAAATCACATTATGAAATTCAAGAAAGGATTTTTCAAATGTTTAGAATATCTATTTTATCCCTTTCATAAAATACAAAAGAAAAAATAAATAAAATTCAAAAAATACGCCTTTATTTTTATTATTTTTATATACAAGTGAGTGAGTAATTATTAAAATCGAATTTGAGTTTAACGTCAATCACATTGAAATAATTTATTTTTTTATTTTTTTCTAATACCATATTAAATTATTTAAGCCTGTCAATAATTTTGAATAATAAAATATAAAGTTTTATGGGCGTGGTTTTCTAAGGTACAAAACACTATTATAGATTATTTGCAGCTACGACTCTAATGAATGCATTAATCAGTCAAGCGATTCATACAAAAATAATACGCGGTTCAATCACAAGAAAAACGACATTTTGAAAATGAAACTCCATTTATTTTTTAATTCTAAGAGCATGTATTTTTAATTGTGCAAACTAATTAATTTACTACAAATTTAGTGACAGCTTCCTTTAAAATTGGGTTTATTTTCGGTGCAGCTTAAGTTGCAAGGAAGGGTTATGCGTGGGATGGACCAATCACAAAGTGAGTCAAAAAAAAAAAAAAAAATGTCAAATTCACTTTATGAGTCTGTTTGATTGCAAAAGTAAAAAATGGAGGAAAGAAAATGTTTTACAGGGAATTAATTTGCCTAAAATTTTTTTTACTGATAATTGTAATTAATTGTGTTTGATTGGTATAATTTTTCATGGAAATTGTTGAAAGTTTGATATCCATTTGGTTTTTTTTTTTTTTTTTTTATAGAAATTGTCAATCAAAATGATAATTTTTTTTACCATTGGGTCTAGAATTTGTTTTAATTGCCCAAAAAATATTATCATAATGAATATCATTCGTTTGACTTTATTTTGCATGGAAATTGTCAATAAAAGTGATAAATTTTTTACCATTGTATCTAAACTTTTTTCCAATTGAAAAAAAACAAAAAAAAAACATGTAGGTTTTTTTCCAACCAAAACATTAAGAATTTATTTTCCTCAAAAAGGTGGAAAATGAGAAAATGAAAAATGGAAAATTCTGCTTATCAAACATTACAAATGTTGAAAAACATTTTCCATGAAAAATATGGCGAATCAAACGAAGCCTAACATATTTATTCGTGTAGAGTTGTCTCCTTCGGGGCTTTGTTTGTTTAATTTACTTTACCCACTGAGGCAACACAACTACTAGCAATAGAGATATGTACCACAAGTAGAGACTGCGCAATAGTAAATTAGTAGTAAATGATCTTATTATAGGGACAGAGTGGAGTTATTAGTTCCATATTCTTACAAGTTATGGGCATCCTATCAAATCCCAACAAAGTATGATCCAAATTTATCTACGCCAATATAACTCTCATCTTCACTTGTCACAATGAAAATCTTGACTGCGATCCAACAACGAAATATTATATTTCATGGTAGCCATCGATAACAAAAAAAAAACCTCAAACAATAAAATCATTGCTATGCGTAGAGATGACACTAGGGCAAGGTAGGGCAGGGCAGGGCAGGGCGGGGCCTGCCCCGTTTTTTTTATTAAAAAATTTCCTGTTAACTAATTTTTTTTAATTTGTAGTTAATTATTATTTTTATTCTTTACCACCCCGCTAAGCCGTCGGGGCGGGTTTTTTTGTCATCACTATCTCTGCGGAACTCTTGAATCTTGGCTCTGATACCACTTGTTAGATACTCGATGAGGTGATATGACCCGATATAAAATATAGATCGCACAAAAAATAAACAAGAACAAGTTTTAAAAGAAAGCAAACGAGAAGATGAAATTGACAGAGGAATGTAATATTTTATAAATGACAATCAATTGAGAGAAAATACAACTTCAGCAATTTTCTACTGCTTTTCAATTACTTAAACTGAATGACGAGTGTACTATTTATAGAAGACATGTCCAAACCTTATAATTAACCTAAAATATGGAAACTATGTTAAAAATAACGTAAAACCGAAAAAGAAGGAAACAAAACCACGGCCCGTCGCTCGAGCAACAGGCGGGCAACGAACTCCCTACTCTAATTTTGCTCATCTCGCTCAAACGATAAGTGGACGTTCGTCTTGCGTTGTCAATCTGCTTTTTTTCCTTCTTGGATCATATTTTGACATCTTCAAGCTCAATACTCCAAAACGCGAAGTCCTATGCCCAATTTGGACCGAATTTGGGTCACAAAACCCAACAATGTCAATAAGATTGTCGACCTCCATGATCTTAGAGTTTAAGATATTAGATAAGTCTAAAATTATATAATTTCTGTTAAGAATTTGAGGAGGTGATATGGCGTGATATGAAGTATAGATCGCACGAGGAAAAACAAGATTAAAAAGAAACCAAGCAAGAAGATGAATTGGCAGGGAACGAAATACTTTAATAACAACCAATGGAGAGAAAATACAATTTATGCAATATTTTGCTTATAAAACTGAATAAGGAGTCCAATATTTATAGGAGAACCGTCAAAACCCTAAAATATGGTAACTATGTCAAAAAATCGCGTAAAATCGAAAAATAAGGAAAAAGATTCGCGAAGCTTGAGCGATAATCAGGTGAGAGCCTGTTGCTCGAGCGACAGACTACGACGAATTCGTTGGTCCAATTTTGATCATCTCGTTGAAGCAGGAGTCGAGCGACCGTCCAGCGCCGTCAATTCGTCATTTTTCCTTCTTGGACCATATTTTGATATCTTCAAGCCCAATACTCTAAAACACAAAACCCTAGACCCAATTTGGATCGGATTTGGGTCATAAACCCAACAATCTCCACCTTGACACAATTTTCGATGCAACGAGCAAAGCTCTAAAATTTCTTTACTTGAAAAAATAAGTCCGACTGCAGCGAAACACACTGAACTCTTCAAACTGAACCAAACATCTCCAACACTCAAAATTACTCTTCATCTTCCACCATATCCAAACACAGATACAAATGAACCCAACCGTCGGATTCTCAAAATTCACAATGAATTCAAAATTTACCAAATAAGGTCGAAACACACCTTGTAGCAGAATCTTCACTAAATGCTCTAATTGAAGGCCCCTAGCTAGACTCATCACTTTCAACAACTTCAAGAGCATGCACATCCAGATCAACATCCCCGTACCTATTTCCAATTGGTCTCTCCCTAGCCGTTGAATACAATGGAACCGTAGACTGTGGTGGCAAAGCGGACTTACCCATATATCCCAAACTCGATAGAGTAGCATTCCTCAAAATAGACCCCGAGCCAACTCCCAACGGTACTGTACCAAACATATGCTGATGTTTCTTTATTGATTCTGCTTGACCTTGCAAGATGTATAAATAGGACTTTCTCTGCCCTTCCAATACAACACAGAGTCATGGACACCCTTCCGAACCTTTAGGACTCCACCCGCACCAGAAAACGTGTACCCTCTTAAATCCATAATACTTAGCGAGATGATATTCTTCTTCAAGTCTAGAACATGTCGAACCTGGTCAAGTGTTCTGATTGTTCCATCTACCAACTTCAATCCGACTTTCCCAATACCAGCTACCCAACAAGATTCGTTGTTTCCCATAACAACGGCCCTTTGCTTCACTATTTCGTATGATTCAGAAACAAATCTCGATTGGGACTCATATGAAACACACAAGCTGTATTCAAAATTCATTCATCATCAGGCTTGACTTCCACGTTAGAAATAGTCAAAAGATATCCATCACTTACAAAGTTCTCTGCAATGTTAGCTTCACCTAAAGCCTCTGATTGCCTTCCACGATTTGTAGTTGAATTACCCTTGCCCTACGACTTATCGCAATCCCTCTTAATGTGTCATTTCTTTTTGGAGTAAAAGTAGACTATATTGCTGAAATCCACCTTCGACTTGGTGAGTGTGTCATGACTGTACAAAATCGTATCTCTAAACGACGAAAACGAACCAAGCACCGAGCACAACATGATTAAGGCCAAGTCCTCTTCTTCATATTTTACCTCTAGCATCTCCAAATCAGGGACAATCTCCTTAAACACAGCTAAATGATCTTCCATGATTGGCCTTCGCCATGCATTAAGAATAAAGCCTTTACTTCAAATGCAATTTGTTGGTCAGACTTTTGGTCATGCATAATTGCTCCAGTTTCAACCACAATGCAGCTGTTGTCTTCTCCTTCAAGACGTCCTGAAAATTGTTGTTAGATAGATGAAAATGAATCTGCGAAAGTGTCTTGCGATCGTTACGTTATCAAATCCTAACAATGTATAATCCAAATCCATCTATGTCAACATAGCTCTCATCTTCACTTGCCACAACGAAAAGGTTGTACTGTGATCCAATAGCGGAATGTCATACTTTATGAAAGCCATCGATCAAAAACCTCGAACGAATCAAATCCTTGCTTTGCAGAATTGTTGAACCTTAGTTCTGATACTACTTGTTAGGAATTTAATGATGTGATATGGCGAATATGAAGTATAGATCGCACAAAGAAAAACAAGATTAAAAAGAAAATAAGTAAGAAGATGAATTGACAGAGAAACATAATACTTTATTAACAACCAATGGAGAGAGAATACAATTTATGTAATATTTTGCTTACAAAACTAAATATGGAGCCCACTATTTATTGGGGAATCATCCAAAATCCTAAAACATAGTAACTAGGTCAAAAAATCGAATAAAATCGAAAAATAAGGAAAAAGATTCGAGGCCCGTCGGTCGAGAGCCTGTCGCTCGAGCGACTGGCTAGCGACATATTCGTTGTTCCAATTTTGCTCTTCTCGCTCAAGCGGGAGTCGAGCGACCGTTCGCACTGTCAATCCGTCATTTTTTCTTTTTGGACCCTATTTTGACATCTTCAAGTTCAATACTTTAAAAAGCAAAACCCCAAACCCAATTTGGACTGAATTCGGGTCACAAACCCAACAATTCTAATAATATCTTCAACACACTTCCTTACGTATAGATATGATTCATTTTTTTCCCAAACAAACCTAGCTACGACATCACATGGTGACGAGAAAAGGACTCATGACCTTTATATATATAACATGCTGAACCATTTGATTTTATAACTTAAGTTGTTAGATATATATCATTTAAATATTATCTTCAACAAAGATTGGATCGTAGATGGCTTGCTGTTCAATCTTTTTGCACCTTTAACTTGCCAAACATATCTCGAGATTAATTCAATTCCAATTCCAATAATTATATTGCCTGTTGACCTTCCTTATTCAAAAAGGCAAACACATGGAAATATCATAATTGTATTTACTCCCACGATCTTTATAATTACTTTATTTAATCTCATGAAGAATACCAAACCTACACTCAATAAATATATTAATGGAGTGCCTAATGCCTTGATCATTCTTTTCTTCTTGGCTGCATGCACACGGTGGGGTCTAATAATTCTAGAAAACACGTGGTACTTACGATAGCATTTTGACTTTGTAAAATATATATTGGATGGGATTATGTCTATTAACATATTAGGTAGTGAGTTTATTTAGTCGAAATTTGAAAGTTAAAGCAAGGACAAGTACCGTAAATATCATAATGATTGTTCAATAAATCATAAGTTCAATTGTAGGGAAAATATGTATGAGATATTTGTCCTCCTTTATGTGATAAATACGCCTTTATTTTTATATACAAGTGAGTGAGTAATTATTAAAATCGAATTTGAGTTTAACGTCAATCACATTGAAATAATTTAATTTTTTTTATCTTTTTCTAATACCATATTAAATTATTTAAGGCTGTCAATAATTTGAATAATAAAATATAAAGTTTTATGGGCGTAGTTTTCTAAGGTACAAAACAGTATTATAGATTATTTGCAGCTACGACTCTAATGAATGCATTAATTAGTCAAGCGATTCATACAAAAATAATACGCGGTTCAATTCATAAGAAAAACGACATTTTGAAAATGAAACTCCATTTTTTATTTTTTTTTTAAATTCTAAGAGCATTTATTTTTAATTGTGCAAACTAATTAATTTACTACAAATTGGGTTTATATCTTTTCGGGGCAGCTTAAGTTGAAAGGAAGGGTTAATGATTGGGATGGACCAACCACAAAGTGAGGGGAAAAAAAAAAAAAGATGCGAAATTCACTTTTAACACCTTTATTTGTGTAGAGTTGTGATATAGGACAACTAGATTTGGAGTTTGAAAAAGTGTTGGACAGAAAATTGACAAAAAAAGATCACGTTAGGGGCAGTTGTCATTTGTTACGACGGTGTCGGAATGGGTTGAAATTTGACATGTTGATTGGAAACGGCTCGAAAAATTGGACTCGAGACAAGCCCGAGATCTTGGGATTTTAGCCAAATTCCTTCCTTTAGGCCTTCAAATAATTAATTTTCATATTTTTCGTTTTGAATTTTCGCTATTTTGGAACATTTTATTATTTTATGTATTTAGGGTTTCTTGTAAACATAAAACGTTCCATTAAGCTCTTTTAACGTTCCATAAAACCTTTTATTCAATTATTTTATTAGTGTTGTCTAATGTGAGAGAGTTAAAAGAACTTAATGGAACTTATTTTATTCATATATTAATCTGGATAGGCTATTATTATTATTATTTTTTGTCCGAAATACTTTTCTTATTCAAAATGTCAATCTATAAAAATTATAAACTAAACAAAGAGGCCAAAGCATTGCATGCGCGACAAAGTTAAGGTAAAAGAGAGTTGGAAAGCAAGTATGGCCATCAAGAAGTTTCCATCGTTCGTTCGATTTTTCCAATCCACCAAACAAGATTCTCCCGTGTGGCTCCGTTCACACTTCCACACGATGGAAAATCCTTTGAGTGGAGTTAAAAAGATATATGTGCGTGGGGCTGGAGACTGAAACTTCTAATATACTAGTCTTTTTGTTTTAACATATTTTGAAATCCGAAATTTTGCGAAAACTCTGGAAAACGAGTTGACAATTCAATCAAAAATTCATATTTTTCTCTTTTCTTCTATTAAAAAGACTAAGGACAAAATATTTTTAAATCTCATATTTGATAACTTGGTGTACATTCCCTCACAGTAGGTGGCCCGCTTCCAAAAAAAAAAAAAAAGTGAATCCCTCCCATCGTGAGGTGGCTGTCATGCTAGATGATGTTGAACATCACAACCTGTTGTGTATACAGCTGTAACGTTGAGCATTTCAACATAGTATAAACAGAATATTTAAGCCAATGGATGACTTGTGAAACAGAATCTACTTTTAGGCTATTCATAGAAGGAACTTTTCTTATTTTATTTATAAGCATTTACTAATCATAAGTTGAAAATTCTGTAATACATGTTAAAATATAATATTCAATTAGAAAACATTGCTGTCAATGATATGTTTTAGTTTTAAGTGGGGTAATTTGCACCACCTTGTACTGTTACAGTGGAAAACGTCTTTACTTTTCATTTTTGTCATTTTTACTCTTATTTTCATATTTCATTGCGCAAAAGGTACTTTTTATCCATTTCTTCAATTAAAAACTGTGAAATCACGAATAGATCATTCTCTTTAAATAAAACAAAAAGAAAAAAGAAAAAAATTAATTTCAATCATAGTCCCAATTTTTTTGAAAAGCGCAAATGAGTCCCAAATAAATTATTAAAATGGTAATTAGCATATAATATCCATACCTTTCACTATTATTGCAAAAAAAAAAGTCCATATCTTTTTTTTTTTTTCATTTTCACCCTTAATTACATATTTAATTCCACAAACCATTATTTCTATCCATTTTCATCTAATTTCTCAATAAAAATATGTGAAATAACGAATATACCCTCATATTTAAATAAAAAAAACTACAAAATTAATTGTAATCATAGTTTCAATTTTATTTTATTTTTTAAAAAAAGTGCAAACGAGTCCCTAATAAATTATTTAAAATATAAATTTTTTTGAAAAAGTGCAAACGAGTCCCAATTAAATTTATTTAAAAATAAAAAATAAAAAGTGTAAACGAGTCCCAAAAAAATCATTAAAGAATTAGAAATTTAAATTTTTTTTCTTATTTAAATAGGAGGATATATTCATTATTTCACAGTTCCTTATTGAGAAATTGGATGAAAATGGATGGTTTGTACAATCAAATGTGTAATTAAGAGTGAAAGTACAAAAAAAAAAAAAAAATGCAAGGTAGGGAGTTTTTGGCAATGACGGTGAAAAATATGGACATTATGTACTAATTACCCTTTTAATAATTTATTTGGGACTCATTTGTACTTTTTAAAAAAATTAGGAGTATAGTTGCAATTAGTTGTTTTTTTCCTTCTTGTTTTATTTAAAGAGAATGATATATTCATCATTTCACAATTTTTAATTGAGAAAATAGATGAAAAAAAGACATTTTTACACTATGAAAAGTGAAAATAAGGTGAATGTAAAAATGAAAGATATTGACTTTTTCCACAATAACAATGAAAAGTGGGGAGGTTATGTACTATTACCCTTTTAAGTGATGATCAATCATTTTTTCTATACACGAAAGAAAAATATACTTTTCACAATAGTTTAAGCAGATGTATTTATTTCATATCATAGAAGCACTTTGGTAGATTGCAAATGACAAGATATTGAAGTTGTCATTTTTTTTTCAAATCAACTGTGCTTGTCGATAGAGACACACTTGACCAGCATTCTCCAAATGCAGAGCACCAACTCGATGATTGATGTCTAATAATAATAATAATAAAGCAATACATATCATGGATGTTTATATTGCTATTAAGGTTATAACTACGATCTGAAATGCTAACAACTCCGCATCAACTTCACCACCATAAATCTTTATGTCAGTAACATTGAGACCTCCAAGAAACCAAGTTGCATGTAACTTTCCCTTAATTAATTAATTAGGTGATATTTTATATTTTCTTATCTGATATTGTAGTCAACTCTAAGGATTTCATATATATATATTTCACATTAAGGCTAGCCTACAATGTTGAAAAAGATAAAGTTCATATTCAACATCATAAGATAATATCTATAGTATATGCAATTGTGTGTTGAAGGTTGACTTAAGCACATAACAAAATGGATTACAGCACATAGGTCTTCCCAATCATCTACTATATAATGCATGAAAATCTAACGAGAACCCATAAGCAATACAATTAGAATTATAATTAAGAAATACTTGTAAATTTCTTCGTATTCTTGGATTAATCATGGTTATGATTACTTCTTCTTCAGCAATGCAAAATGCTTTTGCAATTCGATCAATTCTATTTGTGCTTGTTTTTGGATTATCCTCGGCACAATTGTCTTCAAACTTCTATTCGAGTTCATGTCCTAATCTCCTTTCGACTATCAAAACTGCAGTTAACTCTGCAGTATCAAACGAAGCCCGCATGGGGGCATCATTGCTTCGTCTTCATTTCCACGATTGCTTTGTCAATGCAAGTTTCAGACCCTTAGCTTCTTTCTCCTTTTAATTGCTTTTTCATTGATTTTGCCTACATGATTAGACTCTCGCGTTTATATATTTAAATTTAGCAGTGGTAAGGGAATTTGCATGCAGGATTTGTGTAATTTTCATCCAAAAGTCTTTCCTATAATGTAATGTTATAACACTCGAAAAAGTTTCCCAAGAAATAAAGAAAATGGGTACAACGTTGTTTTTGTTAAGATTTGAAGTTTCATCTTAAAAGGTTAACATTATTAATAGGAGTAGCTCAATCTTTTATAAATTGGTCTATGTTTTCATCTTTATTCAATGTGAAATTGTATCTCTTAACATGTTATCGTAAGATGGTGGCTCGTTTGAGCAGATCAATCTTGAAATTCATGTGCTCGATTGTTTTTTTTTTTTAGTTTTAATCGAATCGAATTGCTCGTTGGAGCTTAATGTGCTTTGATTTCATGTTAAGATTTGGGGTTCCATTTTAAAAGGTGAATCTTATTAAGAGGAGTAGCTCAAACTTTTAAAAATTGGTCTATGTTTTCATCTTTATTTGATGTAAGATTTTATCCCTTAACAGTTTTGAGGTTAAACGTCAAATATATATGTTTCTTGGTTAGTTACATACAATTGCTTATTTTCTAACTTTTCTTTCTTGCATGAATTTGTATAATAAAGAATTCTCTGAGTACGAAGTTAATTAAAACAAAAGGGAAGAACTTTGAATATTTTACAATCTGTCATTGATAGTGATTGAATAAGATGTATATTAATTAATAATTACAAATGAATGTAACAGGGATGCGACGCATCAGTATTATTGGATGACACGGCAAGCTTCACCGGAGAACAGACCGCCGGGCCAAATGCTAATTCATTGAGAGGAATGGATGTGATCGACACCATTAAATCTCAAGTAGAGAAAGCGTGTCCAGCCACTGTTTCTTGTGCTGATATTTTGGCTGTTTCCGCTCGAGATTCTGTCGTCGCTGTAAGTACACTAATTTTCTTTCTTTCCTTTTCATATGAATAATGTTACTTGTAATTGCTTACTACTGCTGTCGCCTTACACGTTACATACACATGGCAAGTGGTTATTCAATGCATGAGTGAATAAGAAACTACCACATTTATACATTAAATAACCACCTATCACATATATGACATATGGGGCCACTATCATGGTGAGCAACTACGAATACCATTACTCTTTTTATAAATATTAAAGATCTGACACTGTACATTTATATTAATCCCAAGTATTGACTGATTTTTTAGTTGGGAGGCCCTAGTTGGTCAGTTGTACTTGGAAGAAGGGACTCAACCTCTGCAAGTTTGAGTGCTGCTAACAACAACATCCCAGCTCCAACTTTGAATCTTAATGGCCTTATTTCTGCCTTCTCTAACAAAGGATTCACAGCCAAGGAAATGGTAGCCCTTTCAGGTATATCATATACATATATTTAACATTCTAACTGCGGCTAGTTATATTCAGTCTTCGGTGTTCATTTGCTCCATTTATTTTTATTCAGGTTCTCATACGATAGGCCAAGCAAGATGCACAACTTTCCGAACCAGACTATACAATGAAGCCAACATAAACGCCTCATTTGCAACATCACTGAAAGCAAACTGCCCCAACAGCGGTGGCGACAACAATCTTTCCCCGCTCGACACCCTTACTCCGACGTCATTTGACAACAATTACTTCAAGAACTTGCTAAGCCAAAAGGGGCTTTTGCATTCTGATCAGCAGCTATTCAGTGGTGGCTCCACCAATTCTCAAGTGAATGCTTATAGCTCAAACTCTGCTTCTTTTTTCAATGATTTTGCAAGTGCTATGGTGAAAATGGGAAATCTTAGCCCCCTTACTGGCACCAATGGGCAAATCAGGCTCAACTGTGGAAAAACCAATTAAAAGTCTACAAGTTCATTTTTATTATAAGTTAAAAACAAAGATAGTAGTGCTATATTTGGATTTGAAATGTAATTGATTTTGTAGTTGTGCTACGAGTTCATCACAAAAATAATTTGTACCTTGAAGTTTCACTTCAATTGTATTTTACTATAAATTTCAAGAAAAAACAATATTTTTTCTTTATGTTGATCTGCTTTATCGTGTCGTTATCCTCGACATTAATAATTAGTCTAATATTTTTCCATGAAAAAGAGAGATTGTATTTGCTTGAAATAAAGTCAAGATTTACCCATTATCAAATAATTTGTCAATTTAAATCATTAAAGAAAAAAATATTGCCGAACACTCGATGTAAAAGTTTTGATCAAAATTTAACACGTAGACAATTCATTTAAATGCGTAATAACGTGACTTGAACTCAAGACATTTGCAGATCTGATACATATTGAATCACTTGATCTAAAAGCTTAAAGTGTTAAATAAGGATTAATGTATATCATTTAAATATTAACCTTAATAAATATTATTGAAGACTTATTTCTTGAAAATGTATATTGTTGAGTTAAATTTTGCAATCAAGTTGCTTAAAGTTACTTTTGAGTACTTCTATGTTTTTAAGGCTTGGCCAAACATGCACCTAGTCAACCAACTTATACCTTCGTTTCATTTTTATATCGAACATCTTTTACTCAATTTTCATTCTGGTTGTGAAAAACATATTAGAATAGAAGTAGAAAATTTATTCTTTTTGTCGATTTTTTTTTCTAATGCTTCCTCTTTGCCGGGGTATAAAAAGTACTCAGATTGATATGCTGTTCGTTTGATATGATCATAGGTGTAGCCGTGTAGGCACCGACGTTGTTATTCTCATTTTGATTATAACTGCTCAGGGAGAAAAAGGCATGACGTTGTTCTTTGTTAATTTGTAGCAACCCAAACTGTGGCCACCTTTTGAGAGATTGAATTTACATACTTCAACCATGGGAATTGTAGACCTGGAACATTAACCAAAACATCGACTTGAAATTGTCACTATCGACTACTTTTCTATCTTCATTTTTACGTTATAGTGAAGCTTCATTTTACTTTTTACGAGTAAACGTTACAAAAAAACAAGAAAAACTTAGCTCTATTATCCATGGTAATTGTAATAATCAGTAATCAATTTTCTTTTTCTAAAAAAATTATTTACATTACTAATTATTAAATAGAAAATTTAATAGTTTCACATATTTGTATAGATTTTTAATCAGTCTTGTCTAATTTAATTTAATGTATCATTAAATCTCTTTTATATATAAAGCTATCTAACGGAATTTTGTTGTTTTAACGGAAAAACTAACGGAATTTCTTGATTTAACGGAAAAACTAACGGAATTTTTTTAATTTAAAAATATTTTAACTCCATAATTGGGTTTCAAAATTTACAATTCTAAAGCCCATGTAGAAGTATTGGATGTCATGCTCATTTTATAGATACACTTCTCTCCAAAGGTTTCATAAACTTCCAATGTGGGATTGTGCATTTTATATATGCTCTTAACTCCAATAATTTTATAAATTTCCAATGTGGGATAGTGACAAAAAAATGTTAAAATGCTCATCAAAATCATTTTAAAATGTATGTCTAATTGACTAATTTGATTTTGAATTACAACTAATTAAATTGTAATATTCACTTTCATTCTTTCATTTATTTAATTTTCAAATTTAATTTAAATTGCACTTGATTATTAATATATTAATGTTAGATATTATTTTCTATAAGTTTAGAATATTTTAATTTAACAAAGTAAACTATTTTAACATATTTATTTTAAATTTTTAGTGTTGGGACTAATTGTAGGATATATAATGAATCTAATTAGTAAAGATAGATTTACTTTAAATTATTTTTTATGTATTTATTGCATTCGGTTCGACCCCAGTTGAATTCCCACAAACTTCACGTCGAAATCATTCTCGATTGTGAATCAAAATCCTTCATCTCCATTTTTAGATATCGGAATTATCAAATCCGCAAGCTTTTCGTATAAATCCTATGATTAATGCTCATGTTTAGTTCCTTAATTAATAAAAAAAATTAAAATTCTCCTAACACTATTTAGCAATATTATAGTATTATATTAAATGTTTAGTAAGTATTATTTTTAAATATTAGATGATTTTATGATATAGTAAAAAATCTATTTTTTTTATAATATAGAAAAAAATTATTTTTTAAAATAAAAATATATTTAATGTCTTAAAAATAATTAAAATAATATTAAAAATACGAAACGTATTATGACGCTTATTCTTCGTATTGACATGCTTAAACTTGTGATTCTTGATTCTCAATATCGACGTCTCGCAATGCGTAAGCCTTTCAGAACATTATTAATAAATGAATGGAAAATGCAAAAAACTTTGTACTACTACATTTTAGTCACTAAGAAAAAATGAAACTAAAAAAACAAAATGGATGTGAATATTATTAATTTAAAAATGCTAATAGTTTATTTGGTAAGGTACATTGAACTCAATGAAGAAAAAATATTTATTTATTTAGTTTTGTATTATAATATTATCTATTATTTTATTATGTATAAAAAGTTCATGATTAAATACAAAATTTAATATAATATAATAGTACGAAACACAAACTTAAACATTTTAATTTAGAATTTAACACTATTCAAATTAAAATTAATATATCACAATGTGTAATTATTTATTAATTACATAAACATTACATCATTAATTATTTAATGAACCAAAAAAATTATATATAACTAAGCAAACGTGCATTGCACGTTGCTTAAACCTAGTATATACTTAAAAGTCTAAATGAACAATATCATGTATAACAACAAAAAAAGTCATCTGTATCTAGTTCTTTTATGCTAACTCCATGAAAGATAAATAATTATCTTAGTCCTCTTTGAATACCAAATCCTGTGTTGATAGTGTTAAACCTTGCCATCGAGGCTACAGTCAAAGTGTCATGTCGCATTCTACGTGAAAAAGAAAGTCAACAGAAACCCAATCGATCAAAAGCAAAGTAGTCAAATAAAAGCTCAAACTCCTGTGCAGAAATATTGCCTAAATGGCTGATTCTCGTGTGCCAATCATTGCCTAAATGGTTGAAACTCCTAAGCCAAAGCACTACGTAAGAAATCAAAGAATAACCGAAGCTCTTCACACAAAAGACTACAAATACGAAACTTCCTCCTTCTAAAGCCCTCGGTTCATTCAAACTGAATCCGTCTCTTACAATATTTGTAGACAATTTGTAGGAATGATTGATGTAACGTTTATAATTAAGAATGTCAGATGTGTCGCCTAATGTTTATGGCGGTTGATCCGTTGTCAATGTATTTATTGTATGATACACTTAGTAATGTGAGGCTTCAGTCAAGGAGATGAGGTCACATGGTTCTGATTCAATGAACACCGCGTAAGCTATAACACTATAAATAGTGGTCTTCGTAAATTGGAAGGGGCTTTTTGATGGTATTTTGGAACATTAATTCTAATATACAAGAAAACACTCGAGACATGCTCGAACACTTTTGTCTCGCACCGTAAAAAATCTTCCGTATTCAAAGCAATCCTTTTCTCCTTCCGATTCTCTTGTCAAAACGTGCCAAAACTTACTTGAGTGAGCCCGACATCTGTTGTCCACGTTGGCATCACGTTCTTCGGGGTTAACAGATGAGCCCCGTATGTGGAAAACCACACATTTAATCACAGAAATCCTATGGGAAAAAGTCAATTGGAAGCAATTCTTACTGTGAAGTGATTTTCAAACCTTTGACAAAAATGAGTGTTCTCGAAGAAAGAATCATTGAGAAAATCCAAGATAAACAGTTTGATTGGAAGCCAGTCTAGTCCTTGAAAAAAGGAATATCATTTGTCCTGAAAAATCTTATCAACATGAGTTTAAACAATGAAGAATCTATACCTTAAAGAGCTAGGGAACAGCCTGAAAAGGAGAACCCTCACATGTGAGGTGGGTTTAGGATAGTTGCTAGGCTCACTAAGGAGGTGGCCACAATGGCCGCAAATATGAGAGATATAACCTAACAGAACATAGCTATGCATGAACTGCTAAGGATCATGTATGGCCAATGAAGATACCCAGTTCTTCCATATACAGCCCAAGGAAAAGCATTTCAAGATCCTTCACAAGGAAATTAATACCGCGGCGAGGAGGAGGTCCAAAGAAAACTAAATGGTTGACTACAAACACTACACAAGAGAAAAAGCTCCCTAGTAAAGGGAAGTTGATGCATCCACCAACTATACCACTGACCAACCCACATAGGTCTCATTCCACTTCCCTCCAAACTACAACACAAAAGATATGTACCAGAGGTCGGTAAGTATCTTTGATAGGCTGAGCCCAGGGTTGCCTAGAAATAGGTAGGGTCAACCCCCCTATACCTATTAATAGGCAGCTGGAACCTCCTCGGCATAAAAGATAACGCGAGCCAGGTTACAACGAAGTGTCTCGTAATCATCCCCATAGAAATATGCGTGAGGGAGATGAGAGCGGAACAGGCTATGAGTCAAGCAGGACCTTCTCAACCACCACTAGAAACTCAGGTTAGGGAAGATGAGGATTTGGACGAGCCACAAAGGTCATGCGACCTCGATGACGATGGTGACAATCTACCATTTTCAAAAGGCGTTAGGAATGCCCCTGTATTGAACCACTTCACGCTCCCTAAAATTCCAAAGTATGATGGAAGAGACGACATTGCAAAGCATCTTAATAGCTTCAAAACTCACATGAGATTGAGAAGAGCCACCCCTACCATAAAGTGTAGAGCGTTTCACTTAACCCTAGGAGAAGCAACTGAAATATGGTACACCGAAATTCTAGAAGAAAGCATCCAAAATCGGCCAGACTTCAAGAAAACTTTCCTTAAGTGCTTTGAAACTAGCAAATAAGGTAAAGAGTCTATATAGCGCTTACAGGACATGAGCAACAACATGGTGAGTCGTTGAAAAGCTACATGTCTCGTTTCACTGATGAGATGACCTATTGTGTACAAGTTACAGATAAGAAAGCTTTGACAGCCCTAAAGAAAGGACTGGACATGAACTCTCTCTTCTGTAAAGCTGTGCAAAACAAAGACCCCACCAGTTACGATGTTACTAAAAATAATAAGACGGAAGATCATCAATGAAGAATTGAGAAATCATAGAAATAGAGCAAACCATGGACTTTCACATCCTCAAATGCAATGAGGAAGATGCCCAACCTCACACATGATGGACCACTAGATCGAACAGTCGACCTTCCTCAATCTAGGACAAGCATTTGTTGCAGCAACATTAAGTGCAGTGTCTACCTTGGCTTATAAAGAAGTGAATCCTGGTACTGAAACGTACCAAGGTAAACCCTACCAACGATCCTACCCAAACAAAGAGAGGTACGAAATGAGGCGCTGAACCTAATAGGGACGAAGCACCCCTCTATTGTACATACTACCACTCATTTAGCCACAACACTACTGGCTGTAGAGATATTGTAATGTACCCTCAGAAAAAGCAACTAATTTGGAGGAACTAGACCCTCGCATCATCGATTGCGAGCCTGAAACATCCCTGGTAGAGGAATTCGAGAGTTTTCAATTCGATCTGTAAGATCTTTCCAAATACCTATAGGTTGGAAAAGATCTGCAACTAGAGACCAAAGAAAAGTTGAAAAGCTTCTTGTGCCAAAATTTGGATGTCTTTGCTTGGAAGCATGAAGACATGGTTGGAATTGATCCAAAAACTAGTTGTCACCACTTGAAAATTGATTATCAAGCTACAGCTCACAGGCAAAAAAGAAGAGCCATCAATCCAGAGAAATATCAAACCTTAAGAGACGAAGTAAAAAAGTTGATCGATAATCGCTTTATCCAAGAATCAATGCATCCAAAGTGGGTTTTTAACCCTATCTTAGTCAAAAAGCACAATGGAAGGTGAATAGTGTGTGGGAATTTCTCAAACCTAAATCAAGTTTGCCCCAGGACAGCTTTGTGTTTCCTCGAATAGATTAACTGGTGGACTCAAAGCAGGACACAAACTATTTAGCTTCATGGATGCCTATTCTGGGTACAATCAAATTTCGCTATTCCCAACAAACGTAGAACATAAGCCTTTTATAACAGACAAGGGTCTTTATTGCTATAAGGTCATGTCATTTGGGTTGAAAAATGCAGGGGACACTTATCAAATACTTGTCAACAAGATATTCGTTGATCTCATTGTAAAGATAATGGAGGTATATGTAGACGATATGCTGGAAAAAAAATTGAAGGTAGAAGATCATGTCAAGCACCTCGGCGAAACTGTCCAAATATTGCGGAGATATAGGATGAGGCTCAACCCCCTAAAATGCGCATTCGGAGTTGCATCTGGAAAAATTTTAGGCTACATAGTCAATCAAAAAAGCATTAAAGTCAACTCGGAGAAGATCAAAGCCTTGATTGAAACGAGATCACCTCAAAAACCTAAAGAGGTGAGAACTTCATTGGACGTGTAGCTGCTTTGAACCACTTCGGTCACATATTATTACCTTAATTGCCCACAACTAAACAAATTGTGAATCATGATTACAAATTTAGTCGGAATTTCACATTTTTTAGGTTATTTATTATTTATTGGTCACAAATTATTTATTTCATCGGTCACTACATATTTTTTATTGATCACAAATTAAATAATTTAATGGTCACAATCAACTAAATAATTGGTCACAAACACTCTTCTTCTCACCCACCACCTACCTACAATGCACAACCATCGGCGTCACCTACATCACAAACTAGCTCCAGTACAATCTTAGATACATCACCATCACTATCACTTGCAAGGTACCAACTGTACCACGAACACCACTACCTCCACCATCATCATCACTAGCTACACCTCAATGTACAACCACCAAACAACCCACCACCACATCCTCTACATCAAATCCAAACCCACCATCACCGGCAACAAAGGCATAAATAAAAATGAAGAAAGAAATAGAAAATAGATGTAATGCTACTACGACGCCACCACCTTAATGTCATGCCCTGGTGAAACAAGATCGAATGAATCGAATACTAGATTTGTAGATTATTCTCGATCCGCCAATCCTCAAAAATGAGCTCTTATGTGAGTAACAAGGTTGGGTTGCCAACACATTGCTCATCAGGTCACACTTCCAAAAGACGATATTTCGCAATCATCATTACTGGAGGAACGAAGAGCAACCAAAACTACCCGTCGCCACCACCAATTTACCACCTCTGCCTATTTCCATACCAACACTGTGCGTGTCCACAATAGCCTCCTCCCCATTGAAATCTTTGAATCATGACTACCAAATTTGTCCTCGTACTGCAATGATAAGCGTGAATGCAAGTGTGTCAGGCGCCGCCGAGCGTTTGTGTGCCCAAATGCTGCTTGGCGTAAGGAGTAACGGCGAAAACATCGCCACTATTGAAGTGGCAATGTGCATAGGCTCTTACACCTGCGCTGCGACGTTGATCGAGAGAAAATGGAAATAGAGAGAATGGAGAAGATAGAATTTGAGGAGTGAGGTGGGGTGGGTGTATCAATTTAATTTTATAATATTATTATTTAATATTTAAAAATTAAATTATCACTTAATTTTTGTATAAAAAACTCTTAAACTTGATTTTTGAAATTGAAACTTAAAAAACCTGCATCCCTGTAATTTCCACATTAAAGTAATTATTCACTTTCTTTTCTAGGACTTGGTGCTACCATCGTTTTACCCATTGATCCTTAATTGTCAGAAAATTTTATTTTTATTACGTATTATTTTTCTATAATAGACCCTGTATCTTTTGTCATGATTTTATTATTTAGAACTATATTTACTTGGTCTTGGACAATTTCTTGTTTTTCGTGGAAAATGGGGTTTCCTAATTTATTTTTTTCTTGTTAGTTAAGAAGATTATGCCCGTTTAGGTTTCCTGTCTTGTTCTTGACCACCATCGAACATCTTGATTATTAGTGATATAGTACAATGTTAATAGTGTTCTTTTAGGACACAGCCAAAATCATTAATTCACGTTATTATCAAGATCAAGACCTCACGAGCCCTCTCTAATATTACAACTCGGGTCATTATCAAAGATCAGCAAGGCCATCGGGACGAACCTAAGATTATTAATCCGTCCCTTACTGGAGATTGGCCGGTTGCCTGAAAATAAAATAAAGGAAAAACTGGTCCCACACGATTACTAACTCTACTCATATGGCGTACCAAACGTGCTTGTATAATATTTAGTGAAATACAGCATATTACACGGCCTAGACAGCAAGATATAATTATAATAAAATCCTAATATTCTTAAGACTGCAAGATGAACGTTAATATGTATCATATTTTAAGCAGAGGTTTTACAGTCTAATAGAAAACTCTCTAATTTCAAATCTACTAGCTCCATTCATTAATTTGGACAGAGATGAGAATTGCAAAGGTTTTGCTGAGTTAAACTCAAGGGCACGATAACATTGTACATGATAACAAATAAGATTACGACTTTTTCCCTTAGTCATGTTCAATATTGTCAAGTCTAATATGCTAAACATTTCAATAACGTAGATTCACAATTCTTTTAAATTTCTCTTAGTCATGTTCAATATTTTTATATTATTTAGAAATCAGAGTATCACTAATATAGTACTTTGTATCAAGAAAAAGGTATCAAGGTTAGTACGAACTTGTTGTAATTGATTCGCAAGACCTATTCAAAATGTTCATTTGTCAAGTTTCTTTCTTGCAAGAATGCTTTTAAGTTTCGAAATCACTCATGAATTAAATTCGAGGAAGCTTCCTAATATATATATATATATATATTATGTCAGTAGGTTAAAAATCGTTGCACCAATGTAGTTTGGTTTAGTCCAACATTTCTTTCCCCCCTATAAATACACTATACTTTATTCATCAAAGAAAAAATAATCTGCTTATAATTAGAAGATCATTACAAAAATGGCTTCAATTAGCTTTATGTACTACCTTCTTGCCTTAGCCATGTTTTCAGATGTTACCCTAGCTTCCTCCTCTCGTCTCAGCCCTTCTTATTATGATGATGTTTGCCCCGAAGCTTTAGCCACCATCAAATGCGTAGTTGAAGATGCAGTGAATCGAGAAAGTCGTATGGGAGCCTCTTTGTTACGTCTCCATTTCCACGATTGTTTCGTTCAAGTATGTATTACAAGTTATATGTTATGCATTTTTGTGATAGTATAGGTTTTAAATTTAATTAGGGGAAAGAGATCATATATTTAATTACTACAATTCTTGCATATTTTTAGGGTTGTGATGGTTCAATTCTCCTCGACGAAACCTCCATCATCGAGAGTGAAAAGAATGCCGCGCCTAATAACAATTCTGTTAGAGGGTTTGAAGTGATTGACAAAATCAAGTCGGAAGTTGACAAAGTATGTGGACGTCAGGTGGTGTCATGTGCTGACATTCTAGCGGTTGCAGCTCGTGATTCTGTGGTTCTGGTGTGTATTATATTATTATATACACGTCAATTCTTAAAGATTTTTTTTGCTTGTTCATTACAAAATACAAGATACGATTAGTTAGTATAGTAAATAAAATGTAAAATTCTATTAAATTTTTTGCATGCACGATTCCATTGTACAACAAGCTAATAATGGTTTCCATTTGTAGTTAGGAGGTCCAACATGGAAGGTTAGACTAGGAAGGAGAGACTCCACCACATCTAACAAAGCTGAAGCAAACACTTCCATTCCAAGCCCATTCATGGACTTACCTACATTACTTAACAATTTCAAGAATCAAGGCCTAAATGCCAAAGACCTAGTCGTCCTCTCCGGTGCTCACACCCTAGGGTTTTCTCAGTGTCTTCTCTTTAAAGATCGGATTCATACTCAGACAGATGACATTGATGCCAGCTTTGCAAGTAGGCGTCGAATGAACTGCCCTCGTGAGGGAGGTGATACGAATCTAGCGACACTGGACCAAACGCCATCGAATTTTGACACACAATATTTTGACAACTTGTCGTTGAAGAAAGGGCTATTGAAATCAGATCAAGCACTATTCAGCGGCGGTGAAACAAATGATCTTGTTCAAAAGTATAGTGCAAACTACGGTGTCTTTTGGAAAGATTTCAGAGGGTCCATGATCAAAATGGGTAATATAAAGCCATTAACAGGGGAGAGGGGCCAAATTCGATCCAACTGCAGAAAAGTGAACTGAGTGTTGAAATTGACATAATTTCTTATACTTGTTGTGTATAATTTAAACAACAACGTCATGTTTTCAATAAGGGTTTTGATATCCTTCCAATGTATTGGATATTGATGTCATTATGTTTCGTTTGCAAATTGAAGGAAAACTTCTTAGTCAATTAATCGATATGTTTCAAAAATTTGTGTTTGTCCTTTTGGCCCTTAACATCGAACTAATACTCGAACTTTTTTCTATTTATTAAAAAAGTGGCCAAAAGCTTTGTTTTCTTGTTAAATTTACTTCAATTAGTGAAAAGAAGACATGATTGTTTGCAATTTTTCTAGTGTTCACGTGTCCATCACGTGTTTGCAAGAATAAATATTTAAAATTAAGCAGTTAATTTTTATGAGATCATTATACTATGATATAAACGGATGTGTGTATATGTACACTCCTAATAGACTAAATTTGAAAATAAAAGAGAGAGGTGCATATGTGATAAGAATAAGAGTTACATTAATTTACGTACATTATTATACTTTAATCGTTGAGTTGAGATGCTACATATTTTTCTCATGTTCTTGTATTTTATAGTCAACTTTGGACTTGGATGAACGTTGCGAAAGAAAGATGGAAAAAAGAGCATAGACTCGTTGAGGTGAAAAACTCGACCCAAAAGGGCAATAACGAAATTTGAAGCAGAAACGAGAAGCAAAGACAAAGGCTACATGCCGAGAAATCTCGCAGCCGTGAAACACCAACGTGAAGAAAGATTGCTTTCTTAGAATTTTCGAGTTGTGGAGAAAATAGAAATTTAGCTGGGACTTTGTTTGCCTTTACACGCTTTTTGAGGGTACTTTGCATATAATTTTGGCGTGAATGTGGTTTAAACACCCTAGACTATCTATATATGCCTTTGACAGAGAAGGGATTGTGCAATCTTTCTTTTGATACGTGAGAACAAACAAGAATTATTAGACTAGGGCTGCGAGCAAGAACGGTAGGATAAAATAATGGAGAATCAAAGTAGATAATCAAACTGAAGGCCCGTGTTTACACGATTTCCTTAAATCGGATTCGCCGCCTTACCGGGGTGCACGAGGTTTTGATCGGTGTTCGATTCCCAGGATACAATCGGTTGTCGGTTCACGTTGCACTACGTTAACCGCCTACGAACCCGCCGTGTCTATCTCTCAAAGATTTCAGCAAAGGAAGAAAAAAAAACTGGAAATGGAGGATGGAAACGAAGGAGGAAACGAGAATTTTTTTTCCGTTGTGTTTGCTGTTTTGTTGTGTTTTTCTTCCACTGAAAGCTCCTCTATTTATACACATAGATGAGGAGCCAGCCCTTTAATGCATTGAATGGAGAGTAACATGAATGAGGAGTTACATCACTGATGAAATTCAACCGGATGGAGGAGGAAACTGATTTTCATTGAAACTGAAAACTGATACACTGATGAAATTGAATTCCATGAAACTGAAGACTGAGAAAATAATTTTCATTCATTAATTCCAACATATTAGATATCCAGTTCGCATCAGCATACCCTTCGATTACTGCAGGGTGCCTAGAATAATGCAGTCCAAAATCACGAGTGTACCTCAAATAATGTAACACCCTGAAAATGGCTCTCCAATGGATAGCACATGGGTTACTCGTGTAGCGACTCAATCTGCTAACTGAGTATGCTATATCCGATCTCGTACAAGTCATTAAATACATTAAGCTCCCAATTATTCGAGAATATTCTAACTGTGAAACACAATCACCAGTGTTCTTGGATAAGTGGAGACTTAAATCAACTGGAGTCCTGGCCACAGCCGTATCTGACTTGTTGAACTTGTCTAGTATCTTATCAATGTAATGAGATTGAGATAACGCAAGTCCATTTGGTGTTCGAGTGATTTTTACTCCCAAAATGACATCTGCGAGACTCATGTCTTTCATGTCAAACTTTGAGTTTAACATATTCTTAGTGACTTTGATAATCTTATCAGAGCTATCGACAATGAGCATGTCATCGACGTACAAACACAATATGACATATCCATCATTAGTGTCATTGACATATACACACTTTTCGCACTCGTTGATTCGAAAACCACTAGAAAGCATAGCATTATCAAACTTCTCATACCATTGCTTCGGTGCTTGCTTTAAACCATAAAGCGATTTAACCAATTTACAGACTTTCCTTTCTTGACCTGGAGCCGAAAACCCCTCTAGTTGCTCCATGTAGATTTCTTCATTCAAATCTCCATTTAGGAAAGCTGTTTTTACATCCATCTAATGTATTTCCAGATTTCGCAAGGCTGAAATAGCAATTATTATTCGGATAGAAGTTATTCTCGACACATGAGAATAAGTATCAAAGTAATCTAAGTCTTCTTTTTGCTTATAACCTTTGATTACTAGCCGAGCTTTATATTTATCAATAGATCCATCCGCTTTCATCTTCTTCTTGAAGATCCACTTGTAGCCCAAAGGCTTACAGCCCGGTGGAAGATCTACTAATTCCCAGGTATGATTCTATAGGATAGAATCGATTTCACTCTTGATGGCTTCTTTCCACAGATGACCATCTGAAGAAGATATAGCTTCTTTATAGTTTTGAGGATCATTCTCCATCAAATATGTGAGGAAATCAGGGCCAAACGTCTTAGAGGTTTTGGTCCTTTTGCTCCATTTAGACTCATCATCACCTTCTTCAACTGGATCTTTACTACTGCCAAAAGTAGAAGATTTCATAGTCCGTTTAATAGGAGTTAACTGTTTAGGAGTTTTACAAGGAAATATATTCTCAAAGAATTGTGCATTCCTAGACTCCATAATCGTGTTCGGATGAATATCAGGTACATTCGAATAATGTACAAGGAACCTATATGCACTATTATTTTGTGCATAACCAATGAACACACAGTCAACTGTCTTAGGTCCAATCTTGACCTTCTTAGGAGGAGGCACCACAACTTTGGCCAGACACCCCCACATTCGTAAGTATTTATACGAAGATGTACGACCTGTCCAAAGTTCATACGGAGTCTTATCCATATTCTTTCTTAACACTTTATTCAAAATGTAATTCATAGAAAGAATAACTTCTTCCCAAATGTTTTGTGGTAATCCAGAACTAATCAACATAGCATTCATCATTTCTTTGAACGTTCGATTCTTACGCTCAGCAATTCCGTTCTGCTGAGGTGAATAAGGTGCAATAGTTTGATGAATTATTCCATGTTTAGCACAAAATTCACCAAAAGGTGATTCATATTCACCACCACGATCAGTTCGTAGCACCTTTATTTTCTTGCTAAGTTGATTTTCAACTTCATTCTTGTAAAGAATGAATTTATCGATAGCTTCGTCTTTGCATTTAAGCAAGTACACATAACAATATCTCGTGCTATCGTCGACAAAAGTAATAAAGTACTTATTGCAGCCCATGTTTGGACAAATTTTAAGTCACACACATCACTGTGGACTAGTTCCAATGGCTCGGTACTTCTTTCAATACTATGAAACGAAGACCTAGTTAGCTTAGCCTCAACACAGATTTCACATTTATGATTTGAATCAATTTGAAACCTAGGCAAGGAGTTTAGTTTGCTTAGTCTACGTAATGCATTGTGATTTACGTGACCTAATCTACCATGCCACAGATTAGGAGACTCAAGCAAGTAAACAGAAGGAGTTTTCTCATTATTCAGTTGGGGTTACAGCAATTATATTCAATTTAAACAGGCCATCAGTCATATAGCTTTTCCCAACATAAACTCTTATTTTGGTAATCACCAGCTTATCCGCCTCAAAGACCATGTGGAAACCATTCTTGCTCAGAAGAGACCCAGAGACCATATTCTTGCGAATCTCTGGCACGTACAATACATTAGTCAGAGTAAGCTCTCTGCCAAAGGTCATCTTCAGGATCACCTTGCCTTTACCAAGCACTTCAGAAGTTGCAGAATTTCCCATAAACAACTTTTCACCAGTTGTAACTGGTGCAAAAGTAGTGAACATGCTCCTGTTGGAGCAGACATGGCAAGTGGCCCCAGTGTCTAGCCACCACTCCTTAGGGTTAGACCCCACCAAGTTAACCTCACTAATCACCGCCGTAAGGTTTAGGTCAAACATGTCATCTGAGAGATGATCTCTCTCATTCCCAACCATATTAGCCTGAGGGCGCTGCTTGTTATCCCTCTGATGGCAATCTGCTGATCGATGCCCAAGTTTGTCACAATTGAAGCACTTTCCATTGAACTGGAACTTAGGCTTCTTTCCTACCCCACCGGTAGACTTCAACCGAGACCCTTTCGTGGTGTGCTTTTTGTCTTTCCAGTTCCCGTTACCCTGCTTGGCTTTAAAGGATTGACCTTTCTTAGTACCAGAACTTTGACCGTGTTCTAATACATTAGCCTTCTCGGAGTAAGAATTCCCTGACTTACGTTCAACCTTTTTGTTATCCTCTTCAATGCGCAACTTGATAATTAAATCCTCAAAAGACATCTTTTTCCTCTTATGCTGCAAATAGCTTTTGAAATCCTTCCACTGAGGAGGTAGCTTGTGAATAGCAGTAGCCACCTGTAGAGATTCTGACATAGTCAGACCCTCAACGTGCATTTCTTGCAAGAGCACTTGATACTCCTGCACTTGGCTCACCACTAAACGTGAATCAACCATTTCGAAGTCCATGCACCGACTGGCCAAGAATTTCTTAGACCCAGCATCCTCAGACTTGTACTTCTTTTCTAAGGACTCCCAAAGCTCCTTAGCAGACTTATTTACTACATACACGTGATACAGATCTGTAGTCCATCCAAGACATAGTTGCGACACAAAAAATCAGCACTTTTTCATGCATCCCAAGCCGCACGCCTATGTATATCAGTATCGTTTTCAGCCACGACAGGGGCATCCTCGGTGAGGAAACGTGCAAGGCCCAAAGTAGTAAGATAAAAAATCATCTTATTCTGCCATGTCTTAAAATCAGTGCCAGCAAACTTATCCGGTCGAATTGCATGATTCACCGGAAATTGAGGCGGAAACGTTGGCAAAGGTACCGAGGCCGCAGCCCTAGGTACTGGCAAGGGTATTGTGCCAATTGAATTGCCGAGGCCGCAGCCTAGGCAAAGTGGGGTTCACTCCAACATGAGGAATCCCGCCACCAATAGTTCCATCAACGGGAGGAATGCCAGTCGAGGTCCCCACAGGGTTGATAGCGGTCATTGCGGGATTTGGTACACCGGTACCAACAGTGTTATTGTTCACATCGTCATTTTCATGTGACGTCATTGAACCTTAAAACAAGCAACAAATAATTTAGAATACTTATAAATTCAAGATCTAAATTATATGTTGAAAAATTTTTGAAATTGAAGAACGTATTATTTTTATCAAATTATTAACAACTTATCAATCATTTACAATTGAATTAGAAATCATTCAACCAATGATTAAAATCAATTATCAGAAGAAAAGTAACCAATTATATTATAATGATGAGGTAATAATAAACAATCAAATAATAGGCAATCATAAACAATCATATCATTAATCATTGGAAACAATTAAATAATCATATAATCATTACCCCAATTATTGAAAACCATCTGAACCATGCAAAACCATACAAAATCCATGCAAAAACCACTTCCAACTTTGAACTCATGCAGAGAACGTTTTTTTTTCTTTCCAGTCTTCTTTCAAAATCTACCTTAATACTTTTTATGTAAATAGTAAACAGAAACTAAGAAAACACATGAAAGGGAAAAAAAATTAACACGGCTAGAGAAAAAACAAATTAGACACGGATAAAGAAGGAAAAAGAAACTGATAAACAAACCAAACGATTTTGATTCACCAAATATGGAATTCGATTTAAGCTTGTAGGATAAAATAATGGAAAATCAAAGTAGATAATCAAACCGAAGGCCCGTGTTTACACGGTTTCCTCAAATCGAATTCGCCGTCTCACCGGGGTGCACGAGGTTTTGATCGGTGTTCGATTCCCAGGATACAATCGATTGTCAGTTCACATTGCACTACGTTAACCGCCTACAAACCCACCGTGTCTATATCTCAAAGATTTCAACAAAGGAACAAAAAAAAAACTGGAAATGGAGGATGGAAACGGAGGAGGAAACGAGAATTTTTTCCGTTGTGTTTGCTGTTTTGTTGTGTTTTTCTTCCACTGAAAGCTCCTCTATTTATACACATAGATGAAGAGCCAGCCCTTTAATGCATTGAATGGAGAGTGACATGAATGAGGAGTTACAACACTGATGAAATTCAACTGGATGGAGGAGGAAACTGATTTTCATTGAAACTGAAAACTGATACACTGATGAAATTGAATTCCATGAAACTGAAGACTAATGAAATAATTTTCATTCATTAATTCCAACAAGAACTACGGCTGACCGAGAGTCTAGGCTGACACCTTACACATTTGGAAGTGCTTAGAAGAGGTTTGCGGCACAAGTCAAAGGCTATAGCTTCAATGCGATGAGCTTCAAGTCTAGAAAACTCTATGATAATGTATGAACCTTAAGGAAGATAGCTAGAATGTTCTATTCTTGTAAATAATTCTAGAAGATCATCGTACCCCTTGATTAGGATGAATTTCCACCATCATTACAAGGAGACGGTAGTATAGACACACGGTGTTCTTGTTTATAAATCCATCCAAGAGAAGAGAGCTTTAGAGGTAGAGAGTATTTGTTCCAAGATAATTGAGACCTTGTTACAAAAATTATCTTTTGGAATAATAGATTGATAGAGAATGTGTGGTTCAAAGAAAATGAAAAGTTATTGATGTGATGGAATGTATTATTTTATTGAACAATGTGCGGTTTAAAATGAGTATAAAAATGAAAATGAAAATTTTATAAGAATTTACATTCATTTTTATATATTGATAGTAGGATTGGGATGAAACTATATAGAGTTCACTATACATTACACATAGGAGTGTAAACGTATCGCTCATATTCAAGAGCTTTCAAAAAATTGTCTAACGAATTGTCTTGCACTAATTGAGGTGAAAAACTCTCCATCGCCATGTCATATTCCTTTTGCGCTGATACTAACACCTCAACCTCAGTCATAAGTATCAGCACCAGCAAAAGAGAAACAAAGCTGCCACTTTTCCCTTCCATAGCTGGAAAATCAAGAACCTCAACCCATCATCTATTTTCTCACTTTTCCAATGACCTAATCTCTCTCTCTCTCTCTCTCTCTCTCTCTCTCCCCTTCCTCATTGTTACTCTTCACCTAGTGTTTCCCATTGTTCAAGTGCTCCTTAAAAAATTCAATAGATTGATAAATCAACTCATGGTTGAGTGAAGAATCCCTCATACTCATAATTGTGATTTTCTAAGCCTTCTGTTAGAAAGAGAATTTTTCCAATTCGGACATTTAGTATGCCAAAAATGGATCTAAGTTTTCAAATAAAAATCTGAAATATAACTTATGCGATTGAAAATTTGCAATTTGGTCTTCAAACTTTAGACTTTGCTCTTTTTCCTTGATTTTCTTTTGTTTCTTCCAATTTTTCGTTCAATCATTGTGTTTAACCTCTATGATATAAAATACAACAATTTAAGATATATCTTGTCAAACGAATTGCCAAATATTGATATTTTAGTTCTCGAATAAGTGTATAAAATACATTTGTCAAATACTCCCAAACTTAAACATTTGTTTGACCTCAAACAAAACTATAACCTAAATAAAAACAAACACGAAAGTATGCAAAAATATTTGGTTGACAATCTAGCTTTTTATCTTAGTATTTGAAATTAAATACTAAATCTACAAATTATTTCAAAGTCACAATACCAAACCAATATCCACTCTTTTAATATAAAATTGATGTGTGTGTGAGGAACAAAGTAGACCATCGTGAATTTACAATGTGCTTCAATTCCTCGATTATCTGTTGTCAAATATACCATGTCACCTCTCGTATGATTCACACGCTTCCAAACTTGTTCTTTTTCACTCTTTTTTCAATGTGTAATCTAAGGTTGAATTTTTCATTACCATCATCACCCTCTCTAGTTCAGGTAGACTCTGCTAATCATAGTTATAAAAACCAACTCGGCCTGACCGGCGACTCGGACCCTTGACTGGGTTAGATAGATTAAATGGATAGAAATGCACTTGACTTGGTTAAAATCGGGTTTTGATCGAGTTAATCGATGATTTACCCGGCCCGGTTGACCGATTTGATTGAGTTTTGAAATCATTTTACAAATCTTTTAGGTCCAATGGAATTGAACATTGGACCTCTAAGAGAAATAATGGATTCATTACCACTTGAACACAAAATATTTTAGTATTATTTGTGTGCAATAATTTTTATGTAATTAATGAATCATTTATAGTTTTTATAAAAATATTCTTTTCAAAAACTTTGGTCCAGTATTTTACTTTATTTTATAAACACAAATAATTAGTGAAAAATAAATTAAAAAATTTAATTTTGTCTCTAAAAAAATTTGTACTTTATATATTTTTTATATGTTTTTATGCAATGATCCATCGGTTGAACAACTAATCCATTGAATCGCTGCATTGTTTGGGTTAGTGTCCGGATCGAGTCTAACAACTATGTTACTAATTGGAAGTCGACACATCAATAAATAAAAATTCTCCAATTCTTTGATTGCTCTGACTAAACTAGGCTAATAATCTATAATCAAAAGTCAAGTCTTCTCAAATAAGTGTTTGGAGCTTAATCAAAGCATTTGGTGCGTTTTGTAATTCATACACCTTTTTTTTTTTTTTTTTACACTCTTCCATTAAATTTTCTATATAACCCATGTAATGAGCTTTTTGCCGATAAATCTCAAATTAGATGATTTTAGCGCACTGGGTTGTCCCTAACAGACTTAATAACTCAAGTCATAAAGGCTACGAAGAAATATCTTATATATTTTTCTATCATGATTAGTGCAATACCCATCATTAAACACCTATCCAATTAAACCAACCTTTAACTTAAGATTTTTGTCCAATTTTATCATATTAGTCTAAGACCATCCACATATAAATTTTCACACAATGAATCCCCAATGTTTATTAGATGGGTTGAGTTTGAATCCATTCTTGCTCTCTTTCTCAACACCTAATTAGATTTTTTCATATCGGATTGAGAGTTCATTTACCCATATATATTAGCCAGTTTTGGTTTCTTGTAGCTTGGTTAATTAACATGAGACTATAAAGACTTGAGTAATATCTTCATTATACGGAAAGAATTAGTCTTCACTAGTTTCCTTTGAACAATGAACAAGAAAAGTGTAGGTACGACCCATGGATGCGGCCCAATGGCTGAAGCTGTGTTCATACTTACAAAAATACTCTTAAAATTAGGAATGTTTTAAAAAAATCATATGAAAAATTTTTAGGAAATAAAAAATAATGTGTAAAATAAAAAAGTGACACAATGTCACTTTTTTACATTTTTTAAAAAAGTGACAAATACTGAAACCATCCATTTGTGCAACACTGTTAATCATGTTCTTAAAAAAATCACCACATTTAGGTCAATCCACATGCTGATTATGTTAGGAAAATATAACATATTATTACTTTTTTTATCTTTTTAAAAAGTGACAAAAGATTTTAAAAAAGTGACAAAATTCAAAAAAATTGACAAATTTTAAAAAAGTGACAAATTAAAAAAAAAAAACTGAAAATCTTTTGACGAGATTCACAGGCTTCCTCCTTCTATAACAATTGGAGTCGAATTTTTCCTTTCAAGAACAAAAGTCAGCACCAAAACCTCTTACCACCAACAAAAAAAAAAGTGATAGAAAAAGTGATAAACACTAACAAAGTGAAATGAATTTAAAAAAAAAAAGTGACAAACGCGAAAAGTGATGAAAGTTAAAACAAAACTGCAAATATTTCAAAAAGTGACAAAACAACAATTTAAAACATTCAAAAAAGTGACAAAACACTAATCGAATTCTACAATCCGTCTTACTGAATATATTATACTCGATCTTGCAGTATTTGTTGCCCCCAAAAACTCAGTCTTTAACAAAAGTCTCAATTTTGATTACCTAAAAGATCATATGTGGCCTATGAAGAACCACCCATTGCAAGTCCGAAGATTCGATCCTTTGCTCTCTCTCTCTCTCTCCAGTGCCACCAAGAGGATGGGATTCGTTTGAATACAACATCCCATAATCAACATCCAAATGAGCCCAGTCTTTTTGAATTTTGAAGATTTGACAGAAAAAAAAAGAGTCAATAAGTAGCAATTTTGTCTTCACATCACAATGAAGCAAAACAGAAGTCCAAATAACATACTATCATTCCTTGCTTGAACCATTCATTAGTGGGGCTCAGTTTACCAAAATTACCTTTAATTCCAAAAAAAATCTATTGTTAATATTTCTATATTTTCAACAAAACGTAGTTAAAGGCGGTCGAGATAATGGATTAGTATGGTCAATCTTAGTTTTAAACCTCCAATGAAAACTCATCTCCAACTGGAGCATCCAACAAATAATCCCACAACGGCAAGTAAACATCTGATCATAATGAATAAAGAAACCCAATATTTAGAAATTTTATCTACCTTATTAGAATTACTTGCTTGAATGATGCTAGAGAAGCCATATCAAGCGACATAGATGACAGTGAAACAAAATTTTGGTGGTGGGAGTTTTTGTTGGAAAAACTGGAAATAAAATGAGTTGCGGGCTGACTTTGGCACTAATTTTGAGCGGGACCCGCTTGGCTAATTTGGAAGATGAAAGTTGATTTGTGTTCTCCTCCGTGAGTACATCGAAATCATATATTTACTTGCCAAAAATGATGCTCGGGTGAATGAGAAATTGAAGCTCAAAGTATGCTATGTGAGAGGAGTTTATGTTGGTGGGAAAGTAAAAAGTTATCTTTGTCCCACATAAGAAATGGATGAAAGTTAAAACCACTTTATAAAGGATTACACTTTAGAATGGTGTAATCATGTGTAGCATAGAGGCTCTCTCCACGTGCGCACAGGGGGTGCAAATCACGAACCGAAAGAGGCTTCGGACCTTGAACTTGTGTGCGGGTGCGACCTGCGTACACGAATGTCGGATCGGATTGACCAAAAATTGGCCTATTAGAAGAGCCTACGTTTTGCGTTTTGCTACATTAATTTTTCATCAGACTTTTCATTTTCCAAAAACTGTTGAAACTCTTAAAACTCTTGTGTTAATTGCCATGAAGTAATTGAGCAACTATCCTACAGTCAGTCTTTATATTTGTCTCGTTTTTTCACAGTTCAGTACACGAAACATTATCTGCATATTCATCTGGACACTGTTTGAGTCTGCTTCGTTTTTACTTTCTGTTCCTGTCTGGTTTGGTAATATTGTTCGGGCACTGGTTCAGCTCGTCGGAATACAATCTGTGGTGCTCGGATTATACTGTTCCGTTGTTGTATCCTGGGAAACGAAAGCTCTGTTGAACCTCAAGCACAGACGGTGAGGAAGCAAATCTGTTTTAAGGAAACTGTGTGTTCCACAGGCCTCGGGTTAAAAGTTTCCTGTCATTTAACTTCTGCTATTATTTGTTTGTCACTCGTTTATGCAAATTTGCGTTTTACAAGTCTACTAACAAGTTTATTACATGTTCTACATATTCAAAAATTGTAGTTCTGCTTAAATCAACTGTTACACTTTACTGCAATTTAACATATTGTCGAATCTGCAACTGTATTAATCTTTTGTGTATATTTGAATCCATTGTATTCAAAGTTATTGAATCTGCTACTGCGAATCCGGTATCCAATATTGAAACAATTTTCCTACAAGCTTAAAACAGATTATTTAATTGTTTCATTTGATTTTAATATTAGTTTATTGAAAACTAATAATTGTGTTTCATTTTTAGAAATGGCAACCGAACAAACTAACATGGATGTGACCCAAACTGTGGCTACTGGAAAACAGGCTGTGGGCTCTAGTTCTGGTGTGGCTTAGACTGTGGCTAAATTGCCAAGTCATGTTGTAAGTCATCATGTGGCTACTGTTCCGGTTAATCATAATGAAAAATCGGAGAAATTCAATAGCTTGAATTTCAGAGATGGCAGCAGAAAATGCTATTTTATTTGACCACCTTGAATCTTGCGAGGTTCTTGACTGAAACTGCTCCAAAACTCAATGAGGGTGAGGGAGATGTTCAAGCCATCAGTGCACTTGATGTTTGAAACCATTCGAATTTTCTATGCTGAAACTATATTATGAACAGTTTAGCAGATTCGCTATACAACGTGTATAGCACTATGAAAACTGCTAAGGAGTTGTGGGAGTTTTTGGACCGTAAATATAAAACTGAAGATGCCGGGGCTAAAAAATTCATTGTCAACAAATTCTTAGATTATAAAATGGTGGATTCCAAAACTGTAATCAGTCAAGTGCAAGAACTCCAAGTAATTCTCCACAAAATTCATGCCGAATGGATGATGTTGGGTGAAACTTTCCAAGTGGCTGCAATTATTGAAAAATTGCCCCCCGCATGGAAAGATTTCAAGAATTACCTAAAGCACAAACGAAAGTAAATGAACGTCGAAGAATTAATTGTTAGACTTCGAATTGAAGAAGACAACATGAGTTCCGAGAAAATGTTGTTCATTCCTAGTGTTGCTAAAGCCAACATTGTGGAGCATGGTCAAAGCAGTAAGGCCTACGAAAGTAAGGCTGGGTCATCCGGTGGTAAAGGGACCAAGCTAGGACCTAAAGGTGGAACCTCAAGGAAGTTTCAAGGAAAATGCTTCAATTGTGACAAAGTGGGTCACAAGTCTTCGGAGTGCAGATTGCCAAAGAAAAAGAAAGAAGCAAATATGGTTAACTACATGGCGCATGATGTGGCGGAGATGAATCTAGCAGCCGTCATTTCTGAAGTGAACATGGTAGGCTCTAACCCCAAAGAATTGTGGATTGACACCGGAGCTACAAGGCGTGTGTGTTCTGATAAAGAATTGTTTGCTGCTTTCGAAGCAATTGAAAATGGAGAGAAGTTATTTATGGGAAATTTAGCAACTTCTGAAATCAAAGGACAAGGCAAAGTGGTTCTGAAGATGACTTCGGGGAAAGAGCTGACTCTTAACAACGTGCTATATGTGCTGGAAATTCGTAAGAACCTTGTGTCCGGGTCATTGTTAAATAAACATGGTTTTCGTATTGTATTTGAGTCAAACAAAGTCATTTTATCAAATAGTAGAATGTTTGTCGGAAAAGGCTATGTTTTCGATGGTATGTTTAAGTTGAATGTAATGGTTGTTAAACTAAAAATGAATAAAGTGAAATTTTCCGCTTACTTGCTTGAGTCTTCCAATGTGTGGCTTGGTAGATTAGGACATGTTAACTATGATTCTTTACGTAGACTACTTAATTTGAATTGCATACCCGCATTCCATATTGATTCCAAACATAAATATGAAACTTGTGTTGAGGCAAAATTGACAAGGTCATCATTTAAATCAATTGAACGGAATACAGAACCACTTGATTTAATTCACAGTGATATATGTGATTTAAAATTTGTACAAGCAAGAGGTGGCAACAAGTATTTCATTACTTTTGTCGACGATAGCACAAAATATTGCTATATCTACTTACTAAAAGTAAGGATGAAGCGATAGAGAAATTCATTCTCTACAAGAATGAAGTTGAGAACCAACTTAACAAGAAAATTAAGGCGATAAGAAGTGATCGAGGTGAAGCACCATTCGTTGAATTATGTGCACAACACGGAATCATACATGAAACCACCGCACCTTATTCCCCGCAATAAAATGGTGTTGCTGAAAGAAAAAATCGCACCTTAAAAGAAATGATGAATGCGATGTTGGTAAGTTCTGGGTTACCTCAGAACATGTGAGGGGGAGGCTGTGTTATCAGCAAATTACCTTTTAAATAAGGTGCCCCGAAAGAAAATGGAAAAGACCCCTTATGAGTTATGGAAATGAAGAAAGTCTTCCTATAAATACTTACGAGTGTGGGGGTGTCTTGCTAAAGTGGTTGTCCCAACACCAAAGAAGGTGAAGACCGGCCCGAAAATTGTAGATTGTATCTTCATTGGATATGCTCAAAACAGTAGTGCTTATCGGTTTCTTGTATATGAATCTAAAATTCCAGATATACAAAAAAATACGATAATGGAATCGAAAAACGCTTTGTTTTTTGAACATATATTTCCATGCAAGTCCAAAGAAGAGGCAAGCTCTTCAAAACGGACATATGAGATTATGAATGAAAGTATTCAGGACCAAGAATTAGAAGAAGAGGTTGAGGTTGAACCAAGACGTAGCAAAAGGGAAAGGACAGAAAAATCTTATGGTCCAGATTTTCTGACCTATATGCTAGAAAGTGAATCTCAAAGCTATCAAGAAGCTGTGAACTCATCAAAAGGACCTCAATGGAAAGAGGCCATTCAAAGTGAAATAGATTCCATTTTGCAAAATCATACATGGGAGCTAGTGGATCTTCCTCCAGGAAGTAAACCACTAGGATATAGATGGATTTTCAAACGTAAATGAAAGCAGATGGATCTATTGAAAAATATAAGGCTAGATTAGTAATAAAAGGTTATAGACAACGAAAAGGCCTTGATTACTTTGATACATATTCTCTAGTAACGTGAATAACATCTATTAGGATGATACTTGCGATTGCTGCTCTACGAAGTCTTGAAGTACATCAAATGGATATAAAGACTGCCTTTCCAAATGGAGATTTAGATGAAGAAATCTATATGGAACAACCCGAGGGGTTTTCATCTCCAGGGCAAGAAAAGAAAGTTTATAAATTGGTGAAGTCGTTATATGGCTTGAAACAAGCACCAAAACAATGGCACGAAAAATTTGATAGTGTCATGATGGAGAGTGGATTTAAAATCAACGAGTGTGACAAATGTGTTTACGTTAAAAATACTGGAAATGGTTATGTCATTTTATGTCTTTACGTTGACGATATGCTTATTGTTGGTAGTGACAATAAGATGATTAAATCCACTAAAGATATATTAAATTCGAGGTTTGACATGAAGGATATGGGTTTGGCTGATGTTATACTTGGAATCAAAGTTTCAAGAACATCAGATGGACTTGTTCTAAACCAGTCACATTATGTTGATAAAATTCTAGAAAAGTTCAGTAAGGATGATACTGAAATGGCTAGAACACCGATAGATACAAGTCAACATCTATCCAAAAACAAAGGTGAAAGTGTATCTCAAGTAGAATACTCGAGAGTTATTGGGAGTTTGATGTACTTGATGAGTTGTATAAGAACAGACATAGCCTACAAAGTGAGTAAACTGAGTAGATATACGAGTAATCCAGGAGCTGATCACTGAAAAAGAATAATAAGAGTACTAAGGTACTTGAGATATACTCGTAATTTTGGACTGCACTATACAAGATATCCAGCGGTCATTGAAGGATATACTGATGCTAATTGGATATCTGATATAAAATACTTAAAGTCTCCGAGTGGATTTGTGTTCACATTGGCAGGTGCAGCTATATTCTAGAAATCCTCTAAACAAACAGTGATAGCCAGATACACTATGGAATCTGAGTTTATAGTTTTAGATAAAAGTGGTGAAGAGGCTGAATGGTTGCCCAAATTCTTAGAGGATAATCCAAGATGGTCAAAACATGTGCCAGAAATTTGCATATATTGTGATGGTCAATCAACAATTGGAAGGGCACAGAGTAACATGTATAATGGTAAGTCTAGACATATACGTCGTAGACATAATACCATAAGGCAACTACTCTCAACTGGAGTTATCACTATTGATTATGTAAAATCAAAGGATAACATTGCGGATCCGCTAACCAAATAGTTAAATAGAGAGTTGAAAAATTATTGAGGGGAATGAGACTTAAGCCCTTGAATGGATAAGTTAAATACAAAGGAAACCCAACCTAGTTGACTGGAGATCCCAAGATCTAGGTTCAATGGGACAACCTAATTGTAAAGACTTAATAGAATCACTGTGGGGGATATTACCTCATGTACATTCCTATGATGCAACAGTGATGCCTGTAAAGATGAAGGATAAGCAATAGGCTTTTAATGATTCTTATGCGTCGAAATACGAGCTAAGTAATGCGAGTTACTTGTAATAAGAAACCACCTATGTGAGAGAGAAGTGGGGCCGCTTCTAAGGGAATTGTGTGGGGCAAAATTCTTGTGAACTCTCACAGAACCAGGCGTATGTTCATGACCAAAACGAACATAATAATGAGAACTGAAATGTGTTAGGAAGAATCCTGTGTGGAGTATATCATCGTTTACATAAACAGCAGAACAGTTCAAAGACATCGCGTCTACTGGTCAGCCAGTAAAGTAAATATACTTTCACAAGGGAAGGTTCAAAGGGTAACATCTACCTATCCTATGCAGGTTTCGACTGTTGAACTATATCATCTAGTCGTCATGTGTCACATTCATGTGTCGCTCCCAATTTTCATTCATGTGGGGGATTGTTGAAAAAACTGGAAATAAAATGAGTTGTGGGCTGACGTTGGAACTATTTTTGAGCGGAACCCACTTGGCTATTTTGGAAGATGAAAGTTGGTTTGTATTCTCCTCCGTGAGTACATCGAAATCATATATTTACTTGCCAAAAATGATGCTCGGGTGAATGAGAAATTGAAGCTCAAAGTATGCTATGTGAGAGAAGTTTATGTTGGTGGGAAAGTAAAAAGTTATCTTTGTCCCACATAAGAAATGGATGAAAATTAAAACCATTTTATAAAGGATTGCACTTTAGAATGGTGTAATCATGTGTAGCATAGAGGCTCTCTCCACGTGCGCGCAGGGGGGTGCAAATCACGGACCGAAAGAGGCTTCGGACCTTGAACTTGTGTGCGGGTACGACTTGTGTACACTAATGTCGGACCGGATTGACCAAAAATTGGCCCCTTAGAAGAGCCTATGTTTTGCGTTTTGCTACAGGTTTTAATTTTTCAGCAAACTTTTCATTTTCCAAAAACTGTTGAAACTCCTAAAACTCCTGTGTTAATTGCCATGAAGTAATTGAGCAATTATCCTACAGTCAGTCTTTATATTTGTCTCATTTTTTTCACAGTTCAGTACACGAAAAATCATCTGCATATTCATCTGGACACTGCTTGAGTCTGCTTCGTTTTTACTTTCTGTTCCTGTCTAGCTTGGTGATATTGTTCGGGCACTGGTTCAGTTCGCCGAAGTACAATCTGTGGTGCTCAGATTATACCGTTTCGCCGTTGTATCCTGGGAAACGGACGCTCTGTTGAACCTCAAGCACAGACGGTGAGGGAGCGAATCTGTTTTAAGGAAACTGTGTGTTCCACAGGCCTCGGGTTAAAATCTTCCTGTCATTTAACTTCTGTGATTATTTGTTTGTCACTCGTTTATGCAAATTTGCATTTTGCAGGTCTACTAACAAGTTTATTACTTGTTCTGCATATTTAAAAATTGTAGTTCTGCTTAAATCAACTGTTACACTTTACTGCAATTTAACATATTGTCGAATCTGCTGCTGTATTAAATCTTTTGTGTATATTTGAATCCATTGTATTCAAAGTTATTGAATCTGCTATTGTGAATCCGGTATCCAATATTGAAACAATTTTCCTACAATTTTGGCTGAATTCCTGAGTTCTGATTTGGGGCTTTCGGGTTTGAGGAGGACTTGAGCATATTAATTACGGGAGTAAAAGTTATTGTTAGTTTTAGGGTATTATTCTAATTTGTTAGTTTTGGAGGGTATTGGACCTAATTATCCCATATTTAAACTTATCAATTAATACATTAAAAACCTGTTCAAGATGTTCATGTTTACAAGTTTCTATTCTTTTACGACTTATGCATGTTTTAGAAGGACCAATAAGTTAGAGGAAGCTTGAGTTAAAAGAAAAGACGAAAAAAAAATGGTTGGAGGAAGCTTCGTAAAAATATATGCATGAGTAGTTTACCATACCTACTTGGGTCAAAATCATTGATTGGATTCACCATTGTATTTTAGTTTGGCTTGGTCCACATTCTTTACCCCCAGGACCCCACAAATGCAATCCTATTCTGAAAGTCCCAGATTAGTCTCTCAATCAAAAGAACTCGAAATATTGCAGAATTGTATAAAACTTGTGGGGTTTCAATCAGCCTAGGCCACTCGCTAACTCATGAGAGCTCAACCCTCGAATGATTCGGCTCCTTTTTTATGAACTCATGGGTTAGGACGAGCTCGAATTTTGGTTAGGTGACTCGAATCGAGCTTGACAATAGAGCTCGTGGGCTTTGTTACCTGGCCTTGTGGGCTTCCCTACTAGCTAGCCCTCTTATTGTTGGGGGGTGTTTGAGCCCTATTCTTTTTTAAAAAATTATTTTGGAATAATAGATTGATGGAGAATGTGTGGTTAAAAAAGAAGCAAAATTTTTTGGTTTACATATAATATTTATTAATGAAGAATGTATAGTTGAAAAGAAGAGAAAAATGTATTTTGTAAAAAATAGGAATTAAACAAGCCTTAATTTTTTTTGTTATATTTACTTTAAATTGTGTCTTAGAAAATCAAAAGATCACGAGTTGTCCTGGCTCAACTCAAGCAAAGCACAGGACAATGCATTCCTATATCCACCTTGAGCATCCCGTCCAACAAAAAATGCTCATGGCACTAGACACAATATGTTCATTTTACAAGATTACAACTATCAAAACCCTAGCCCATAATTTAAACTATTGCTTGCTCCAATTTTGTTGTGACTGTTCAAATAGCCCCAGAAATGAACCCATGAAGCAGGGGAGGACCTAGAATATTGGTTGAGAGGGGGCGAGATAGAATTTCGTAACAAATAATTTCAAATTAGACATAATTTATCAATGAAGACTCTTAGGCTTTGTACCAAGTGGAAGAAGTCTCCATTTTTATGCTTATCACATGAGCCCCAATCTTCATTGACTAGATGGATCACGCACGTTGGAATAGCACCAGAACTTGGCCATTTCTAGGAAGCGGTAGATAAAAAGCCAAGTTAATATATTTCTCTGTGAATGATGGATTTCATAGGCACGAAAACAAATATCCCTCACCACATGAAAAATTCAAGATTGAGATTATCCACATAATCAATAACAAAGAGGCTAACGGAAGTTATTTTGCTTGATAAATTACTCAGTAAATCAGGTAGTAACAACACCGAGCAAATTGATGTGCACACAAACCAACCCGTGCCACAAAATATTGCAGCAAGATTACACCTTATGACTTTCAGGTAGACATGCAAACGAGTTCAACAAGAACTTAAATGAAAAAAAAAAAGGATCTTCAAGTAATAATCAAAATTAAATGGAAAAATGATCTTCAAGCAATAAAATGAAGTCTTGAAGTTTACAAAGTACAAATTCAATTCTGAAGTAGAAATTATAACCATTATCACAAACATTCAACACAAATAGAAAAAAATAATTATATACTAAATGAATAAACAGTGAATATAATCTAGAATCCAAAATTCCATTATTGAATACAATATTGAACCTTGTTTTTCTGTCAAATGTTGGAAGAAGAAAGTGGAAAAGAAATATGCGTATAATATTCAAATCCATTTTACAACAAAATGTAATAAAAGGAAAGAAAACCTAGCTACTTAGACGTGAGAGAACGCAGCTTCAAGAACGAGCAGTGCCGATTTTTGAGTTAGCAGGGTTTGATAATCGCATTGCCTAATGAGCTTGCACTTCGCAGGGATTGAGGGGAGGGGGTGTTAAGTAATTGCCTCAAAAGTCAAAGTTGGAGGACTTCTATTACAAATAATATTAGGTCATTATGAATCCTATAAATACTGATTTATCTGATATTTTAGGGTGTGACCGTGGCCTGGGAAAACAACAAAGAAAAAAGGAGAAAAGTGGTGACTGTGTGGTGCGTACAGAAGCAAAGTAAAAGAGTAGAGAAGAAGTCATTCTTTCATGGAGTCAACATTGGTGGCTATAGTTTAATGTGTACACATACATGTTGGCAGACAAAGGGTGTGGTTCTTTCTTCTTAGACTGGTAACTGCTTTGCTGAATATATATATATATAATACACACAGGTGAGCAGACGCGAGGGGGCTGCCTGCTGCTATTGGTTTTTTTCTTTGGTTTATTTTGGGAATAGGTTGGTGAGTAAAATTCTATATGGTTGTAACAATTTATCATATAGTGGAAAAGTTTTGACGGTCCGTTTTAATTTGTGCGTTATATCTTTATTTTTCTTGTTTGCCAATAATCTTCTGAACAACAAAAGGTCCTGCGGGTTAATTGAAATAAAGGGAATTGGTGTAAATCTCCCAACAGGGGGAATTGCCTAATTGGGAGGGGAAGGGATGGGAAGGGAAACCTAGTTGGGCTTGGGTTGTGCTATTATTAATCTATGGGCTTCTCTCATTGCAAAAAAAAAAAAAAAAAAAAATTAAGTACCATTAATCTTGGACTTTTTTCATTGCAAAAAATTTAAAAACCCAGTGGGGGCAACTGTCCCCATTGGGCCCTTAAAGGGTCCGCCACTGCCATGAAGCATCTTAATGAAATCTCAAGAAAGGCCACCATCCAATACCTGTAGTGACACCACGTGTCAAGATAATGTTGAAGGCGCCCATTATTATTATGAAGTCGAGTTACCAGTACACACTTTAGGCCATCGAATAACAACTCTAGCTCAATTCCCCTTGTATGTTTATAGCACAAAACACTAAAGTATTCATCTACAAGTGACTCTTTGAAAACTCACAAGTGATCGTGATCGTGATCGTGATCGTGATCAAGTAATATAATGATAAATAGAAAATCGAACCCACGAGAACTATATGTTTGACCAAGTTAAAAATAATTACAACTTTATCAAATAGCAAATAAGTTGTGTTTTTTCTATACTTGTCTCTAAATTATCAATTAAACTAGTAAAAACAAGTAAATATGTTTTTCAAATATGTAAGATGCATTGCTAATATATAAAATCCCCTTGTTATTCTATTTTTATCAGTGTTCTAAAAGGCGGCAAAATGCGCCGCCTAGGCGCGCATTGGCGCAACGCGTTGTCAAAACGCCTCGCATACCCCAAATGCGTGTAAAAATGCGATCAAAGCTACGTTGACCACTAAAACGCGCATAAAGGCACGATAATGCGCACAGTCAACACTGTATTGACCACAAATGCGCACAAAGGCGCACACTTTCTTAGTTTTTTTTTTAAAAAAAAATTTAATTTTTGTTTTTATTTACTAATAATAAATAAATATAATAAAAATTATTAACTTTCCAATTTCTAACCCAATTGACAGGCCCAGGAAATATATAGAGCTTATGCTAGCCCATTTATTTATAGGCACAATTTCTTGTGCTTGACCTATAAGATTTCGATGTGGGATCAGCAAACATTACACTACGGGTTCTTGGTACTTGGTAGTGGTAGAGGCTTTCCATTGAGCCAGAAGAAGAATGGAGAACCTTCTCGATTGTGAAGAAGACGACCAAGAAAATCGGAAAATCGGAAAGGTGTATTGAGAGAGAGAGAGGTGTGTTGAAAATCTGAAAATGAAGGTTGTGAAAAAGACAACCAAGAACTTGCTTCTTAGTCTTCTTCTAAAACTCATTTGTGATACCAATAATTTAGTTCAAACATAGCAGATAAAGATTTCAATTATTGTTCTTCCCCCGTCTCTCCTAAGCATGGCTTGTTTATTTTCCTCAGAAGAACAGTTTCGGAAATTCAAAACTTGAACAGACTTTAAAGTGATTTCGGTTAATTGATGGTCAGGTTACTCTAGCCCATCTCAAGGATAAGCCCGTGCAGACACAATCACAGTCATCTTCAAGTTTGGGTGTAAACAGTGGTGTGAGGTCAGCGGCAGCAAGGTTCTTGGGTGGTGGAAATGGGAGTATGGCACTTAGTTTTGTTGGAGGGAATGGTGGGAGTAAGTCAGTGACTGGCCCCTATAATCTTTGCGTTAATTAATCATTTTTTCTATATTTCCATAATTAATAAAAAATTTAAAATTCTTCTAACATTAATTAGCAACATTATAGTATTATATTAAATGTAAAAAATTATCATTTTTTAGGGTAAAAAATCTATTTTTTATAAAAAAATATATTTAATGTCTTAAAATAATTAAAATAATATCAAAAATACGAAACGCATTATGACGCTTATTCTTCGCATTGACAAGCCTAAACTCGTGATTCTTGATTCTCGACCTCGACGCCTCGCAACGCATTACGCCTTTTAGAACATTGATTTTTATGTAACGATTAAAGAGACAATTTGAAATCATTCATACTGGTCAATATTCATAATTTAATTGAAAGTCTATGAGAGTAGCGATCAAATATATTCCCCTCATGTGACTCTTCTATCTCTCTATGAAAGATGCAAATATGATAAATATATTAACAAGTACTAGAATACTTATTGAAATCATATAAAGTATAGACGTATATCTCTATCCTCTATTTAATTTTATAATATTTATTATATTGTGCTTAAACCCTATTGTCAATAACAATAAAATTTACTAACAATTGGTGATCAAACAATTGAAAAGAACGATAAAAACGATAATAAATATCTACAAATCAAATCATATTAAAGCCGAAATAATTAATTAAAAACTAAAAATATAATAACAATGGTTCATCTCATTCTAGTAATGTATAAAACTAGCCTAACATATTGGAATTACAAGAAATCAAGTTAAATGTATTAAACATCACCCAAAATTGTGAATTAATGGACGAAGGAAGATGAATCTTGATGTTCTTGAATTTTTTTCAAAGTAATCTTGATAATCTTTCAATGATTCTTTCACTTCTTTGCCCATAAATCCCAAGTTTAATCTCCGATTGATGAGTTCTTGAACTTCACTTTTGAAATCTTCTTAAAATATATGATTTTGTATCTCTTTTATAATGAAAATTGGTGGAATATTGTAGAATGAGATGCATATAAGAGGTGTTTAATATGTATTTTGTTGATAGGTATTTGTAGAAGTCGGAAATTGGTTGAAAATTACATCCAAATTTGTTTCTAAAAAAGTTCCAATCAAATAAGGAAAGTTACATTCGCATGCATGTTTTTGTTTCTGCACAGCAGTAAGTAATTTAGTCATAACTTTCTCTCCCGATATACGATTGAGACAATTCAAAATAAGTTGAAAAGATGACTCGAAGAGCTACAACTTTGCTAATTGTAGAGTTTTTCCAATTCGAACATCTACTATATCAGAAATGAGTCTCAATTTTCAACTAAAAATTTGGAATATAACTTGTTCGATTGTAAATTGATTTGTGATAATGTTTTATTCGTATTCCATTCCTTTTTTGACTTTTAGTTCCATCCAATTGTCTCCTAGCAATCTTGAAAATATTGTGTTGTAGTCCGAATCAATTATTGAATATTTGCAATTTGATCCTCAAACTTTTGAGTTCGTCATTTTCTCCAATGTTCACTTCTTCTTTCAATTCTTTGCTCAACCATTAAGTTTTGCATGTATAGCATAAAATACAACAATTAAGGATATATTTTGTCAAAAAGAATAACAAATATCATTATTTTAGACCCCGAATAAAATACACTTATTGAGATGCAACATAAAATAATCTGTAACTATATAAACTACAATTAGAGATTCATCATAATAATAAGAATATCTGATGGGTGTAGCCCCGTTCAACTTTCCACGGGGCAAGAGACAACATTAGGCACTTAGGCTGTTCTAGCAAACGTAGCTTGCTTAGGGGCATACATGTTCATATTTTCAAACAACACCGATGAGATGCAATCTTTAACGACCTGTGTGGCCTTAGCCAATTCTTTGACAGTTTGATCGGCGCTGTGATACTTTTTGATATATACATTAATAGAAATTTTGACTAAGTTATGAATTTTACGAACTTCGGATACTGTAATAAATTACGAAATATCCTTTAATTAGTAAGTTCAAAAGTGACTACTAGCCAAAAAAAATATTGCATTTGGCAAATGAAGTATAATTTTTTTAAATTTTTTACATTTTACTCCCCATCGAAGGACGGGACAAGTTTATTTTTTGCACCTCTATTTAGAGGTCAAGTCATGCCCTTTCTAAGATTGTTTTGGGTTTTATTTTCTTCATTAATAAAAATGTCAATTATAATGGTTTAATTAAAGAAAAGTACACAATGCACTTGCTCCCTAGTTATATGTTCAACAATGTAAATTATAATGGTTTAATTAAAGAAAAGTACACAATGCACTTGCTCCCTAGTTATATGTTCAACGGGGGTCGTACGGCCCACCTCCATTGCGGAGGTGTTGGAATTTCTGTACGCGAGTTGGGTTCTCGTGTCGCCTGGTTCGCATTTGTCGTAGAGGTGGTCTGCAAGGGTGAGCAGCTGGGGCGTCTTTTGCCGCTTGCAGTCGGGTTTTCCATTGGTTTTTTTCTATTTTCTGTGGTTTTTGTTATTTAGGTTGCCTTTGATGTCCGACTTTGGTCTTTGTGGCCATTGTTCTGGTTTGAAGTTTAGATGATGTCCGCCACTTTGTGTGCGGGGGTGTTCAAGTGCTAAGGGCGTAGTTTGGCTTTGAGTCGGGTTTTTTCCGTATTGTAAAGTCACAGAAGTTGTTGACTTCGTTTGTGTTGAATGAATTGTCCATTCCATATAAAAAAAAAACAAAAAAAAAAACAAAACAATGTAATGCAAGACAATATACTGCAAGATGGCACAATTATCCAAAAAAGACACATCTATCAGTGCATTGATGACCAATATTTCAGTGTTGTTCAGAATTTCCAATGATTGGTTGAATAGTGACTTGCTTGGATGAATGGATTCCCACAATTAATTTTTTTTTTTTTTATTAGAATTAGGGTGTAACTCAAATTTTACTTGAAAGACAATTTGAGAATTTTATTTGAAGTTGATTTGTGAGTTTTGTTGGAAGTTTGGAATTTTTTTTGGATTTGAAAGAAGACATGAAGGAGTTCAAGTTGCAATAGAAGGAGAAACAATCGTGCAAGGAAAAAGAAACAACGAATAGGCGCTCCCTACGCACTCAGCTCTCGCTAGAACACCTAAAATTGGAGCATTGACACTCACTTTCCATGAGATGACTGCTTGAGCAATAGGCCACCTCTCGATAGTCGCGAGACCATCGCTCAGGTAGTGGTTTAATCCGAATTTTAGAACAGTTCTCGTTTTTGACAAATTTTTGGATCTTTCTATCTCAAACATTCCAGTGATGAAACAATGTTGCGGCACACTTGGGTACTCTCAATTTGTGAAAATTTATTTCACTTGTTGGAACAATTTGCAGCCACGTGTACCTCGATATATGAGTCTACTCATCATTGACGATACAACAAATCGACATTTTCTTTTACTTTTTTCTCCAGTTTCTTAGAATTCGAAAAGGTTGGAAATATATGATTAAAAAAAATTTATATCATCACGTTTCCTTTAATCTCGAAAAGATAGATAAACAATGTCTATTACTTTTCTAAATAAGTCGTTATCAAAGTTAAAAGGCTAGAAAAATGGTTTGATTTTCATAGAATACGTTCAAGTAAAGTTTATTCTATATGATAAGGTTTTAATGGGGGCTCGAATACTAGGAAAAGAAAAATGCTTGGATAGGTTGGTGAAGTATCTCATTTCGTCACAACAGGTGCATATTTCAATTAGTCTTCCTTGGTTCTCGTTCAGATCCAAAAACTCTGTAGGTCAGTAATGCTCGACTTCATATACGTTTCTTTCACCTTATAATTTAAGAATGCTAAAATTAATCAATGGACCTTGACAAAATGAACATTTGTTCTTTTAATGGTATCCAAGAAACAATTTTTTTGCTTGACGTTTCATCTCTCTAAAGATAATAAGGGCCCCGTTTGACATTACAAAAAGAGCTTTTGAGACCTAAAGAGTGCTTTTGGACCCGTTTGATTAATTTTATGAAAGTATTTTTGGTAGTTAGAAGAGTTTTTAAAGGAAGTTGGTCTAATATGACTTCCTCGAATAACACTTTTATGCTTTTCAAAATTAGTTTTCAAACAATAATTAAGGTAACTTTCTCCTAAATCTCTTCTACAAGAAGCAAAAAGTAGAAACAAAAGTCATGACAAACAGTTCTGTTTTCGCGCGTTTTCCAACCAGCCAACAATTACAAGGAAAAGATCAGACGATTGTGTAAGGAACAAACCTCTTGAGACAAAGTCCCAAAAAGGGGTGCGTTTACTAGTGAAGAATTACAATTAGAAAGTAGACAAAACGCCTCCAAGGGGCGCAAGGACACGAGTACTGAAAAATGATTAAATTTAAACTAAGGAAATAAAAATTACATGTTCTCTTGTCGAGAGTTTTTGATTCGGGCCCTTTTCTTCTACGACTTTACTTCCTTTTATACTTCCTGGGCATCTTTTGGTTGTCGAAACTGCTTGGAACTGCTCCATTACCTTCGTAACTATCCACTTCTTTAGTGAGAAACTGCTTGTTTGGGGAGAAGTTACTTAGTAACTGTTGCAACTACTCTTGCTGTTTCTGGATCGTGGGGGCGTGTCGGGTTTACTTGACAACTGCTTCCGTAACTGCTGAATTGGATAAACTATACCTTTTAGACTTGTCTAATTCTGGGCGACTTGAGGATTTGGGTGATAATGAGGCTATCGCTCTGGGCGATTGTGCAGTACTACATTCGTTCAGCCTATGGGCGTCCACGGTCTTGGACGATGATACTCATTTGCTCTCGGGCATCCAATATTCAGGCATTTTCTCAGGTTTCCAGATTGGGCTTTTCTTCTTGGGCCTTTTAATTGATTTCCATTGGGTCTTCATCTTGGGTTTCTCAATTGGACTTCCCTTTGATTTTGGGCTGCATTTTTAGTGTGTCAACAATTACCCCTCAATATGGCAGAATTAATACTAATCATTAATTTTGTCATATTCACTATGTATCTTTCCTGCAACATTTGAACTTCCCCATAATTTCAATCATCACGTACGTTTTATTGCCTGAAGGATTGCGACATTACAAACCCTTAAAACCCAAAAGTACGCGGCATTCTTCATTTACGTCTCTGCAGTCTTACGCTTCTGTCTCGCCATTTCACAATCTCCATTGCTGCAACCTTCAATTTAAACCAGACAAGTTTCGAGGGCAACTTACATTCTGCACCATAATGACTACTTCTCAAACTCTTTCGGACAATATTTTCAGTTTTGAGGATTTCCAAACCCTTTTCACAAAATCATATGTAAACCCGTCTTTTCTTTCACAATCCAATGCTGACTGCAACGAGTTTTATCTGGGTCCGTCGTTTAATGATGCTAAAGCCATTGAACGGGCTGCGGTAGGTCATTTGTTCCCGTGCTCTGAAGATCTCCCTTTCTCGCAGTCTTTGCCATTGAGGCCAATCCATGATAAAGGTATTCGCACTTGGCCTAAAACTAATGCATCATTCCGTAGATGGCATGCACGTATGGTGGCTCATGGTCCCACTAAATTGATTTTTGAACGTGCTAAAATTTTGGACTTATTGGAGATTACCCTTTTTCCCCCAACGTATGACCCCGTGTTTTTTCCAATCGCACTGAGTTTTTGGTCTCCTGAATTTAATACCTTTGTTTTCCCTCTTGGTCCCATGACCATTACCTTGAGAGACGTTGGGGCTTTGTTGAATCTCCCATTTTTCCTGGTATGCTAATTTCTGGTGCTGCCCTAAAATTTGACAAGAAACTTACTGAATCTTATTCGAGCATGCAGGGCGGTTATGTCACTGCTGTCTCTGAACCTTGCCATTCTGAGCGAGTCGCTTTTCTCCAAGTCTGGCTTTATAAATATGTTCTCTGTGTTCCCAGTTTGAAACCTTCCATGAGCTACTTGCCTTTATCTCATGAATTGGCTCGGGGTAGACCTTTGAACCTATGTTCATTCCTCCTGGCTGCCCTTTATAGGGGCATGGCTATGCTCCAGTTCCAACTGAAAAACAATGCATCTCCCACTGGTAGTGGGCCTTTATGGCTTGCTCAATTGTGGTTGAGATCTTATTTTCCTCAACTAGGTATTCCACATTTTCCTCCTCGTGAGGTTACCTGCTATGGGTTTTTCATTCATCAATTGAGCCCTGTAGATATGTCTATGAATTCAACCCTTTCTTTTATACTTTGAATTCAACCCTTTCGTTCTTCCCTTTTTCTTTTGAGCAAATTCCTCATTTTGTACGGCCTCCTTCTACTTTGGCCGAGGCAGATGCATTTATGCCTGTTTGGGTTCAATTTTTGGTAGGGAGGGAATTGTTTCATGACATTCTGGTGGGAACCAATGCTAAAGCGGGGGTAGAGATATACGCGTCCCAATTTTGTGTTCACCAACTTGGTTTTTGCCAAATATGGCCTATCCATCTTTGCTATTCTAATAACTTAACGGATCGCTTTTACATCCTTAACAAAACGGAAGCCCAAGCCATAGATGCCCGTAATAAACTCTTGGCCACCGGCTTTACTTTCGCCCATTTTAATCCTACTGCCGTTACTCATCCTCTTTTTGATCAATTGTGGCCATCGGTGAAACAAAGATTGTTTTCAACTGATGCGAATTGCGCTTTCCACCTACTGGATAAACAGGGTAATACTCCCATTTCTGCTGTCCCTTTACCCAGTAAGGTCCCTGCGTCCCCTTCTCGTTCTACACGCTCTGCTCTTTCATCCTCAACCTCGAAGTCTGCTGTTTCTAAAGGTGCCCCCAGTCGCAAACGGCCAACTGCAGCCATAATATCTCTGCAAGATGATGATGATGATGATGATGACGCTCCCCTCATTGTTAGGAGAAAGGTAACTGAATTTCACCTACTTCACAGGCTGTTTCTTTTCATGCGGTAATGGTTTGCTTTGGAATTTTTCAGAAAGATTCAGCCTCTCCCTCCAAGGCTATAGTTTTGGCAGATTCTTCCTCACCCTTTCCTGTCGAAGCTGCGTCGCCCAGGCGTCAAGTTCCAATACCCTTATCACCAACAAATCCTCTTCCTCAGGGTGTCGACCCCCCAAGCGTGGAACTAGAAGGTAATGCTTACTTTTGGTGCCTTGGCCCTTCTTTATTGCTGCTGTCTCATTGATTTACTGCGGTGTGAAACGTGCAGAGACTCATGTAGCTTCGTCTGGTGGGGAAGGTCCTTCCTGCCCAGCTAAAGGGAAATCACCCCAAGTGATGGAAGAAATAAGGGGAGTGCCTGAATTTCCCACCACTGCCGATGAGGTCTTTTTACTTCGCTCTTATTTTTTATTTTACTTTGTTGTATTGAAAACCTCCAATATTGGTAACTTCCTTTGCAGGAATCCGATAGCATCCTTAATTCCATTCAAGACTTACTCACCTCCTGGGCACGCATGAAAACATCCTCTGCGTCATCTTCCACCCCTGCGAACGAGAACATGACATTTCTCAAACAGGCATTGTTTGAGTATGTCTCATTTATGGACATGGAGGTCGGCCGTGCCAGCGCTGCTCATCAAAAGGCCAAGCTAGATATGTTGAGCGCGAACCTACTGCAAGCACTTTCGCTCCCATCGCCCAGCATTTCTACTGACTTTAAGGTGAAGTTGAGGGTTCTTCATGCCGACGTCGTTTCTTTGTTGGCCAAGAACGCAGAATTGAAGGCCAGAAGTGCCCAATATCTCCACACTTCTTCTGAGAAAGAGTCCTTACTCCAGGAAATTGACAAGAACCAGGCCGATTTGACTGAGGTCTCTTCAGAGCTTGTAGTGGAGGATTCCTTGATGTTGAGCCTGGCTGCTGAAATGAAAGAGCTACAAGCGAAAATGAACGACTGCAGGGCGAGGATGGCTACCAAGAGGCGTACTGCATCTCAAGGAATTGCTAAGACCAAATCTCTATTGGAGCAGTACCAAAAGTTGGAGGTTGATGATGACTTAGTGAAAGAGTTAGGTATCCTTTCCTCTAGGCAGAGCGAAGAGTGGGATAAACTTAGGCAGCAGATGCGCTCAGCTTGGGGCGAATTGTAACTAAACATTTACTGTTTTAATCTTTGTAACTCTTTCGCGCTGACTGCCTTGGTTTTTTGTGATTTGATGTCATTCATCATCATTAATGAACAATTATTTTGAAGTGGCATTTATCTTTGATCGTCAATTTTCTTCGTACCTAATCTTTATGCCAACATCCATGCATATTCTTTTGGCATTTAAATTTTTCTTCCCTAAATCTTTGGGCCATATTGACTTCATTCACCGGTCATAAATGTGACCCTCCACATTCTGGCTTTTCATATTCCAGACCCTATAAATATACATGTTTATACTCATCATTTTCATCCCCATGCCTTTTCAAATTCGATTTCTTGCCATCAAAACTTCCTGCTACTGCATGGCACTCCAATCATTCACCAACACTTTCATCTTCTATAGGGATGGGTTTCTTGACTCGTTCCTTTTGCTTTGCTATTACTTTTGGTATGGGAGATATAGGAAATGTTCTTTTAAACTGAAGCAAGATTTTTGCCATCAATTTGCTTGTTGAGGGTGCTTCTCCTTGCCTACCATTGCAGCTATGTATTTAGGAAGGTTAAGGGACAGTTCACCCTCTTACTCGGCCATAGATTGAAGGGCTGCTTCTCCTTGCCTACCATTGCAGCAATGCATTTAGGAAGGTTGTGGAAGCAGTTCACCCTCTTACTCGGCCATAGGCTGAAGGGCTGGCCGTACTGGTTTCACTCTTTCTGTTCCCACCAAACAGAAGACAATTTGTAGCATGTTTTGTCTTGTATTTTGACTGTGTCCCTTAATTCTTGTGAAGAATGGTTTGTAAGGAACATTTGGTAATAAAGGACTTTATTTTTGAATGTGCCTTGTTTTTTTTTTACTTTATTTAGAACGTGATCGTCCAATTTATTTACTGCTATCGCTCGGCATGATTACATCGCAATTGCAATTTTATCACTTATGTATCTATCTGTTCACTTTCCCAAAGGGAAGGAACATATTTCTTCAAGTACTTACCGTTGATAAATCTTATATGCCTAGTACCATCTAAATCCTCCAAGTGGTAAGCTCCATTAGGCAACACACTCTTTACTATATACGGCCCTTCCCAATTTGGCGACCATTTGCCATATTTTGGGTCTTTACTGTCTAAAGGAAGCATCGCCCTCCAAACTAATTCGTTCGCACTAAAAAACTTGGCTATAACTTTCTTGTTGTAAAATCTAGTCACCCTTTGTTTCTGGACTTGCAACTTGTCTAGCACGTCTAACTTCAATTCGTCCGATTCTAATAAATTTTGAATCAACGATTCCTTGTACTCATTCTCGCTTAATTCGTACTGCCAACGCACCCTTATAGATTGCAAGTTGATTTCCACGGGCAATACAGCCTCCTGCCCGTAAGTGAGTTGGAAAGGCGTAATGTTGGTGCTTGAACGGGGCGATGTTCTATAAGCCCATAAGGCTTTGTTCAAGCATTCGTGCCAATTTCTGGCATTTTCATTTATCATCTTTCTTATGATAGATTTCAGAATCTTGTTAGATGATTCTGCCTGACCGTTTGATTGAGCGTAGTATGGTGTGGAATTTACCAATTTAATTCCAAATTCGCTCAAGAATTCCTTCACCTGATCTCCATTTAGGGAAGTCCCATGATCTGTCATTAAAGTTTGCGGAATTCCAAATCTATAGATGATATGGTCCCGGATAAACTCTATGATGTTTTTCTGGGTGATTTCTTTTAGAGGCACTGCTTCGACCCACTTGGTGAAAAAGTCTGTGACGACTATAATAAAGGTGTGTTGTTTGGACGATGGAGGGTAAACCTTCCCTATCAAGTCTATCGCCCAGCCTTTGAACGACCAAGGTTTGATAATGGGTGCCATATTGCTTGCTGGTGCCCTCTGTATTGGGCCATGTTTTTGGCATGCTAGACAACTTTTCGCATATTGAACACATGATTCTCCCATCTTTGGCCAAAAATAACCACTTCTGATAATCAGCCATCTCATCTTCTGGCCGGCCTGGTGGGCTCCACATATCCCTTCATGTACCTCAGCCATAATCGTCCTAACTTCTTGTAAGCTTACGCACTTTAATAATACACCGTCAGAGCGTTTTTTGAACAATTCTTCGTCTATTAATGCATAGTTTAACAAACGTAATCTCGTTCTCCTATCACCTACCCCATTAAGCTCCTTAAAGGACTCTTTAATCTCATCTATCCAATCCAGTGCGACCCCGTCTTCTATATATTGAATTTCGGTTTTCCTTGCCCTTCGCTGAATAACGGGCAATATAATTCCGTATTCGTGAGTAACCTCCCGACTCATCGCTTTTGAATAACCAGAGGCCAACTGGGCCAACTCGTTGGCCATATCATTGTACATTCTATTGACACATTGAAGCTCTACTTGGTCGAACTCCTCCAACAACTCTTGGGCGATTTCGTATAAACTTATAATAGAATCACTTTGGCATTTGAAATCGCCAGTTAATTGATGAATCACCAATTGAGAATCGCCCTTGATGATTACGTTCTTTACTTTCATGTCTACCATTAACTCCAAACCTACAATTAAAGCTTCATATTCGGCTTGATTATTAGTACAGATCCTATCTAAGGTGAATGCAAACTTATAGCAAACCCCTAAAGGATTTATCAAAGTCACTCCTACTCCTGCTCCTTTAGAAGTTTTCGATCCATCAAAGTATAAAACCCACAGTTTTAATTCAAGTGAATCAACCTCAAGTTCTATTTCGTTAGGCACATCAAGGCATTGATGGTCGGCCAGAAAATTAGCCAAGGCCTGATTTTTAACTACCTTTTGGGGCATATACCTTATTTCGAATTCTGACAGTGCTAAAGTCCAAAGACCCACTCGTTGGTGTAAAATAGGGCGAGAAAACATGTATTTGAACAAATTAACTTTGGAAATTAAATAGACTGTCACAGGCCGTAAATAGGCCCTTAATTTTGTACATGTGACGTATAATGCGAGACACAACTTCTCGATAGCAGAATAATTACATTCACATTTGGTTAACCGTCTACTTAAATAATAAATCGCCCTTTCTTCACCAAATTGGTCTTCTTGTGCGACCATTCCAGCTATCGATTCTCGTTCAGCCGACACGTACAACTTCATCGGCCGCCCTTGGATTGGTGACACCAACACTGGCGGACTTGTTAAGTATGTTTTCAGGCTTTCAAAAGCCTTTTGATGTTCTTCTTTTCAGACGAATTCGTCTTGATTTTTCAACTTTAGGAGAGGCGAAAACGCTTTCGTTCGCCCTGCACAATTAGATATAAAGCGTCTTAGAAAATTGATTTGGCCTAAAAACCTTTGCAGCTCCTTTTTATTGCTAGGAGCCTTGGCTTCTAAAATGGCTTTCGCTTTATTCTTATCAAGTTCAATCCTTCTTTTATGTACTAGGAATCCGAGGAAATTTCCTGCATTCACGCCAAACGCACACTTCAAAGGGTTCAATTTTAGTTTATGATGCCTCATTCGTTCAAATGAACATCGCAATTGTTCGAAATGGTCTTCCTCCTTAACAGATTTGACCACTATATCATCTACATAAACTTCCACAAATTTACCTATCGTGTCGTGAAAAATTAGATTCATAGCTCTTTCATAGGTCGTCCCTGCATTTTTTAGTCCAAACGACATTACTACCCATTCGAAGCACCCTAAAGACCCAGGGCATCTAAAGGCAGTTTTGTGTACTCTTCGTCAGCTATGTAGATTTGATTGTATCCCGAATATCCATCCATAAAAGAGTACATCACATGCCTTGCAGTCGAGTCTACTAGAGAATCTACCGTAGGCATTGGATATTCGTCCTTGGGTGTAGCCAAGTTCAAATTCCTGAAATCTATGCATACCCTCAACTTGCCATTCTTTTTTAATACTGGCACTATATTAGATAACCATTCCACATATCTGGTTGTTCTAATAAAACCTGCTTTTAGTAATCGCTCTATTTCTTTTTTGATCTCTGGTAATACATTGGGGGCGAAACGCCTAGGAAGTTGCTTATGAGGCTTAAAATTTTATTTAGTCGGCAACCTATGTTCTACTAAGTTTTTATCCAAACCAGGCATATGTTCATACTCCCAAGCAAAACAATCTTTATACTCTTTTAATAAAGCGATTAATCTGTTACTAACCTCATGAGGGAGCATCTGGCTGACAAACGTTGGGCGATCCTCTCCTTCATCACCAATGTTAACCTTGACCAAGGGGTCTTGTGCTTGTGCATATCCTGACTTGGGGATCCTCGTCGCTTCATCATCCATATCGCTCAGAGGAGTTTGCTCTTCCAGACAATCCACTTTATGAACTTCCCAGTCCAAGCTCTGTTTCATCTCGGACACTATTCATTTGTCCCTCAGCATCTTTAACGCCGCTTCTTCTTTCTTCACACATTCACGTTCTTTATTGAAAGCCATCAACTTGGCTTTGAAGGCCTGAATCTCGACCTCTTGCCTTTGTTGTTGAAAACTCTTTAAGGTTGTTTGACTTCTTTTTTGCCAATTACTGGCTCTTCCAAGGCCACTATGTTTAGCCTCATTTGATTAAACATTTCAGTGAGTGCATCCACTGAAAACGGCTCTTCGCTTTGGGCAGTAATTTGAGTTTCTTCCCCATCTTGAATCACTCTGACAGGCCCATAATTTCCTTCGTACATGAACCTCTCTACTGAATTTGCTTCTGCCACAAAGGGTCTATGATCTGCTTGCACCACCTCCGCTTCACCTTTGTCATTCCAAAAGACCAAGCACTGATAGAGCGATGAAGGAATACAGCGACTGCATGGATCCAGTCTCTTCCAAGCAACACGTTGTAGCTGGTGGGGCCGTCTATCACGAAGAAAACAGTAGTCCTGGTGGTTGTCCCTACAGTTATATCCAATGGCATAACTCCTTTTGCTGAAATTGCCCCCCCGTTAAAACTTGTAAGAATGACTTCTGTTGGGATCATGTCGCTCTCTGTCTTAGCAAATTTCCTCATCATCCTAGCTGGAATGGTGTTTATAGCCGCTCCATTGTCAATAAATACTTTTACTACTGGTATCCCATTAACCAAAGCTTTGACGTATATCGGTCTTAAGTGTTTGGTTAACCTCATAGCCGGTTTGTTGAAGATGAATTTTTCAGCAACATCTATTTCCACTTCTTGCCTACTTCCTGGCAAGCTATCTTTTGGTGATAGATCGACGTGCATCATATCGCACTGAGCCTTCTTTTCTTGGGTTTTTTCTTCTCTTTTTCCAGTATTTCTTCCTCAGTTACCCAATTTGTAGGAAGAGGCATTATTCTGGGGGGTGATCCATATTTTTCAGAGCGAGGTACCCACTTTTTTCCTTTTTGGCGTCCCATACAACACATAGAAATCAAACGATCGGCCAGATGGTTCTCCCAATAGATCTACTTCGCGGACTCCTTCTTGGTGCAGTTGCTTCAACAGGGTGTTGACCGACACTCCCCTTTTCCATCTCTCTGCTTCTAAATCAATTTCTTCTTCGATATCTGTCATACCATCATCCTCTTCCTCATCACACATTTCTCTAGATGTTTGGCTTTCATCGCAGACTAGCACACAAGTTTCTTCCTCACTGTCCTCTTTTTCTTTGCTTTTGAATTCATCGGCCAACAAGTAGTTATTAGCCAGGACAGGAGATAATGTGCCAAACTGGATAGTTAGAGGTTGGTCAAGATCATCTTCGTCTCCCCTGTTCCGTTCAAACTTTGATCTCCCAGATGAGCTTTCTGGCAATTCTCCCATTGATTCGCCAGTGCCTGTTTCTTCGCTATCTTCAAAAATAATTTCGTTGGTCATTCTGAGCGGTTTGGGCGCTTTAGGGCGCGATTCTCCTTGCTGTTGCCTCATCATCCGTCCGTAATTACGTTGGTAACGCCTTTGTTGGGTTCTAGTCATTTCATTGAAAGGCACCACTCTTCCTGCATTATACTGGAACGAATGTCATGCATTGGGTTGGCGAGGCTGTGGCCTGAACGTTCTTCCTTGACTGGCCGATCCAAGCCCCATTTCTCTAGGTAGTCCTCCGTAAAACGGCAAGCGACCGGCATGAAATTAGAGCGATGGTGGAATGTCCGCGTCATTGGTGACCCTGTATTTGCTTTCAACTCGTGTTTACATCTGTCACACAGAACATCTTCGCCCTGTTTGGGCTCCTTTCCTTTGATGCGTTCAAAAATGCTGGGATGTGGTTTGGATTCTTTTTCTTCGTCATCAATCACCAATTTAAACCTTGGCAATTTGTTTTTCAAACCAGTTGTTAACATGTTCATTGCCAATGGTCGTGGGAACGGATTTTCATCCACTGCCATCTTTTTCTTTTCTTCGAACGTGATTCGTCCTAATTCAATAGCATCCTACAACACATGGCGAAAAACCACACAATAATTAGTCGCATGCGACCATGCATTATGCCATTTACAGTATTTTTACCCTTGATTTGTTCAGGGTCTGGCAATTTGTGCTTGTCGCTCAACTTTATCTGCTTATCCTTATATAACTTGTCGAATATAAGGTCAGCTTTAGTTACGTCGAACGAGAACGTTCGTGCCTTTCTGTTTTCACCCTTTGTAAGATCGTCTTTGCCCATTATTTTTGGCTTAACTAGTATGGGACAGGTATATGCTTCTCCCTTTACTAACTCAGCCAAACATATGTCCGTTTGGTCATAATAACTATCATCGACATTATGAACGTTGAAATTCAGGTCTTTGTAATAAGTCACTTTACTGGAATTTTTCATCCGTTCTTCCTCTCTTACCAATCGCTCATACCTAACAACGTTTGCACTAAGTTGGAATAAATATGGGAATTCCCTATCCTGGAATTTCTTTTTTAAATCAAAGCTTAAACAACTTTGTGCGATTTTAACAAATTCCTTTTCTGGCAAAGGCACAAAGCATTTACTTCTGGCCGTTTTGAACCTTTGTAGGAAATTTTCTGCCCATTCGTTAGGCAATTGACGTAAATTCGCCAAATCGGCCAGTGTAACCTCAGACTCAGTTTTATAAAATTGAGCATGGAATAATTGCTCCATTTGCTGCCAAGTTTGGACGGAGTTTGCTGGCAAATTAATAAACCAAGAAAAAGCTACCCCTGTTAAAGAACTTGGGAACAACCTCAACTTATGGTATTCATTCACCTCACCACTTTGCAACGTGAATCGCCCTACATGTTCTAGTGTAGACACTTCTCCTAGACCAGTGAATAGTGAGAATTTCGGTACTTTGTACCCTCTAGGCCATGGATATGCCTGATCTATCCAATCAGGGTATGGCTTGGTATAAATTGGCCTAATCACCGGACGCACCCCTACTGCTATTTGATCTTGCACTATTTCCATAATTTGGTTTCTTAGCACGGCGTTAGGGTCATATGGGTTTCCTATTGGTTGATTTACTGGCTGATTCGTGGGAGGCCTGGTAGTTTGCCCTTGATTGGCAATAAAAGTGCCATTATTCGGGCTGTTATGACTGTTAAATTGAGTGCTTAAACCCTCATTCATACGTAAACCATTCTGTCCGTTGTTCGGGACATTATCTCTCACGTTTGTATTACCCCCCAGGTTGGACGTAGTGTTATTATTATTCAAGTTCAAGGTCCCGTTTCCCCCTGGGTTTGAAGTAGAAGGGCCAAAAGGTGGCTCTAAACTTGGGCCGGGGTTTACACCAAAGGAATTATATGGCGAAGTATGCCCCACGATAGTCCTAGACTGGAAGTGATTGTCTATAGGCATAACAGGTTGACACATTTGGCTTACCAACTTATTCATGATTTCATTCAACGTATTCAGTTGTTTAGCCATATTATCAAAATGACTACTCTCGTTTTGGGTAAACTTCTCCATATTATGAATACTTCGTAAATTTACCTGTTCAACGACATCCTGCGTGAGTTCTCCCAGCAATGCACGCATTGTGCGAGGGCTCAATTCTGTCATTGGTTCGTAGCGGCTGTGACTGCTTTGACTTTGTCCATCTGTTTGTGGAGAATGTTGTTGCTCCTCGTATCGCTCAACTGCAGACTGGACTACTCCTTGACTTGCTGGTTCCTTATCGGAATTTTTATGAGGTATGATATCTTTTCTTTTTTGTGTCTTCACTTACAAAACACCAATTGTCCCACTGGGCGTGCCAAATTGTTTTCGCGCGTTTTCCAACCCGCCAACAATTACAAGGAAAGGATCAGACGATTGTGTAAGGAACAAACATCTTGAGACAAAATCCCAAAAAGGGGTGCGTTTACTAGTGAAGAATTACAATTGGAAAATAGACAAAATGCCTCCAAGGGGCGCAAGCACACGAGTACTGAAAAAAGGATTAAATTTAAACTAAGGAAATAAAAATTACATGTTCTCTTGTCGAGAGTTTTTGATTCGGGCCCTTTTCTTCTACGACTTTACTTCCTTTTATACTTCCTGGGCATCTCTTGGTTGTCGAAACTGCTTGGAACTGCTCCATTACCTTCGTAACTATCAACTTCTTTAGTGAGAAACTGCTTGTTTGGGGAGAAGTTACTTAGTAACTATTGCCACTACTCTTGCTGTTTCTGGATCGTGGGGGCGTGTCGGGTTTACTTGACAACTGCTTCCGTAACTGCTGAATTGGATAAACTATACCTTTTAGACTTGTCTGATTCTGGGCGACTTGAGGATTTGAGCGATAATGAGGCTATCGCTCTGGGCGATTGTGCAGTACTACATTCGTTCAGCCTCTTGGCGTCCTACGGTCTTGGGCGATGATACTCTTTTGCTCTCGGGCATCCAATATTCAGGCCTTTTCTCAGGTTTCCAGATTGGGCTTTTCTTCTTGGGCCTTTTAATTGATTTCCATTGGGTCTTCATCTTGGGTTTCTCAATTGGACCTCCCTTTGATTTTTGGGCTGCATTTTTAGTGTGTCAACAAGTTCATTAGCTAAAAATAGCATAGAAAAAGTATAGACAGTTGAAATGTCATTTTTAACAAGAACGAATGAATTTTTTATTTCTAACAAAATTTAGTATAATCTGAATGCACAAACAAACAAAAACAAAATAGAATCGTATTTACAATAAATTTGATATTGAGTCGGTAAATTCCTGTAAGTAATAAATTTTGTATTAACTATTTTAGTATAGCTGTAACTGCGTCCATTTTTCACATAAAAATTATTATATATGAAATTTGCATGGAAAATTCGGACAAGGCAAACAAGATGGAAAGTGTGTCATCCCATTAAATATGTTGAATTGAAAGCCATTTTGTCATATTGTCAATGTCATTCATAATTATCATTATCTCAAACATTATTTTAGTACTCCTAAGCTTTATATAATATTGGTTCGAATCATTATTGCCAAGGTGACTACAAATCACAGCCACATAAATATATATACTCATTTTTTTGGTAGTTCCGTCTTGTAGTTCTACTTTATAATTAGGACAAAGCAATTGGTTTAAACTTTAAGCAACAAATTGTGGTTAAACACGCATTGAAAGTGGTTCAAAAACTTGTCCAAATTCATTGAAAGTGACGATTTGGGTCTTGATCCTCGTTAAAATTCGATTGGTCCTAGATAAAGAAGATATTTTTGTAAAAATAATATTATTTACAATCACTTACTACCGTAATTGTCTTGCGTTGGTATACACGTGACAATTAATAATTTGATGCATTAAAGTATCAAAAAATGCAATAGTAATGCATCAAATCACTAATCGCCACATGTATGTCACGTAGAATGACTATAGTAATGAGCGACTGCAAGTAACATTACTCTATTTGTAATATCTAATGATTGGATAGTCCCAAAAGAAAAAAATTGATAAAATTTTTAGGGATTCACTATTTTTATCTATCATTCTTACATTTCAACATTATCTTTACTAAATTCATTCATTTAAACACTATATATCTACATTGCTTTTATATCTATCCCACTCTAAATCTATATCACCTATTAAATTCATTCATTAAACACTATATGTCCACACCAAATTGGCGTAGAGAATTGGATGAGTTGGAGCGAAATTTTGCACCAAAGTGATTTGTTGTTGGGTTGAAGATGCCAAAATGACCAAGGTAAATTGACAATTTCTGAAACCCTTCATCTTCTCCATTCTCTTTACTCTCTTCTCTAGGTTTGAATCTTGCTACACTAAATGTTTTGCCAGTAGTGGGACTAAATTTTGATATAAATATATGTAATTGACTGAATAATAAGCTTATTTCATTCAAAAATCAGAATTGAATGACTAAAGAATGAAGCTTATTGTGATGGAAAAAATAATTTTTCTTGTGTTTTGGCAATGCATAGCGTAAGCAGGACACCCCTATTTTTATTTTTATTTTTTTTTACAAAATAATTACAAATAACATCATTTACGGCCTTTCTGGTCAACTTAAAAGTTGGTGGTTCAATTATCTTACTGAAGAAGATAGAAAAGAAATTGCAATTGCTGTCAAAAGTGATGGAACTAATGACAGTATAGCAACTTTAATCTTCTCCATTGTCAAACATTTTGTGGGAATTCCAATTGATATTCAAGAAAGATCTTCTCAAAGTCTTATGAATCTCAATTGCCCTACACTTCAAAATTTTCGATGGTATAAGGATATTTTTTTAACACGTGTCTTCCTTCGAAATGATTGCGATCAAACTTTCTGGAAAGAGAAATTTATTTCCGGACTTGCTAAGCTTTTTGCTGAAAGAGTTAGGAATTCTATCAACCAAAATCATCAAGAACATTCTACTTCGTTTGAAGATCTTACTTATGGAGAAATTATCAGTTTTGTTAATCAAGAAGGAGCCTGTAATGATCTCAAACTCAAAGTCAAGCTAAAATCTGATCTTAGGGTCGTAAGGAACTTGGATTCTTTTGTGAACAATATAGATTTGAGAAAATTATTCCTCCTTCAAAAAACTAAAAGAAAAAACTTTTCCAAGTTATTCAAAGAAAAAATCTTCTCATTATTTTGAAAGGAAAAGAAGTTTTCAAAAATCTCCTTCAAAACATTTTTTAAAACGAAAAACTTTTCAAAAAAGAACTTCTAATGTTACATGCTGGAAATGTAACAAATCTGGTCATTATTCAAACAAATGTCATCTTAAGGAAAATATTAGTAATCTTCAATGTGATGAAGATACTAAACTTGAACTTCTCAATTTAATCAATTCTAAATCTAGTTCTGATTCTTCAATTGAAAATGTCTTTCAAAATTAAGAAGATTCTGATTTTGAAGAAAGTTCAAAATCTTCCTCATCAACTTCTTCTCAGAATAAGGAAATTTGTGATTGTAAATCTATAAATGTCCTTACTAAAAAAAGAAGAATTTATTCAAGAAATTGTTAATCAACTCAAAGAAAAATTCAGTATTCTTCTAACTTCCTCATCTTCTCAAGATGATAGTGCTTTCAAAATGCAAGATATTATGAAACGCTTTCAAAAGGAAATCATTTCAAAAGTCTCTTGTTCCGACTTGAAAAAGGAAGTTAATTCTATGAAATCTCAAATTTCTAATCTCGAAAAATAGATGAGAAATGTTAAACTCAATGTTGCTCATCTTCAAGTTAAAAGTTTATAACAAATTCAATCTTCTTCATCCTCCTCTAAGAATGATACTTCTCATGACCGTCACTCTAAGTGAATATCAATCTAGTTCTAAATCTCGACAATCAAAATCTTCTCATCATTCTTTAACAGAAACCGAAAAGGTTAATGTTATTTCAAGAATTCAATTGCAAAAATGGTATTGCAACATGACTATTGTTGTCAATAAAAGTTTCAAACTTCACACTAGAGTTTTAATAGATTCTGGTGCTGATCAAAATTGTATTAGGGAATGACTTATCCCTACAAAGTATTTTGAGAAAACTAATGAGCGAATTTATGGAGTTAGAGGTAAAAAGCTCAATATTCAATATAAACTTTCAAAAGCTCATATTTTTAATTCAAATATTTGTTTCAAAAATATCTTTTACCTAGTAAAAGATCTTGACCAGGAAGTTATTCTTGGTACCCCTTTTATAGTTCAAATTTATCCTTTTACTGCAAACCTAAAATGACTTACTACAAATATTTTTAGTCAAGAAATTACTTTCGAATTTACAAATCCTCATTCTTTTAAAGATGTTAATACTTTAAAAGATATTTCTATTTCAAAAATTATTAACAATATTAATTTTAAGAAAAAAACGTATTCAATTTCTTAAAGAAGAAATTAAGTATTAAAGAATTGAAGAAAGACTTCAAAATCTTCAATTATTCAAAAAAATGCTGATTTTCAAAATCGTATTGAGAAAGATATATGTTCAACTATATCAAATACTTTTTGGGATAGAAAAAAACATGTTATTTCTCCTCCTTATACTCAAGATTTTCAAGTATCCAATATTCCTATCAAATCTCGTCCAATTCAAATGAACAAATATCTTCTAGATTTTTGTACTAAAGAAATTCAAGACCTTCTTAATAAAAAGCTAATACGACCAACTAAATCACCTTGGAGTTGTTCTGCTTTTTATGTCAATAATTCTGCTGAAATTGAGAGAAGAGTTCCTCATCTTGTTATTTATTACAAGTCTCTCAATTCTGTTCTTCAATGGATAAGATATGCATTACCTCAAAAGAAAGATCTACTCAATTGATTATTCAAAGCATTTATATTTTCCAAATTTGATATGAATATACACACACACACACACACACACACTTTTCTTTTGAAAATTTATTATGTAGCTTTTGATTGTCAATATTTTTCATGGAAAATGTGTTTTTTTTTCACTTACTTCTTACTTTTGTACTTTTTGATTGGCAATTTTTTCCATAAAAAAATATTTCCTACTTTTGGTCACGTAATCATATTTTTCTTGAAACTAATGAAATTTTATTTTTTTAGAGATGTGATTTTTATTTTACAAATAATTCACTTTATTTTTCTCTCTCATCTACCCACCAATAAAAAATGAACAAGTGTAATATTTTTTTTAAATTGAAAATTAAATCAATCAAATACATTTAATTACTAATTTTCATATAAATAAGTTATAGGCAATTGAATTGCTCTCAATCAAACTTACCTTAAGAATTTTGTGTTTTTTTAATTCTTTTGGATGTTTTAAGGTACATTACCTCTAGACTCCTATTAGTGGATTTGTATAGATGGAATAGATTGGTTTGAGTTTAGAGATGGCAACGGGCCGCGCCGCGCCCCGCCCCGTCCCGTCACTCCCCCACCCTCTCCCACCTCGCGCCACACCCCACCTTAGATCAGGCGCGGGCGGGTTCGAGGCGCAAGCTTGCCCTATTTCCTGCCTCGTTTTTTTTTTATTTTTTCAAAAATTTCCAGTTAATTAATTTTTTTATTTGTAGTTATTTTTTTTTATTCTTCACGGGGCAAGGCACCCCCGGCCCGTCACGACGAGTTTTTTTCGCCCCATTCAGGAGGGACAGATTTTTTTGCCATCACTATTTGAGTTTGTTTAATTTTTAGAAAAATACTAAATAGGGGAGTAGAACAGCTCGTTTCACTTAATTTAAAAAAAAAACTAATAATTCAAAATTTTGCATCAAGAACAAATTAAGCTTAATCAATAAATTTAGATCATATAAATTTTGTGTTGGTGAGTGGGCACCTCAAAGACAAATTTGATATGAATATATATACACACACACACACACACACACACACACACACACTTTTCTTTTGAAAATTTATTATGTAGCTTTTGATTGTCAATATTTTTCATGGAAAATGTGTTTTTTTTCACTTACTTTCTTACTTTTGTACTTTTTGATTGGCAATTTTTTCCATAAAAAAATATTTCCTACTTTTGGTCAAGTAATCATATTTTTCTTGAAATCAATGAAATTTTTATTTTTTTTAGAGATGTGATTTTTATTTTACAAATAATTCACTTTATTTTACTCTCTCATCTACCCATCAATAAAAAATGAACAAGTGTAATATTTTTTTAAATTGAAAATTAAATCAATCAAATATATTTAATTACTAATTTTCATATAAATAAGTTATAGGCAATTGAATTGCTCTCAATCAAACTTACCTTAAGAATTTTGTGTTTTTTAATTCTTTTGGATGTTTTAAGGTACATTACCTCTAGACTCCTATTAGTGGATTTGTATAGATGGAATAGATTGGTTTGAGTTTAGAGATGGCAACGGGGCCGCGCCCCACCACGCCCCGTCTCATCGCGTCCCGTCACTCCCCCACCCTCTCCCACCTCGCGCCACACCCCACCTTAGATCAGGCGCGGGCGGGTTCGAGGCGCAAGCTTGCCCTATTTCCTGCCTCGTTTTTTTTTTTTTTTTTCAAAAATTTCCAGTTAATTAATTTTTTTATTTGTAGTTATTTTTTTTTATTCTTCACGGGGCAAGGCACCCCCGGCCCGTCAAGACGAGTTTTTTTCGCCCCATTCAGGGGGGACGGATTTTTTTGCCATCACTATTTGAGTTTGTTTAATTTTTAGAAAAATACTAAATAGGGGAGTAGAACAGCTCGTTTCACTTAATTTAAAAAAAAAACTAATAATTCAAAATTTTGCATCAAGAACAAATTAAGCTTAATCAATAAATTTAGATCATATAAATTTGAAAAATGCTATTCATCCCCAGTGGGGATGCATCCCCAGCCTATGTGGCTGTAAATGATTGGTTAAATGATAGGTGAAATTAAATGACTTATTTAATTTCACCTATCATTTAATGTCACATTAACGCCACATAGACTGAGGATGAATAGCATTGCTCTATAAATTTTATTCTTCACTCTATGACCATGAAAGAAAGGTAGAAATAATAATAATAATTTTGGTGATTAGATGGAATATCTAACATCAATATTTGTCTTAATTTATCTTTCGTTCATACATTTTTGTTCTTTGAGAAGAATCTAATCTTCAAATTATAACAATTTTATCCCGTTGCAATCATTAAAAAGTTTAATGAATATAGTGACAATTAAAGTAAAAAAATGCACCCATCCCAACGAATGTCTATATATACACGTGGGTGAAACACAGTCCTTGCCTTGGCAATGAATTTGCAAAGCTTCTCCCTTTCATTCCCCTGCAATTTCTTTGCAAACTCATGATTTCGAACAAATATTTGCAGTGATTACATAACATTAAAAACCCAGATTATTATTTTTTTTCTTTTTACAGAGAATCATAAATTCAAAGATGCAGAGGATTGCAGCGAGACAAACATCATGGGAACTAAGGCAATTCCGAGGTTTAAGGCGTTCGTATTCACCGGCCGAGAATACCGGTGCATGTCTCACCGGAAAAGACGCCAGCATTATTCCCGACATGCCAGCGTTTGATTATACTCCGCCGCCGTACAGTGGCCCCGACGCCGACGAGATCATGAGAAAGAGGAGAGAGTTTCTCAGCCCATCCATGTTTTGCTTCTACAAGAAACCTGTGAGTTCATGGATTCAATTCGATTGCTTTATTTGAATTTAATTTTTCTTTTGATGTTGCTAAGGAAACAACTTTAATTATCTTCTGTTTTTATAAATTTTATATGCATAACAGTGAGAGACGAATGAGCCCAAGTCAAGTTCTACGTGTGTTGTTCTATTTTTGCCTTTTGCGATGTAAAAGGCCCAGTTATAAACTTACATGATATGATTTTTGTATATGAATGTGATCCAAATTCTAGAAGTACGTATCCATTAATCATTTTCAACTTTATGAATCAAGTTCGATATTGATTAAACAATCATAAGAAAAGAAATGATCTCAAGCTATGATTGGCACGCAGAACTACATAATGGACATGATCTTAGCTTCTTTTGTTTATCAAACATGTATTTAAAGGAGTGAAAAATGTTTTTAAATTATGATTTTAAATGATTTGGAATTGCTAGTACATTTGATAATGTTTGTAAGATATGGGTCTTACGGAATGTGTGGATAAAAAGTATATTTGGTATGCAGAATTCCTTCTTACCTAACTTATATCTTGGAGTAATTTATGGACAATAGCAATGATGTTAGATATTCATTTCGATTCTACCATGTCTAATTGATTGGTAATGTACTTCGTGTAGGTGAATGTAGTACATGGTAAGATGCAGTACTTGTTTGATGACAATGGCCGCAGATACCTTGATGCTTTCGGTGGTATTGCCACTGTGAATTGTGGGCACTGTCACCCTGATGTGGTTAAGGCCATCGTTGACCAAACGAATAGTTTACAACACTCCACTATTTTATACCTTAATCATGCAATTGCTGATTTTGCTGAGGCACTAGCCTCAAAGTTACCCGGTGATCTCAAGGTGCTACACCTTTTTGTCAAATGGCATAATTTGTCCGAATGGATAAGCAACAAGTTTGATTAGACAGTATACTAATGGAATTCGTATTGACGTGTAGGTCGTATTTTTTACAAATTCTGGGACAGAGGCGAACGAATTAGCTATGATGATGGCGAGATTGTACACAGATTGTCATGATATTATATCACTGAGGAATGCGTACCATGGAAATGCTGCTGGGACTATGGCCGCCACTGCACAAAGCAATTGGAAATTCAATGTTGTGCAGGTACCAAGCATTTCCGACTTTTATCATTTGAACATTTATAGGATATCATTTGAACATTTATAGGAAGAGTAAAAGGCCAATCTAATGCTACAAACATATCTCTAAAATCAAATGATTTCATTTGAACAATTACGTTCATTATTGTAGTCTTTCCTTTGGAATGAGCATTATGATATTACATAGTACATAAGATGTGCTTTTACAATCATAAACAGAGTGGAGTTCACCATGCCCTGAATCCAGACCCCTATAGAGGTCTATTTGGTGCAGACGGTGAAAAATATGCACACGACGTTCAAGATCTAATTCAGTTTGGAACTTCAGGCCATGTTGCAGCTTTTATTTCTGAAGCTATACAGGTAATGTACAATTTATATTGTCATCTCCATTTTCTCCTTGTAGCCTCTCCAATCTACACTAAATTCTAAAGTTTTTTTTTATATTTTTTATTTTTTATTTTTTAATCAAACCACCACTGGGATGGACTTTTGATTAGAGCAAAACTATAAGACAAAGGACAATTGTAGGAGGGGGATGTATAATATCAAGGACATTCAGACCCTATACTAAATTCCTTGTGCCCATCATCATATGTTGAAAGCAAGCCAGGCTTTTCGCATGTAAACTATTTCTTTATGGAACAGGGTGTTGGCGGAATGATTGAGTTAGCTCCGGGCTATTTGCCTTCTGTATATAACATCATCAGAAAAGCGGGAGGTCTTTGTATTGCGGATGAGGTTCAGTCTGGGTTTGCTCGCATCGGGAGCCATTTCTGGGGATTCGAAGCCCATGGTGTTGTTCCCGACATAGTTACAATGGCAAAGGTTGTACTCCATTTCACACCTGATGCAATATATTGGTTTAGAGAAAAAATTGACCCATTCTTTTTCAGAAATGCAGGGGATTGGAAATGGAATTCCCCTCGGCGCTGTAGTAACTACTCCTGAAGTTGCTGAGGTATTGACTCGTCGATCTTACTTCAACACCTTTGGAGGAAACCCTGTATGTACTGCTGCAGGGCACGCTGTTCTCAAAGTGATTATGAGGGAAAAACTTCAGGAGAATTCTCATGTCGTTGGTTCCTACCTGAAAGAGCGCCTCAATGACCTCAAGTCCAAACACGACAGTAAGTTTCACTTCTTTAACGAGTTTGTGCTGTATTTATATTTCGAGCATAGGATAGATTATATAGTATTACTAAGTAATAAATAATATCTTCGTCAGTAACTAAGATTAAGTGTGATAACCATCATTTATTGACTGTAGCGTCTTAATTGTCATCATTGGAATTGATGGAAGTTACGTTAATTGAATCAAATTAAGACATAATTACCCAATTAACCAAAATAAAGTAAAGTTACGTAGTTGAAATTAGAGTAAACTATAGTTACCGCGAATAGAATTTACCCCATTTTCTTCTAATGTAGGACTTCTTCTCACATTAGGGTGTAGCCGTGTAGGCAATGTATTTAGGTAAGCTTTGTATCGATAGTCCCCATCAAAACATTGAAATACGAAGACAGTAGAATAATTGTTGCCTATACCCATTGAGTCTACTTATTAATCATGGATCTATGGAGTCTAATCTACTGTACACATTTTTCCATTGACCGCAATTCGACTTAATATTTTCTTCCTATATAGTGTATAAGGGCGTGCTTCTCTCTGTATCATAATAGAGAGAACAGAAACTGTCACGAGCTTAGTGTTTTTGTCAACTGCGTCATGCACCGCACAATCTTAACATTGCCAAGTTCTTGCCCATTGCAAGAACAGGTTAAGTTAGCCTAGGAGCGGAGCCAGGGACAGAGAAAAAATAAAAATAAAAAAAATTATTCTGGCTATATAGAGAAAAAAAAATTACTTATAAAATCCTAAATGGGCTTGGGGCAGCCCTCCCTCCGCCCCTAAGTCATCCTTCTTCAACCCACGAATTCAACCGTTTCGAGAAACCGAACTTAAGAAGTAAGGACAGAAATGTAGAAGATAAGAACAGTTTGGAAGAATGCTTTCTCATATTCAAAGAGAACTTTGTACAATTACAAGTGAATCCCTCTATGTCTATACAATGAAATAAACAAATATTTTTTCACAAGAACCTAATCAAACACATGTAATCATCTTCAATATAGTGAATTCTGCAATGACATCAGGTGGACATAGCCCTTGCATTGAGAGTGAACCACATTAAATTGTGTGTTTTCTTATTTTTGTTTTTCCCTTTGGTGTTGTAATTGCTTTCTATAGTACGAGTTTTTTTTGTTTAATCAATAACATTGTTGTATGTATATGTAGTCATTGGTGATGTAAGAGGAAGAGGATTGATGCTTGGGGTCGAACTAGTCACTGACCGCCAACTAAAAACTCCTGCGAAGGTTGAAATTCTGCAAGTGATGGACCAAATGAAAGGTTTGTGTTTGCATTTCACTTTGATCTCAGCATTAAGCTTATTTTCGATCTACATGTTAATTAACTTCTGTTTAAATTTCAAGATATGGGAGTATTGGTCGGCAAAGGTGGTTTCTACGGAAATGTATTCAGACTTACACCTCCGCTATGCTTCAGTAAGGAGGACGCCGGTAGGTTGATGCTCGATATTTTTTATGCGACTAAATTGCTATTCTTTTTTGAGAAGCTGAAGTTCCAAATTTCTCTAATGCAGACTTTCTTGTGGACGTTATGGACTATGCAATGACAAAATTATGAAGTTTCCATCAAATTAGCGGTGTAACAACTCCTTCATCTCTCATTTGAAGAACAAATATCGTATGATGTAAATTGAAATATTCATGTCATTATTCATCAAATGTAGTGTTAAAACTTCCTTCTAGTATCTTAGTTCACAATGAACGTTTGATGAGAAAAATATAAGCCTGCTTCAATGTCTCATGATGTACTTATGTATGACATGTAAATATATGCATTTTTTTTCAGTTACGAAAGTAACTTTTGCTTCTTTTTTAGCATTAGTCAAACCAAGGGGGACGAAGAACATATAATCTCTTTTGAGTAATAATAAGGATAATAGTCGAGTCATTATATACAATCATATTGTCTCCAAAAATGATTTAGGTATTTAAATTTTATTAATAACACAGCAAATGATGTGAAGAGGTTGTAACGTATAGACTAAGGGCAGAAACTTATTAAAGAAGAGATTTGTAGAAATTTTTCAATAATGGACCGAAAAGAATGACCGAAAATGATTCCTTAAATCAACCTCAAATATAATGAAAATTTAATATTTTTTGTCGATTTTACGACGTGTGCATCACCACAGAGTGAAAAAGCACCATGTTAACGGTGCAACTTTCAAAAAACAGTTGGTTTTAGACTATACGAATAATCCGCCCATCAACAGAATTTTTAGCTGTTGTTTAGTACGTGTATATATATATAAAATGTTCCGGGGACAATGAGTTTTAGCATTGACAGAATATATATATATATATATATATATATATATATATATAACTACTCGATAAAATTAAAGAAGTTAAAAAATTTAATCTTTGTTTAGTACTACTGTCAAACATGCCTTTACTTAACTAGAAAAAAGATAGATAGTTGTGCTTTAACTATAAGTAAAACCCACAAGTGAATTTTTGTTGGGTAATTGGCGCAAAACGTTCTTACTTTTGAAGGTTTTTGTGAAAAACGTCCTTACCTTTCGTTTTTTAGAGCAGAATGTCCCTACCTTTCACATTCTTTGCACTGAACGTCCTTTTTACGGATTTTTAACATAAAATGACTATTATACCCTCTTATATAAATAAAACAAAAAAGAAAAGAAAAATAAAGAATAAATTGCAATCTGCTCCTTAACGTTTTTAAAAATGCAAATCAATCAAAAAAAGTGGCAATTTTTTGTCTTTTTTCAGCCCAAATGCGTCTAAATTTCAGCAGCCTCCGACTACCTAAGCCGCCGGACATTGACACCGGTCAACAGCCCTCCAATTCCCCCTTCAATTACCACCCAACCACTCCCAATTTCATCAACTGTAGTGATCGGAATTAATGCTGAAAGTTCACTGTCCTCAAATCTAAAAATCGTCGGGAATTACATTCCGGCCACCCCCATGATCGGAACTCACCTCCTATCAATTTTCCTATCGCCATACGACCATACTCATACCAACAATTTACAACAAATATCAATAAAAAAATTAATTTCATATCAGTTTCTTTGCCAGTCGCGACACAACCTGCGAACTTCTCAAATTTCGGCGTCGTCCAGAATACCCATGGTTGCGGACAACTTGGAAAAATTGTCGAAGACCCATGGGTGGAATAACTTCACCATGATGAGAGGGTGTTGAATGGAGTGGTCTGCGATCATGGGTCAAAGGAATGATGTCGGAATCAGCCAAGTTCAGTGCGCAGTGCGATAGTCGCGATTGTGTTATTTTCAATTTCAAATTGAACCTATTGGATAAGTGTTTTGGATGAATTGACCACATGGCTAAGGTCGTCTGGGTGTGGACAACCGGATGGTGGTGGTCCGTGATCCTGTTGTTGGCCAGAAGTGCGACTTTCAGCAATTTGTCCATTTTTCGAGTAGCTGATTTTGCTTGCTGATTTTTGCCAGATTATTGAATGATATGAGGAATTCTTAGGATGAAATTGTAGAGGGTGTTGAGGAGATTGTGTTGGTACCAATGTCCGGAGGTTGTGGCGGTGGAGAAGAGTAGATGTGGTCATCAGAATGTGGAGGTGGTGGATGGAGGTAAAGGAGAAGAGAGAGTGTGTTTTTGTTATTTTTAATATTTTCATAAGTTTTGGACTGATTTGCATTTTAAAAAAGCTTAGGAGCAGATTGAAATTTATTCTTTATTTTTCTTTTCTTTTCTTTTTTGTTTTATTTATATAGGAGGGTATATTGGTCATTTTATGTTAAAAATTGGTGAAAATAACGTTCAGCGCAAAAAATGTGAAAGATAAAGACGTTCTGCGCCAAAAACGAAATGTAAGGAAGTTTTCCACAAAAACCTTCAAATGTATGGACGTTTTGCGCTAATTACCCATTTTTGTTTTCCATTAGGTAAAGGTAAAGCATTCGTTCATTCTATTATAAATCTTATTTTTGATATAGTTGACATCTTTCTCCTGGATCCATTTGATTGTAAAGGTGGAAAGAAAATGAATTCTAGAAAATTGAATTGCTTAAAAATTATTTTGATGGGAATTGTAATTAATTGTGTTTGATTGGTATAATTTTCCACCTGAAAAATGTTAAAAGTTTGGTTTTCGTTTGGATTTTCTTTTCATGAAAATTATCCATTAAAATGATAATTTCTTTAACCATTGGGTCTAGAATTTGTTTCACTTGCCAAAAAAATTACCATACCGAATATTATTCATTTGGCTTTGTTTTATATGGAAATTATCAATAAAAGTGATAAAAATTTTTAGGTGAGAAAGCAATTTCAAAAAAATCAAGGAAAATGTGCATGTGTGAGAGAAAGTGAGAAAAAAATTTCCATGAAAAATTTCTACAATGAAACAAGGCAAAAGTTAGAAAATGGAAAAAGAATTCCTAGTTCTAGGGAAAATTTAGGGTAACAAACAGCTTTTTGTGATGCATACAAGTTAATGTTACTTAGTTAATGTGAATGGTCGCAGATATCTTGATGAGTCCGGGTTCATTGCTACTGCATCATTGCCACTTGGAAGTGGTCAAGGCCATGGCCAACCAAAACGACAATTTATATCAACCAGGGAATTGATGAATTTACCGAGGCACTGGCCTCCAAGCTACCTGGAAATCTCAAGGTGTGTGTTGTGCGCTTTTCTAATAATTGCAAATATGATTGAGTGGAAATGTGAAAGTTTAAAATTATCCAAATAGTTTAGACCCAAATGCAGAATTAAACCAATTAAAAACAACAAGTCATTTATTAGTTGTTTCTAAATAATTAAGGTAATTAATTTATATGGTTAAACAATCACAAATATTTAGATCAAAGTAACAAATAAATAAATAACACCAAATATGATCATAGAGGAAAATTCTTAACGAATAAAAAACTTGTGGACAAACTTGCCAGTAAAACCCGGTCGAAAAGTTTAACTTATGATTAGTCCAAACACCGACTCTGGCCAACTAACTTATAAATCACTAAGGAACTTTGTTGGTTTTGCGACCCGCACTTCCCAACAATTATGGGCTACTTTTTTCTTCGTGTGGATCAACAAGAACGAACTTCATTTTCGAGCATTGGAACTCCAATCCCCTCACCCCCAAAACTCCATAACTCCGAAAGCTAATTGGAGAATGTAGGATTTTATTTTGGTGTTTGATCGCGGATCTTTCTGTAGGTTGAAACAAGAAATATTGGAATATAAATATGGCTTTCAAAGAACAAACTCTTGACTTACAAAAATGCTCTACTAATTCGATCAATATATGTGTTGAATAATGAACAAATAATACTGTGGTTGAATCAAGGATGTTTGGATTTTCAAGAATGATCTCTATAATCAAAATATTGTTCAACCACATTTTTGAACGTCTCATAGGGTGTATATCTATAATGGATAGTTTTTAGAATGAAAATGAACTCAAAATCAGATTGAAAATTGAATTTTACTATTCCTCGGATAACTACCCCGCTCGAGCTCCAGGCAAGCGCCAACTGAGAAATTGTCAGTATTTTCATCATAACTTTCTTTCTCGGTGTCCACTTGAGACACTTTAACGTGCTTTGGAAAGCTAACTCAGAGGGCTACAATCCTACTAAAATGTAGTTTTCAAATTTGAATGTTTTCTATTTGAAAAATGCATCGCAACTTGTGACTGAGAAATTTGGAACAAAACTTATGCAACAATTTGACACTTCTTTTATTTATAATTGCATTCCATTGATCATATGTGATCTTTTTCGATCTTCTTCGGCATCTTTTACTCTTCAAAGGACTATACTACCAACTCCAAACTATTTTTATTATAATTAGGACTCTATAACTCATATTTTGATTTTGATTACAACTCGATAAAATCCTAATACAATTCAACTAGGACATGATTTTAACTAAGAAAATCATCAATTATAGATTTGAAAATTGCTAATTTTTCAAATTACAAAACTGGACCTAACAAAATTATTTATGTGGTTGGTCCTGAATTTTGTACGCACGAGGCTTGGTTTGTTGTTGTCATGGATTTTCTATTGATCTAGCTTTGTTGGTTGTATTTTTCACGAATTTTGGGATGGAAGCAGATGAATTAGCCATGTTAGTGGGTAGTTAACTAAATTTTATAGCAGCATTTAAAAGGTAGGAGGCCTTTGTATTGCATATGAGGTCCAGGAGGGATTTGCTCGAAAGGGGAGCCATTTTTGGTCATTTGAAGCACAATGTTGTGCCCGACATAGTAAACAATGGCAAAGGTTTATATTCAAAATACTTAGACTACCGTTAAGTACAAATGTTTCGTAGAGCACCATTTCTAATTTCGAATAACCAGGGCATTGGAAACGTCATATGCTGCCTGTCGGGAAGAAATGGAGAAGGCAACCGGTGATTTTTTTTTCCTTTCTTATTTTGTTTAAGTGTTTGGACCTTTCTAATTTGCAACCCATTAGCCACAAACAAAACCAATTCCCCAATTCTAAAATTTCCCAAACGGTAGAGGAAGAGGAGGTAGATGATGCAAAATTATCGATTTCGATCACTTGAGTGCAGTACAGGAATCTCGCAAAAAGCAAAAGTAAAGGAGAAAAACAGAGACCTTATTCGAAGGGTCATAATTGTGCAGAGAGAAGATTCTCAATTTGCTGCCATGCTTGCTACGATATTCTTGAAGAGAAACTTCAATTTGTCAACTTGGAACGGCAGATCCACGATTCCTCAGCATCTTCACCGCGGTTTTCGAGCCAAATAGTATTGATGGCTCTCAATGCCACCATTGTCAAGGAAACTGCTCGGGCAGTTGCCTATGTTTTCTCCATCAACATGTGTGCCCATACCATCAACATCCACAGCTTCTTTCTTTGTGTTTACGTGAACTAGATTTCTTGTTTCTTGAGTCATAATGTCATATAGGTTTGGAAATTAGAAAAAAAAAAATTAAAAAATTTGGAGTAGATTTATTCGATTTGAATGCAAAAAGTGACGTCGGTTTGTATTTTTTTTCCTCTTCGCAATGTGTATAGGGGCTTTAGGGCTAAACTTGAGACCATTCTGATAGTGGTGAGTTTGTGAGTTTTCCTATTTTTTCTTGTTGTATGTTTTGTTATGCTTGGTCTTTTGCTCTTTTATTGTTTGACAATATTTTTATTTTTATTTTTTTTGGGTTTAAAGAATTGTCAAAGAAATTTGTCAAAGCATCAAAACTTGTTGCATGTGGCCAAGAACTTTTTGAACCTTATAAGTTACATTTGTGCTCTAAAGATATATTTGCTTGAATTGATAGATTTTTAATAATGTGGATTTCAATGTTTACTACATGGTCATGGTTTGTGTGAAGAAACATGTAAAAATCCAATGTAGACTGTAGTAGTATAAGAGTCTAACAAATTAGATGTAGGTTTTGTATTTATGAAAATTGGGAATTTGTGAATATTTAATATACGTAGACTGTGAAATTGTGAATCTGATTTGCGTTAATTTTGATTTGTGAATTGTGCTTTGGAAATTTAGATTTTTAAGAAATTAGGGATATGTGAAAAAAATTAATGGAGAAGATGTTAAGTTATTTTTAATATTATTTAATTAAATATTAATAAACGATCTCGCGCTTACGATCGCTAATTGGCGACGTTGACCGGTCAACGTCCGTCTGGGCTGAACTTCAATTCTGGGTCCCCCACTGAACGTGTCTTTAATTAATTTGTATCCTCTCAAGGAGTGATGCACTTTCATCATTTGTAATCCACATTGGTTTGGTGATTAACGACTATTACCTTAAAAATTCCTATATTTCTTAAAATATTAAACTCAATGTCATTGAGATAGCAACGTGAAGCAATAATTTAAGAATTGTGTAACTGTAGTGTATAAGAATTACAAAGGACATGGCCGTATAAATAGGATTACATGCAGATAAAAAGAAAGAACTTATATCGATGAATATCACAGTGTTAAGAATGTAATTTAATAAAAATTTGGGAAATATCATGATATCACAAGAGTATGGAAATACCTCCATATATTTAACATCACTCAAACTCAGGGCATAAAGAAAGCAAGTCTTCTCCATCAATAACGAAGAAGTGTGGGAGATATGCCATTGATTCGTGCACACAATGCGCAACAGAATCTGGCTCTCGATCGGAAGAGAACTAGTACGAATCGCACCTGGACCACCCTCCAATGGTGTGTTAAAACACTGGCGAACGAACCAACGAGTCCTCTGGAAGTGAATCGGGAGTTGGGTAGGGAAACAGGGGGTGAACGACCCACGGAATATGAATAAGACTCGAGATAACATCCGGAGTAATTTTAACTGACCCATCCCTAAAGAAAAACCCTAAAAGTCGAACCACTAACATCATGGATGTTAGCGTAGAAATCCTAAAGTAATAAACTCGATGGGGGTACTAACTCAATCAATAAAGGCTCCTAAACACGAGAACTGAAAATAGCGGTGAGGTCGAGGGATAAATCGAACATAATGACTCCGCGCTCGAAAAGAAAACTGTGACCCAAATACATCTTGGGCAACAGCGGAGATAAACTTGGACCTACTATAGGAAGTGGATGTACTAGAATTGGAAGGGGTTGTCTGTGCTCTCGTAGGCGACATTTGAAAGAAATGAATCACAACATAAAAATCTCGAACACAATGAACTAATGCATTATATGCATGAATACATGCAAAAAAAAAGCAAGTACGATAGCATGCAACATGCCCTAACATGAATGCATGCCGACAAACAGTGATGCCTAGATGTAAGTGCCATGAAAACATGATGCATACTGTGATGTCATGAAGAAGTGACGTGACATCATTACGTGGTGACGTGATGTCACCATGTGGTGTCAATATGAACACACGACTCCAACAAACAAATTGACACCAACAAGCCGCACATTCCAATCAACAAAATACAATCCCAAATAAATTCAAATATGCAATGATCAAAATCGATTCTAAAAGAAAATTCACTCCAAAATCAACTAAACCAACAACCAAAGTCTCAACACCCCCCAAATCACCAAACACATTTAACTAATCCCATGCCATTATCATTGGCGAAAAATGCAATGTGAGTGACAAAAGTGAGGAACACGCAAAACAACACCAACAATATGCAAAAACCGCATCAAAACCCCAATTTTCATTGAACAATCATGCAACAAATGGTGATATAACTATAACAATGTTCAAAATGTGTAATGCAACATTAATTACCCAATCAATAATGACCAAAACACGAAAAACTTCAAAGGAAATTGCAAAAATTAGTGAAACCCTATAACTTTCGAAATTTACCATTCAAATTCAATGTTTTGATGAAATGCCAACTCTACCAAGTGATTTGTGATGAACAAAATGATGGGAAAGCAAGAATTTTAGGTGGATGTTTCGAATTTGGTAGAAATCAAGTGAAAGAAATGGAAACAATCCGTGAAAACCCTTAAAAATGACCTTTTGATTCAAAAACACGGTATGTCGCTCGAGCGACAAGCGAGCGAGGCAGCTTCTGCTACTATAGCTCGAGCATGTTCCAAGGATAAGTTGGCGAAAAGGCAAATGACAGAAATAGCACTTAATTTTTAAAAATTAATAAAAATAGCAATTTTTTTATAACATAGAAATTAAGCTCACGACACCTCGATAATTAAAATCATGTGTGCAATCACAAGTCTAACATTATCAAAAAAAAACTTTCTCATGTACTCAATTAAGTTCAAGATGGAGTAAAGTGTATAAATGACTCATGCGTGTTAACTGCCACTATTTTCTCGTGAAAATGATTTTAAACCTTAAATTTGTGAGAAAAGACTTACAAAAATCACTGTTAAACAAGTATGATCCATACTAATGAAAGTCGAACCTGAATAAATTTTAGGACCTGAAAACAGCTCAATTATATGATAATTTTTCTTTTCTCTCCTTGAATTTGAGAATATAATATTTTTATCATTTTTCTCGTAAATAATATCTTATGTGCAGACTCTTGTCCATTAAGCTACTAAATTGACCTCTGTAATGAGCTTTAGGCCGGTTGACCTAAATCAGATGACCATAGGCACCAAGTTATGAGAAACCCTTCGGGCTTAATTACTCGAGTCGAATAGGCTTCGAATAAAAGTATAAGATGAACCAAATAATTAATTAAATTTTCATTTTTTTTATTACTATATTTGTTTTTCAACAATGCAACAATGCAGGGAGATTATCACGAGCTAAGGTCATCTAAGTATAAGTCGATTCACGTTCGAGGTCGCCATACTAATACGTGAATGTCATCCCAAATCTCACACACGCGGTCCAAACTCATTCACAAGATCATAGTGTGTGTAGTGCAGAAGATTACATAACGACACATATATGCAATAGTCCACATTAAACCGAATCAAGCAATAGAAATAACAGTGTAAAAAAATAAATACACACTTGATCACACATATCATGTTTAAAATCATCGCGATATGTCGTTTGCCAAAAAAGAAAACATTTTTGTAATTTTCCCATTGTTCAATTTTTTTAAAAAGAATACGTAAAGCAAATAAATGCATAAGAATAGAAACGGCAAAAGTACAAAAAAAAATGGAATGTATGCATGAATGAATGGACTACACATGAATGCACCTAAACACCGAATTAAGGAAAAATTTGTATGCCCTTACCGTGAAGAGCATGACCATTTTTACGACCTTCTAGATCGATCCTCTTAACCTAAACTTTCTTAGAAGTAGAAGTTAATTGGGTTAACCGAGTCATCATCTTAGTTAAGTAGTTAATTTGACTAGCAAAAAAGTTAACATTGCTAGTGAAATCATAATTCTTACTTTTAGTCCCACGGTTACAACACCTAGGTCTAGTGTGTCCCAGTGCACCACAGTGGTGGCAAGTGGGAATGAACCTAGGTTCAAACCTGCTCGGTGGTTATTGTCGAAAAGTAGGATGATTGACCCTACATTGTCTAGAAGATCTCGATCCTATGACATGTTTACCTTTGGGCTTAGGATAAGCAATCTCACGAGATTTGTTGGTGGCAGAAACGAACGTGGTCATGGATGTATTAACGGCAGTACCACCGTTATGCATATAACCCAGACCATACCTATTACCATTATGCTTGTTCATCCCAAGCAGATTGTCCAAATTTTGCTAGCCACTCATAAATTATTGGAGTTGATTGAACTTTAATTTCCAAATTTTCATTAACCAGCTTCAACTCACTCAATTTTCTAGTCAAGTCCTGAAGGTCACTTAACAGTTTTTCACGTTCAAGTTCAAGCTCATTCACCTTTTTCAAGACAGCTTTATTGACCTTCTTAATTTGAGACTCTCTTTAAACAATTCACGATAAGACTCGTGAATGTCAATTTCATCATCGGACTCTTCTTCAAACTGTTTGTTCTCATTCTCACTTTCCCCATTTTTGATCTCACGGTCAGATTCGATTGCAGCAATCAAGGTGAAGACCATATATTTTTGTTCATTCTCACCACCAGATGTCTCATTCTGAGAACTGGAATCCGACTCCTCATCACTCATGGTCACGACAAAAGCTTTACGACATTTTTTACCCAAACTCCTCTTCAAATTAGGACATTCACTCCTAGTGTGACCATACTCCTTGAGCTCATGGCATTGGACAGATTGAGACTACCTCTCAAGAGTTTACTGGGGACCTCACTATTTCGCTCTTGAGGCTTTCTCTTATTCCTCATCACATTCTAGAATCTTGTAACGAAATAAGCTATTTCGTCGTCCCTAATGGTCTCAATATCAGTGGACTCGCTCTCCTCTTCTCTAATAGTATTCATGGTGATGGATTAAACCTTTTTAGGTTGTGAGACTGTGAGTCTATAAGTTTGAAGTGATCCTACGAGTTCTTCAATCTTAACAGTATCTAAGTCCTTACTCTCTTCTATCGCAGTGACCATGGGTCTAAACCTCTTGGGCAGTGATATTAGGACTTTTCTAACAATTTTAAACTCGAAGATCTTTTCACCTAAGTTAAAACTAGAGTTAATTATATCATTTAGCTTCGCATAGAATTCATTGAGCAATTCATCGTCCTTCATTCTCATCTCTTCAAACTTAGTGGTCAACATCTACAATTTAAAGTTTTTAATAGTTTTGGTACCCTCGTGTGTGGTTTCTAATATATCCCAAACTTCTTTAACAGTTTCACACATCGACACTCGCCTAAACTCCTCAGCAAACACGGCCATGAGCAGGGCATGAAGGCCCTTACAATTCCAATTACACTAATCCAAATTAGTTTTGGTCTACAGTAAGATATCAGTGGATGTAACTACACCAATAACAGTCGTTGTAGGTGGAGCCTACCCATTTTGAACGCTAATCCAAATACGTTCATCCAAAATTTTATGAAAAGCTCTCATTCGAACTTCCCAGCAGGCATAATTACTTCCGTCAAATAACTGAGGCATGGATAATGACTGACTCATCTAGAATAATATAAAAATCAGAAATCAATTTTAGGCTTTGATACCAATTGAAAAACGTGCAGTTCAACCCTAACAACACCTAGAGTGAGGTAAATAGGTGTATAATGCGGAATTTAAAAATACTAATGAATCAAATAGCAACAAGTCACTTTTTAATTATTTTCTAGATGATTAACCATGCAAGTCATTTTAGTCCTAAGTTTGAATACCGCGGTTTATATAATCAATCAATAAACAAAGCAAAAACAGTAAATCAACACCAAGATGATCACGGAGAAACCTAACTTGGAAAAACTCCAGGCATTTTGCAAGTCAATCCACTATAAACAATTTTAACGATTTACATTCTATTAGATTAGATGACCCATACTCTCTGATTTCCCAACTGCATTCCTTACAGCTTTTCCTGGATCCCGTACTCTCCTACACCAATCCTTAGCTGTTGTTGCCAAAGCTCTCTGTGGAATCTGCTACCATGCAGCACTCTTAGCTTTATGAATTCGTATATCTCCCACGAATCAACAAAGAATACATTTTTCTTTACAGACTGGAACTCCAGTCAACTTTCCTCGATCTTCAAAAATCTGACTAGATGTAGAGGAAAGACAGTTTGGTATTTAGATTACTTGGATTGGTATTTGGAACTCCAGTCAATTATGTTTTTCTCAAAAAAAAAAATCAAAATAGACGAAGGTTGAAAGATAAAATAGAATGAATCTCTCAAAGATTGTAAATTTTCATACAAATGTGTTTTGGTATATATATGTAGGTTAGGAAATGAATGGGTCGAGTAAAAAGCCTTTAAATCGCGAAATAAGATTTCTCGGATAACCACGTCGCTCGAGCGAGGGCTCAGCGACGGTCAAAGGAGGGGCGATAGTCCATCAACGATGGTTCTGTTTTTGTAGCTCGAGTCAAACCTTGACGACAGTCTAGCGAAAATCCGCGCTATTTTCCTCCTTTTACTATTCTCGAAACCTAGACCTAATAACCCTATTTTCAACTATTTACATATTACTCCTTGACTTTTTAAACGTAGTACAATTTAGTCATTTTGTTTACAGAATTACCAATTACAAAACATCTAAAACCTAACATAGTAGGTATTGGTCATGTTAAATCTCCTACATTTGGTATAGAGAAAATGGAAGGTGATTCGATAATGGTAAATGTAAATGATCTTTTAGAACGGGAAAATATAGTTGGAAATGTAACAAATTGTGGATCCGATGGGGAGAGGGTTGAGGATGGACATGCTGACTATAAATCTGATTCGGAGCTGGGCGGGATATGGAAAGGAAGGTTACATCAGTAAGGTTATCGCATAGGAAGCGAGCACGCCCTGCAAGGCTGGATTTATAATGTATGAATGCTTGATTTGGAACATGCAAGGAGTGGGCATTGTTAAGGAATAGATTTTCACATCGAATAAAGATGAAAATATAGACCAATTTATAAGGGTTTAGGCTGCTTATATTAATAACGTTGACATTTTAAGATAAAATATTAAATTTTAACATGGTATCAGAGCCCGTTAAGTTTCAATGGGCGATTCAATTCCGATTAAAAATTCAAAAATATTGAGCACGCGAATTTCAAGATTGGTTTGCTCGAACGAGCCACCATTTTGCAGTAGCATGTTAAATGATAGAATCTCACATCGAATAATCTCACATCAAATAAAGATGAAAATATAGATCAATTTATAAGAGTTTGGACTACTCCTCTTAATAAGGTTGATCTTTTAAGATGGAACCCCAAATCTTAACATGGTCTTAGAGCTCGTTAAGCTCCAACGAGCAATTCGATCCGATTAAAACTCAAATTAATTGAGCACACGGATTTCAAGATTAGTCTGCTCAAACGAGCCACCATCATGCAGTTGCATGTTAAGGGATGGAATTTCGCATCGAATAAAGATGAAAATATAGACTAATTTATAAGGGCTTGGGCTACTCCTCTTAATAAGGTTGACCTTTTAAGATAGAACCTCAAATCTTAACAGGCATGTCATGGCGAAGGATTGATAAGTTGGTTTGAAAACATAATGTGGCTATTTTGGTAGTATAAGAGCCTTTTAAAAGTGAGAGTAAGATCAGGTTGTAAGCTAGAAATTAAAGTTTACAAATTTTATGTCTAATGAGCAAGATGGCGTAAGATGTAGAGTTTTTGGAGGGAGGAGTTCATAGTAGATTGGGTGGGAGCATCGAATCAGCTTACACATGACATCTTTACAATGGGATCAAGTTCGGTGATGGTTTCTTTCATTTATGCTAAATGTACTGCTCCAGAAAGGAGGTTGTTATGGCAGAAGTTGGAGATTATTATGGTCGGTGGTTTACCTTGGATTGTCGTCGATGATTTTAATATCATTAGGAATGATTCAAAGCGTAGTGGTGGGCGACCATGCACTATGGTGGCGATGGAGGATTTTAATATTTGTATTGATAGATGTTGGTTTATAGAGTTAAATTCAGAAGGGAGAAGTTTTCATGGTGTAATGGCCAAGATGGAACAGCAAAGAGTTGGGCTCGGCTTGATCAGACTTCTACTAATTCCATGGAAGCCAATTTGTATCTGAAAGTGGGTTTATACTGTTGGCTAAGGAGACGCCTATTCATTGCCCATTGCTTATACATTTTCAGCAATCGAATGTCTCCTATAGACCCTCACATTTTCGTTTCCAGCATGTGGTGTGAACATGAATCCTTTCTGTCTATTGAGGAAGCGCGGGTGGATTGTACTCAGGATGTGGCGTTGGGATGCCCAAAGAGGTTGGCCGCAATGACAACCAATGAAGAGAAAATACAACTTTTAGCAACTTCTGCAATCTACTAAATTGAATGAAGAGTCTACTATTTATAGACCTATAAATATTATAAAGATGGAAACAATGGAATAAAGGAAATAATATTTTTCCAACAAAACACGTGAAATAAAAGGAAATAATATTTTTCTAATAAAACACGTGAAATAAAGAAAATATTTTCTCAAAATGTTCCACCTAATTTGGGTCACAAAATCGATCAATCTTCACTTTCACACAAATTCCGATGCAACGAATGAATTTTCAAAATTTCTCCATATGGAAAAATAAGTCCGACTGTAACGAACAAATTGAACTTTTCATCCCAAATCAAACTTCTCCAACACAAGAAAAAGACTCTTCATCTTCCACCATATCCAACACAGATAAATGAACCTGATCACCGGGTTCCCAAAATTAACAAAGAATTCAAAATTTACCAAACAAGGTCGAAGCACACCCTATAGCAGAATCAACACTAAATGCTTTAACTGAAAGCCACTAACTAGACTCGTCACCTTCAACAACTCCAAAAGCATAGACATCCAGATCAGCATCCACATACCTATCTCCAATGGGTCTCTCCCTAGTCGTTGAATACAATGGAATTGTAGACTGTGGTGGCAAAGAGGAATTACTCATATCCCCCAAAATCGGCAGAGCAATATTCTCCAAAATAGACCTGGAATCCATTCCTAACGGTACTGTACCAAACTGTATATCCACCACGGTACCAAACTTGTGCTAATGTCTTTTCACTGATCTTACCCAACCTTGTAAAATGTATAACTGAGACTTTCTCCGCCCCTCCAATATAACACAGACACCATTCCAGACCTTCAAGACTACACTGTTCCAAAGAACATGTACACGCTCGAATCCAAGGTACTCAGCGAAACGATATTCTTCTTCAAGTCTGGAACATGTCGAACTTGGCTAAGTGTTCTGATTATTCCATCGACCAACTTTAATCTGACTCTCCCAATACTAGCTACCATACAAGATTCGTTGTTTTCCATAACGACACATTGTGTCACCATTTTATATGATTCAAACAAATCCCGATTGAGACTCATATGAAACACACAAACTTATCCAAAATCCACTCCTCATTAGGCTTGGATTACACGTCAAAAATCATCAAAACATCTACTCAACCTAAATAGTCCTCAACTACGTTGGTCTCGTCCGAAATATCTGATTGCCTCCCCGACTTGTAGCTAAATTCATTTATGCCAATACAACTCTCATCTTTACTTGCCACAACGTAAATCTTGTACTGTGATCCAACAGCGGAATATCATACTTCATAGTAGCCATTGGTAACAAAAAACCTCAAACAATAAAATCTTTATTCTGTAGAACAACTGAACATTGTCTCTGATACCACTAGTTAGGAATTCAATGAAAAGATATGGCAATATATGAAGTATAGATCGCACAAACTAATAAACAAGAACAAAATATAAAAGAAAGCAAACAAAAATTTGGCAAAGGAGCCGAATATTTTATTAATGACAACCAATCGAGAGAAAATACAACTTTTATTAACTTCTACAATCTACTAAATTGAATGAAGAATAAATAAAATAATATTTTTTCAATAAAACACGTGAAATAAAAGGAAATTATATTTTTCTATAAAACATGTGAAATAAAGGAAATATTTTTTCAAAATATTCTATCTAATTTGGGTCACAAAATCCAACAGTCACAACACAAGTTAGTCACAAATTCAACATGTTTTATATCATTTTTCTAACCAAGTCCAAATCCACAATTATTGTGGTTTGGATTCTTTGTTTTATTAGAACGGATTAAATTTACAAGATATGATGATGTTTACATACTTTCAATGTTTGTTTTTATTGATTTCAATTAAAAAATAAAATCACAAGAAAAATATAGAAATATTTTTTTATTGACTATCAAGTTACAAGCAGAATCCCTCAAAGAAGCCCATGAAGACAAGTTTCCGTGAAAATATTTGCAACGTTATTGATAGACCAAATAGTTCAAACTGAAGGATGTTATTACAATACAATGACACGATTTGCGACTAATTTTTTACAATACAAAAGCAACTCATTTGATTTTATGTATTATAAAACAAAAAAAAAAGATACCAAACTTATTAAAGCCATGTCAAATTTAGTTTATGCATTTTGTCTCTAGTTAATTTTAGATTAAAAAAAGGAAAAAGCTTGGAGTACAGACAAGAATTACCAGAATTCCTACAGGATTTTACACTTTGTCTCACATGGAAGTGGGCCCATGTGATTAAAAAATTGCCAAAAGTCCCCCACCCCCACCCCTATTGTGTGGTATATGTGAGTACATGATTTTTAAAATCCTGTACTCATAGCATTGCCCTTAAAAAAATCACATTTTAAGTAGATTTTGAATAATATTCAACAATTTGGTAGTGAAAACAATTTTAGCATTTTTACTTGCAAAGTAAAACTGATTCTAATGAAAAGTATTAGTATTAGTATGAGATGACTATTGCTATAAAAATTAATATGACCCCTTTTTGGTGGGGACTTAAAATAAAATTTTAGTAGATTTTGATAAAAATTGATGAAATGCGTTGAAAGTTATGAGTCTCATTAAATATGTGACTAAAATTAATTATTGATTTTGACTAAAATCTAAATTTTAATTCCTATCAAATTGGTGCTACGTTAGTGTATCAGTTAGTCTAAATACCCTTTCTCATTGAATGTTGGGGCACGGATTGTGGTCGTTGGTCCATTAGTTCTCCATTATTCTTGAGTCAATAAAATTTCTTAATTTCTCTATCATATTCTTGTCTTATTATTCTTTGCTTGATCATATATTTCATTATTATTTGCCATATAACTTCAACTTCTCGATCTGATGGTTTGTTTCATAACAAGTGGTATCCGATCAATTCTGGTATCGTCTTTGTTTATAACAAGCGGTATTAGAGCTTAGGTTCAGTAGTTCTACAGAGCGTAAAGTTTGATTTGTTCGAAGTTTTTATTTGCGAGACTTCCATGAAGTATGGCATTCCGCTTTTGGATCGGAGTACCAGATTTTCGCTATGGCAGGTTATGATACGTGCAACACTCGTACAACTATATTTGGATGATGTGTTGTTGGAAATTGACAAGATGTCAGTAACTTTGACCGCGAAAGAGAAATTACGGAAGGATAAGAAGGCAATTTTTCACATTCATCTTCATCTATCAAATGTCATTCTTTAGGACATTTTGAAGGAGAATTCAGTAGCTGCTTCACGATTGAAGTTATAGCAATTGTGCATGACTAAAAGTTTCAAGCAACATTTATACTCTCATCGCATGACAGAAGGATGATAATTGGAAGATCACTTGGTTGTATTTAAAAAGATCGTCGCTGATTTGGAAACTTTAGAAGTAGAGTATGATGATGAAGATTTATCCTTGATCCTATTATATTCGTTGCCCGCTTCGTTTTCTTCATTTAGAGGCCAATCTTGTACAATTGTAATACTCGCACCATGGAGGAGGTGTATGATGCTTAGTATTAAAAAGAGAAGATGAAACAACTGATTTCTGAGGCCAAAGATGGAGAAGGCATGATTGCTTATGGTGGTTCTGGAAGAGGCAGATCTAAGTCTAAGTTCAGTAATCAGATTTGTAACTATTTCAAGAAGAAGGGCCACTTGAAGAATGATTTCTACAAATTACAGAATAAAGAAAGGACGACTGCAAGTAGATATTCAAATATTTCAGGCGAAGTAGACCTCGCGGAAAACGTTGTAAGTGATGGAGATCTGTTAGTTATTTATGACATTGAGGCTAAATTAGAAGATGATTGGATTCTTGATTCAGCATGTGTGTTTCATATGTATCATTATAAAGACTTGTTTACTACATATGAAACTGTTTCAAAGGTGTCGTGGTTATGAGAAATAACGCATCTTGTCGGGTTACTGGAATTGGTACAGTTAGATTGAAGCTCTTGGATGGGATAATTAGAACACTTGGTCAAGTTCAATATGTTCCATATTTGAAAAGAATCTCATCTCGTTGTCTATCCTTGCTTCAAAGGGTTATGAGTTCTTTGGTGGAGGTAGAGTTTTGAAGGTTTGTAAGGGTGTCCAGGTTATATTCGAAGGATGGAAAATGTCTCAATTATACATCTTGCAAAATCTAGAAAAGTCAATCAACACATGTTTAGGACCGTAGTGTACATTCAGTTTGATACAATACGTTTAGAATCTCATAAAGGGTTGGATTTGAAGAATAATACTCAGTGGAGTTCAGGAGATATGAATAATGTCGCTTTGCCACCACCACATGTGGTACCATTGTATTCAATTCCTAGGAACGGACCCAATGGAAAAGGGTATGTGAATGTTGATTTTGTTGAACATGTTTTAAGTGGAGTAGAAGGTGTACAATCTAGCAAGGGGCCCTCTATAAAAGCATTTGGTATTGATTTTGCTTTGGGGTGTGTTACAGCATTTTTGGTTAATTCAAAATCATTATGATTTTTTGGAATTTGAGATAATTCTACAAGAGTAATGCTTAAATTCATTAGAAGAGGTGGAGTATTGTATTTTGTTGGAGAAATTAATTTTTTGGTTATTGTTGAAGAAGTCAGTTCATTCCTTGGTGAAATTCGTGTCAAGGTGGAGAATGTTGGAATTCGAGTGTGACCCGAATTCCTTTATTGAATTGTTTGAAATATTGAAGAATTCTAATTGAAATGCACGTTAAGGAGAATTCAAGTTTGGAATACTATTGAAGTCTTATGTCAAGTTGAAATTCATTTTTTTGGAAGCTCATTGGGAGTTGAAAATCGGTATTGGACTTGAAGAAGTTGAAATTATGGACCGAGAAGAAAAGTCGTCGCATTTTTGCTAGCTAACGCTCGAGCAACACTTGCAGATTTTCTCCTGAGACTTGGTCGCTCGCCTATCGCCTGTCTGGCGCTCGAGCGACGGACCGTCGCTATCATGTCGCTAGTATATCGCTCGAGCGACAGTATTATACGGCCCAAGCCCGTTTCACGTTTTTGGCATTCTACTTTGAAAAAAGAAAGTTCGACCCTAACAATACATAGAGAGGGGTAAATATGTATTTTAATACGGAATTAAAAACAATCATGAATTAAACAACAAGTCACTTTTAATCCTTATCTAGATGATTAATCATGCTAGTCAAATTATCCTATGTTGAATTACCGCAATTTGCATATCATAAACAATAAAAGTAAAGCAGTAAACAACACAAGAATTGTTCACGGATAAATCTAACTGGGAAAAACTCCGGACACTTTACCAGTCAATCCACTATTAACGATTCTGTACTTACAGTCTACCAGACTAGACGACGACACGAACTATCTGATCTCCTGACTGGAATTCTGACAGCTCTCTTGAATTATGTGCTCCCCTGCACCAATTCCAGCTGCAATAACCAACGCTCTCCTGAAACTCCGCTATCATGCAGCAGCTCATAACTTGGTAAAATTGTCTATCTCCCGTTGATCACGAAGAACAACCCGTTCTTCACAAACTGGAACTTCAATCGCCTTTCTCGATTTTCAGCACCTCTGACAGATATATATGAAGTTTGGTTTTTGGTATTTGGATATTGGATATTGAATCTGATGTTTTTCTGACCAAAAGTCTTACACAAAATGAAATATGAATGATGGAATGAATAAATCTCTCAATGATGAAGCTCTCTCAATTAACAACCTTAAGAAAATCGTTCTGTACGTGTTTTGGTATATATAGATAGGTAAAAAACAATGGGCCGAGAAAAAAGCATTTAAAATGCGAAATAAATATTTCTCGTATAAAGTTGTCACTCGAGCGAAGGGCCAGCGATGGTCGAGCGACAAGGTGTCTCTCGAGCGAATGAGGGGCGACGGTCTACCGACGATGTTTATGTTTTTGTAGCTCGAGTTAACCCTTGGCAACAGTCCAGCGAAAATCCACGTCGTTTTTCTTCTTATTCCAAACTCGAAACTCTAGACCTATTAAACTAACTTTTAAGCAAATTGCACATTACTTCTTGAACTATTACACTCTATAAAATTAAGTCCTTTTGTTAACATAATTTGCCAATTACAAAAGCAACTAAAACCTAACAAACTCTCCCTTTGACATTCTATGACAAAACACTAATCTATGTCAAGGCAGTAATAAAATAAAAGTTATAGACTCAAAACAATGATACAACCTAAACTACAGACTCTCTTGAACGAACTTCGCTGTGCATGTTTCCTGAAATAAACAACTCAAATACCAGTGTAAAATGTGTGGAAAATAGGATCAAAGATAATCACTGTTCAAACATTTCAGTTGTAAATGTCATTTAAGAAATCTTAAGCAATTGTAACACATATAGCATATTATTTAGTTTTGAATTACAAGCTAAACTGAGACACAGAATCAATGTAACCCAACATACCAAAATGAAATATTGACACTGTAAAAACATCAAAAACTTAATTTAGCGAAAGTAAATTCAAACAAATATGCATGTGCTCCCCCTTACTGCAAACTCTTAATGTGTTTAAGCAGTAGGTAAATGTATCACCCCAACCACCCCTCAAGACATAAGACATAAGTGAAAAAGTCAATGCAGTGTATATCAAGTCAAATGTCAAAATGTATCTATGTCTCGCCCCAATGATCCTTCAAGACATGAAATGATGAAATGATATCAATTTGAAAAATATATCAATATCTCACCCCAACGACCCCTTAGACATGAAATGATATCAATTTGAAAAATATATATATGTCTCACCCCCAACAACCCTTTAGACATAAATTGCAAATCACAAAATGCAATTCAATTTGAAAAATGATATCATATCAATTGTAAATTAAGCCAAACATAAAGCTCAAAACATTATATATCGCAAAATAATAAGTACATCCAGATTTGTGAAAAAAAAATACATCATGTAAGCACGCAAATCTAGATATAAAAAAACTGTACATATCTACTCCCCCTCAATTATACATACTGCCATCAATTATTTACTCCCCCTTTTATCAAAAAATGACAAGGGAGCAACCCATAAGCTATACAGTACCGACAGCATCATCGAGTACGTCCTCTCCTCAGAAGCATCGTTCTAATGGTGACGAATCCATCATAAACTATGATGAATATAGCCAACAGCACTCCGTAGTGTAGCAAACTCGGTGGTGTGGCGATCAACGGCGGCATGAAGCTGTGTAAGCTCAGCCATCATCTGAGCCTGCTGCTCGATCATCACGGTCATCTGTCCCAAGAGAGCCACAGAAGGATTAACGGGAACAGAGGAAATATCAGCAGGTGAAGGAACCGACTCAGAAAGAGGAGGAGCCGATGAAGTAGATGGAGGAGAAGACACCAAACCAGAAGTAAAAGAAATATCGGTAGATTTAGGAGTAGTAGCAAAAGATGGAAAACAGAGGGGTCAAAGGATATTAGGTCATCAATAGGATCGATCGGCATAGTAGGATCACCTTGAGGTTGTGTGGGCCCAGAAGTGGAAACATGAGACCTGCTCTGGGCGATAGTGGTATGGCCAATCGACCGAGATACCCGCCATGGAACTCCATTGGGAAAACTAGCTCCTAGGGCAGTGACTAACCTATAAATGAGACAAGCATAGGAAAGTTTAACCCGAGTCCCCTTGGTCCGGAAATCACGCAAGATTTGCTGACAAACAAAAGACGGTAGATCAATGAAATCATTGTGCAGCAGTATGTATAGAAAATGAGCATTCTCCATAGGTAAGGATGAGGTATGAGAGACCGACCACAAATTAGGGCACACAATGCGCGACAAAATCTATCGATCAGTAGGTAACGATCCAGTGCGCATCGTACCTGGACCACCATCAATCGGTGCATTTAGGACCATAGATCGGACCAATGTGTCCGATGGAAGTGAATCAGGAGTAAGATAGGGAAAGAGTGGGTGAACAACTTGCGGAATATGAATAAGACTTAAAATGACATCCGGAGTGATCTTAACTACCCGACCCCTAAGAAAAACCCTAAATGAAGTACTACTAACATCATGAATGTTAGCATAGAACTCTTATACTAATAAAGATGGATGAGGTGTCAAATCAACAAGAAGTGGTTCCCAATCCAAGGAACAGAAATAGCAGCGAGGTTAGGAGACAAGTCAGACATGATGACCTCGTGCTCAAAAAGTACGGGGCATCGAGAAAACTGTAACCCAAAAACAACCTGAGCCACAACAGAAACAAACCTAGTTCGACTAAATGAAGTCGAAGGACTGGGAGTAGAATGAGTGGTGTGTGCTCTCTTGGGCGGTATCTGAAAGAATGAAATTAATAACATTAATAAAACCTCAAAATAAGACAAATAAAACCATGAAATGTATGTCATGCATGAATGCACGCAAAACGAGGCAAGTATGTGAACATGCAACGTGTCCTAAAGTGAATGCATCTCGACATGCAATGATGCCCAGATATAGTTCACGTGAAGACAAGACACGTGCCATGGAGTCTAGACGCAGAGAGGTAAGGTTATGACGTACTGAAGTAACGTCAAAACGGAGGGACGTGATGTCCCTGTGCGGTGTCATACCAATCACCACCAAGCCCAACAAACACACAAGCACACTCCTAATCACACACCCCCATCAACCAATAAACCTCAAACAACCAAGTTGGATCAACCAACACACAAGCGTGACGCGAAATCAAATTCTACACCAAAACAACCACTCCAACGATCACACCAGCACCACACACCACATTCTCAGCCCAAGTAAACCAATGCACTCAGTATCAACAACCAATGCACCATGAACGACCCAAAGTGGAAAAAAATGACACAAAGAACCTTAAAATAAATCACGCATAAAATGGTCCACACTCGAATATTTGATGAGAAATCAAGCACGTATGACCTATAATCGATGTAAATAATGTACATATGAAGTGCTAATGACATTCAGGTAATGTAAGCCAAAAATCCAAAAAATAAAAAATAAAGAGAATTGTAAAAATGAAGAAAAAAACTAAGTTTTTCGAATTTTCCTTTTGAAACTTAATGGATTGAGGATGTAGAGGCACAATGAAGTTGATTATGTGAGGAAAAATGATTGGGAAAGTGAAATTTAAGGTGGGTGCCTAGAAAAATTGAGAGAATTTGTGAGAAATAAGTGAAAAATGCGAGAAACCCCCTTAAACCCACAAACTTACGCTCTATCGCTCGAGTGAGAAGTGAGCGAGACAGCTTCTGCTGCTGTCACTCGAATGTGTTCTAGCGAAAAGCTGGCAACAAGGCAATTAACAGAAATAGCACCAAAAATTAAAAAATTAAGAAAAATAGCATTTTTTTCAAAATAAAAAATACGTTAGTTTAAACAACTCAAACTCCTGACACCTCGATAATCAAAGTCGTGTATGCAATCACAAGTAGAGCATCATCAAAAAGACTTTCCCATGTACTCAATCAAATTCAAGATAGAGTAAAGTGTATAAATGACTCATGTGTGTAATGTACCACTACTTTCTTGTGAAAATGACTCCAAACCTTAAATTTGTGATAAAGGACATGCAAAACATCACTATTAAATAAGTATGATCCCTACCAATGAAACAAACCCGAATAAGTTTTAGGACCTGAAAACGAGCTCAATTATATGGTATTTTTCCTTTTCTCCCCCTGAATTTGAGAAAATTTTACTCTTTTTTTTTTATCGTTTTTCACGAAAATAATATCTTATGTGCAGACTCTATCCATTAAGCGACTAAATTGACCCTTTTAACGAGCTTTAGACCGGTTAATCCAAGTCAAATGACCATAGACACCAAGTTATAAGAAACTCCTCAAACTTAATTACTCGAGTCAAATAAGTTTCAAATAGAGTATAAGATGAACCAATTAAGTACTTAACATTTTTTTATAATAAATGCAATAATGTAGGGAGACTATCACGAGCTAAGATCATCTAAATTTAGGTCAATTCATGTTCGAAATCACCCTACTAACATGTGCCCGCCAGCCCAAATTTTACACACGCGGTTTATACTCATTCACAAAATCATAGTGTGTGCAGTGCAGAAGTTTACATGATGACACATATACTTGATATTCCATGTTAAACCGAACCAAGCAATGGAAATAACAATACAAAACAGATAATTGCTTACTTGGTCATACATAACATGTTTAAAATGATAACAATGTGTTGTTTGAAAAAAAAAATTTATTTTGTATTTTTCCATTTTTCAAATTTTTTTATATTTTGAAAATAATGCTTAAAGCAAATAAAATGCAAAAGAAATAAAATCAACAAAAAAAATCAGAAAATAAATAAATGGGATGCATGTATGAACGAATGGACACATTAGACTGCACATGCATGCACCTAAACACCAATTCAGAGCGAAATTTAAATGCCCTTACCATGAAGAGCACAACCATTTTCATGACATTCGAGGTCGCTCCTCTTGACCCAAATTTTCTTAGAATCGGAAGATGATTGAGTTAATCGAGTTATCATCTTAGTTAAGTGGCTGACTTAATTAACAAGAAAATTAACCTTACTAGTGAAATCCATATTCTTACTTCTATGCACACGGTTATGATATCTAGGTCGAATGTGTCCTAGTGCACCACAATGGTGGCAAGTGGGAATGAACCGTGGTTCAAACCTGCTATGTGGTTGTTGCCGATAAGTAGAACGATTGACGTTGTTCGGTAGATCTCGATCCAATGACATGCTTACCTTTGGGTTTCAGATAAGCAATCTCACGAGCTTTGTTTGTAACAGGAACGAATGGGGTCTTAGATGTACAAGCTGTAGCATCACGGTTATGAACATAACCCAAACCATGCCTGTTACCTGCAGGCTTTTTCATCCTAAGAAGATTATCTAGCTTCTGCGAGTCACTCATAAATGATTGGAGTTGAGCATTAGATTGATCAAGATCAGAAATTAATGATTTAACTTTAATCTCCAAGTTTTCATTGATGAGCTTCAATTCACTTACTTTCTTGGTCGAGTCCTGAAAGTCACTTTGCAATTTTTCACGTTCGAGTTCAAGCTCGTTCACCTTTTTCAGAACAACTTTGTTAACCTTATTGATTTTGAGACTCTCCTCAAATAGTTCACAATACGACTCGTGAATGTCCGTCTCATCATCAGACTCTTCAGTAGACTGCTCACTCTTATTCTCCATTTTCCCCTTCTCAATCTCACGGTCAGATTCGATTGCAGGAATCGAGGTTAAGGCCATGAATTTTTGTTCATTCTCACCACCAGACATCTCATTCTGAAAGCTGGAATCCGATTCCTCATCACTCATGGTCACGGTTAAAGTCTTACGCCTTTCCTTATTCAAGCTCCTATCCAGATTAGGATATTCATTCCTATAGTGACCGTAACCCTTTTACTCATGGCATTGGAACATATTAAGTTTTACTAACGGGAGTCCTAGAGGTATTCTTCGCACGTCTACCTTTCGAGAGTTTATTAGAGGCTTCTCTAGTTTGTGCATGATGCTTTCTCCTATTCCTCATCACATTTTGGAATTTTTTAACAAAATATGCAATTTCATCGTCCCTAAGTGTCTCAGTATCAGTGGACTCGCTTTCAACTTCTCTAACAGCGTTTATGACGATGGATTTTTGTTTCTCACGTTGTGCTAAGGTCAATTTATAAGTTTGGAAGGATCCTACAAGTTCTTCTACTTTAGTGCTAGCTAGGTCCTTACTTTCTTCAATTACAGTTACCTTAGATCTAAACCTTTCAAGTAAGGATCTAAGAACCTTACGAACGATTTTTGACTTGGAGATCCTTTCTTCTAGATTAAAACTAGAGTTCACAATATCGTTCAACTTAGCATAGAACTCATCAAATCTCTCATCATCATTCATCCTAAGTTCTTCAAATCTAGACGTCAACATTTGTAATTTGGAATTTTTCACAATTTAAGTACCCTCATGGGTTGTCTGCAAAATATCTCAAACTTCCTTAGCTGTCTTACATATAGGCACTCTTCTAAATTCCTCAGGAGACACAACCATAAGCAAAGCATGCAGACATTTATTGTTTTAGTTACATTCATCCAAGTTTGTTTTGGTCCACAAAGAAATATTAGTGGGTGTAACTACATCATTAACAGTTGTTGTAAGTGGAGTCCACCTATTTTGCACACAAATCCAAATACGTTCATCCAAAACCTTAAGAAAAGCTCTCATTCGAACTTTTCAGTAAGCATAATTACAGCCATCAAAATATGGCGATACAGACAAAGAACTACTCATCTAGAATAAATCAAATAAGGGTCAGGAATCGAAATTAAGCTCTGATCCCAATTGAAAAACGCAAGTTCGACCTTAACAATATCTAGAGGGAGTGTGAATAGGTATTTTAATGCGGAATTAAAAATAATTACTATAGTTTGCATATCATAAACAATAAAACTAAAGTAGTAAACAACACAAGAATCATTCACGGAGAAATCCAACTGGGAAGAACTTTAGGCACTTTGTCAGTCAATCCACTATTAACGATTCTGTACTTACAGTCTACCAGACTAAACGACGACACGAACTATCTGATCTCCTAACTGCAATTCTGACAGCTCTCTTGAATTATGTGCTCCCCTGCACCAATTTCAGCTGCAATAACCAACGCTCTCCTGGAACTCCGCTATCATGCAGCAGCTCATAACTTGGTAGAATCTCTTATCTCCCGTGGATCACGAAGAACAACCCTTCTTCACAGATTGGAACTCGAGTCGCCTTCCTCGATCTTCAGCACCTTTGACAAATATGTAGGAAGTTTGATTTTCGGTATTCGGATATTGAATCTGATGTTTTTCTGACCAAAATACTCACACAAAATGAAGGTTGAATGATGGAATGAATAGATCTCTCAATGATGAAGCTCTCTCAATTAACAACCTTAAGAAAATTGTTCTGTACGTGTTTTGGTATGTATAGATAGGTAAAAAACAATGGGCCGAGAAAAAAGTCTTTAAAATGCAAAATAAATATTTCTCATATAAAGTTGTCGCTCGAGCAAAGGGCCAGCGACGGTCGAGCGACAAGATGTCGCTCAAGCGAAGGAGGGGAGATGATCTAGAGACGATGTTTCTGCTTTTGTAGCTCGAGCCAACATTTGGTGATAGTCCAGCAAAAATCTGTGTTGTTTTCCTTCTTATTCCAAACTCAAAATCTTAGACCTATTGAACTAACTTTTAAGCAAATTGCACATTACTCATTGAACTATTACACTGTATAAAATTAAGTCATTTTGTTTACAGAATTCGCCAATTACAAAATCAACTAAAACCTAACATACTTCAACTACAACTCATCTATTAGGGTTTGGACGTCTCCCTACATAATGTCTATATATATTTGGCTCTTCTCTACAATTTAAAGTGTGAGAAAATAGATTACTAGAAATATAGGATCCATTGTAATTTTTCTCTTTTCTCCATTATTTTTGAGTCAATAAAATCTCTTAATTCCTCTATCATATTATTGTCTTTATTATTCTTTACTTGATCATATACTTCATTATTATTTACCATATAACTTCAACATCTCAATCCGATGGTTTGTTTCGCAACAAGTTGTATTAGATCAATTCTGGTATCGACTTTGTTTATAATACTCTCTCTAGCTTTATATCTCGCAACCTGGAGTTCTATATCCGTTAGTATGTTTTTTTGAAAACTTCACAAGACATAAGTACTATAAATGTGTTCTATCACTAAGCTAATAGAATGTCATATGAGAAGGAATGTTCAATTCTATTATTTTATTCACTCGACGTGTTAGTACCCAGTTGTGGAACGTTTAGTAATTCAAATTTGATTATATTATTGAAAATTACAACGATATACACGAGTATGTTGTAAATTGCTAAATCAATTAGTAGTTTCTGAACTGACGATTATCAACTCACAACATCGACAAGCAGCTCCTAGCATTTGAGTTGGAGTAGCTAATTTGATTAGGGAAGTTCGATAAAAGACATGAACCCTCAGTATTTAATTCTTTGAAGTGGTTTGCGTTACTTATAATGTACACATGTTTGTTACAAATTGTCAACTCAATGAGCAACTTCTGAGCTGGCGATTATCAACTCACAATCTCGACAAGTAGCTCCTAACTTTTGTATTGGCGTAGTTGATTTGATTAGTGATGTTCGGTGAAAGACACGAAACATTAACATTCAATGCAAGTGATTATACCACTAACTATAATAAAGTCACTATATATATAATATAAAATGAATTTACTTGTACATTTATCAAGATCAAATCTAAATAATGTCTGTTATCTACATTTTACGTTTCCATCCTTGTGAAAGGATATTCTTATTTTCCACATCTTAATTTTTATTTTCATCTTCAACCTAAATACTCTGAATTAAAGTAAAGAAGTAAGGCCAGTGAAAACAAAAATTAGAACTTCAAAGAGGCCATTTTCTATTTTCTGCCTTCAAATTGATCCATTTCTTGATCCATTTTGAGAAAATCCCTCTCCTTGAGTTTTTGCTTCAACTAGCCACACTGCTTCTCTCTCTTCTCTCTCTATGTGAACAGTGAATATGTATTTGTACGCCTTCATCGACTCCTCCATAACCTGCGCCACAATCGCCGCCATCATAATCGCTGTGTAGGGTTTTCCAGAGCTGGATTCTCTCTCTTCACCATTCCCCGTCTCCTAACACCGTTCTTTCACCGGCTTCGTCGATTAATCCGCCGCCACTTCCCAAACCCCAGAACTATATCTCTCTCCCCCTTTTTACGTTCTTTTTGCAGTTTATTCAGAACTGAAAGTAGATAAAGGCCAGGCCTTTTGAAATTAATCAGTGTATCTTCAGTATGGTTGTCTAGGGTTCGGTTCCTGTTATGAGTTGCCCTCCCAAATCTGTTCGATTGGGGCAAGGCTGAAATAATAAGAAGACTGTGAGGCATTTTTTATGGCATTGGGGGATTTGATGGCGGCTTCTCGGTTTTCACAATCATCAGCGGCTGTGTCGAACCACCTGGTTGAGTTTTCTTCAAATAAAAATCATCTAGAGGAGTACTGGGAGAGGAGCGTGAACAGTAGTAATAGCGTTGGTAATACTAATGCTCGGGATTTGTCGGAGACTGCAAGCAGTAGCTATGCCGTAATGACCACTACAACTAGCATGGCATACTTGCCACATAATTTGGTGTTGTGTGAGCTCCGGCATGATGGCTTCGGGGATTGTGTGCCCTCAGGCCCATCTGACAGTGCATCGGTCTCCAAATGGAGGCCTAAGGATCGGGTAAGCTATGCCATTTTCACTGTCTTATATTTATCTGTTTTCAAGCTAATATCTTGATGTTTTTCTGTTGGATTCTAAGTTGGAATTTTATTTATGAGAGCCGGAACCAGATTGTCTCATCTCATTTCAGCGAACTGGGGTGATATATCTTGTGTAAATTATTGGTGCAAAAGTGTGAATGCACTGTATTTGGACGGTACAATGTTATTCGTAGTTATGTTTTAATCATCAGCTTAGAGATTATGCTAATCAGGTTGTGGTCTTAAATGCGAGTATTTAAAATTGGGAAGTGTGTTTTGAGAATTTGTAAGTTAGTGTAAGTGTTGAGACAGCCCTTGCATGTTATGTTGATTGCGGCCTGTGAAATTAGCTGCAACTTAATTGTTCTTTTCGCTATAATAACATATCTTTAATTAGATTCTTTAATTCATGAAGAACTAACTAAATTGGTGGGAAAATGCAAGTGGATAGGGTATATGTAACTGTTTCCCTAGCCTTTTATCCTCAGACTTCTTATTTCTCGGATGTTGACTTTTTCTATAGCCAAGAATGTAAATATTTTTTTATAGGACTGGGATCGCTGCATGTAAGGAAACCCAAAGCTACTTAAGTAGAAACAGTCCCAGTGGTGGTGGTAAATTATGGCAATGAACGATATTCAACTACATTACTGGAAAGCTTTTAAAAGTATGATCATAAGTGTAATGGGCATAAAATTGGCAAGTTGTGTTATATTTAAGGCGATAATGGGAGTAATGCACTGTCGACATTATGGTCAGGTAGAGTGTTCACTGTATTCTAGAGACGCTAGTATTAAATTGTATGGTGGAAGAGATGATTAGTGGTAGCAATACTTACTGACTTGATGCTAGAGGGTGGATATGCTTCAAGACGATTTGGATAATGATGCAAATCAAGAAGCATCACTGAATAAAATGTTAGCCATTCTTCCATGTATTTTCTTTTCGCTTGGTTCTTTCCATTGCTGATGCTCCAAGGACTAAGCATTGTGGTGGACCCCCTGTCATTTATACCCTGTTTGATGCCATTGTTTTGAGAAAATAGAGTTTTGAATAGTGATTTTTCCTGGAGAATGTGTGATTAAAAAGTGGGGAAAAGTTTTGGGTTTACGTGCAAAATATTTTATTGTATAAATGTGTGATTAAAAATGAGAGTGAGAATTAAAAAGTTCTGAAATAATGGTTGTGAATCACGAGCTTAGTTAGACAGGTTTCTTTTCTTTTCATGGAATTAAGGACATCGGCTAATGACAATATCTACTATGGGGCCTTGTTAGGTTACATAGCAACTTCTTATAACACTAGGTATTTACATTTATTTAAGGTAAATAGTTATCTAATCTTATTTCTAAATAGTACTTGTGAATTTGATGAGGATTTGATCTCTGGGTCAAAGCATTGTTTGATTGAAGAAATAAATTCTGTCAATGCAATATACAACGTTAGATGGTTAGAATATGGTGTTAATAGATTCACTGTAAGGATATACTTTGTAGCATGGTGTGTTCTTTATACATAAATTTATCTCCATGTATTCAAGTGTCCTATATGACTGAGCTGCTGTTCCATATTGTTATATTTATTGATTAAATGTTGTTTTTGTACACGAGCGTTTTATATCATTTTATGCATTTGATTTTTCTTCTGTGGATAGCTCTGTTGAAGTTGATTTCCATCCACATTCTTTTCAGTATACTATGAGATGAGACGTATCTTTTATATACTTGTCTGTCACAACTTCGTACATTTATTGCAGATGAAGACGGTATGCGCTGCTCTTGTTTTATGTTTAAACACTAGCGTAGATCCTCCTGATGTTATAAAGATATCTCCTTGTGCCCGAATGGAGTGCTGGATTGGTACAATCAGTTTCCTTTTTTTCATTGATATAATCTCTTGCTACAGAAGTTACTTTTGTATAAGTTGGTCCTATTTGCTTAATTAGCAACATGTCTGGAATGTTCTCATTAAGGTTCTGTTTAATTCTTCTATAACTCTGCTTTTTAAATCTCTAATGATTAAAGTCCACCTACTCTCTTTTTCTTGTTCATGGATGCACCCGTGTCATACTATGTGCTTTTTTTTTCTTAAAACATTTCCATTGGGCATTTTGATTACTTGTTCATTTTTACAAGAGTTATAGACAGTCTATCCTTATAAGCAAATAAACTCATGTTGAATGTTAAAAACGAGTATGTTTATTTCCATCTTGATCTGCTGTGTAACCCAGTAAGAATTTGGTTATCTGGTACCATTTGCTCTTGGCACTGTCATTCATGGATTAGTTATTTACTAACGTAATTTCCGAGTCTACAAAAAGTTTAATGATTTTATGTTCTATGGAGCTTAAATGAATCAATCAGAGTATCAGACTTTTATGGACAACATTTTTAGTTTGCCATCTGCCTGTTTACCATCTCTTTCGATTGGTGTTGTTCTGTTGTTTTTACCATTCTAGTTTGCCTGTTGAAATGTATTTCAAGAAAGACGCATTAATAATATACTAGCAGTAAGGATGAATATGGTGGCTCTATAGAACATATGCCAAAATTGATGTGCCCCCTTTAGACATTTTCCTTATGAAATATGTAATATTCTATTTGGTCGATGAATTAACCTTCATTCTTCCTTTTAAAAATGGCTATCTAGTCTTTTTTGGATAATTTCAAAACATCTTGTCACTTATTAATGTCCATATCTATCAAAAAAATTAATGTTTTCTGTCCCTTCTGCAGATCCATTTTCGATGGCACCACAAAAAGCAAATGAAACTATTGGAAGAACATTAAACCAACAGTATGAGAGATGGCAGCCGAGGGTAAGGAAAATATTATGTCTTGCACTTCTTTGATTGATTCCGTTAAAAAATTACTTGTGTATCATACTTGCTAAAAACGAAATAGAGTGGAAGAGAGGATTTGAACTTTGTCAGTTACATTTGTGTCAAATATTCATCAAACAATGGTTGATATATGGCAGGCTTGTTATAAGATTTCATTAGATCCCACAGTTGATGAAGTCAAGAAACTTTGTACCTCATGTCGCAAATATGCAAAATCTGAGAGAGTTCTGTTTCATTATAATGGACATGGTGTGCCAAAGCCAACTGCTAATGGCGAAATTTGGCTATTTAATAAGGTTGATTTTCTTGATGCTTTCCTTTTTTCTCATGGTGTCCTGTTTTGCTATTTTTTCTCTGGTTCTCATTGAGCTCTTTGATGTAGAGTTATACTCAGTATATCCCTTTGCCAATTAGTGATCTGGATTCCTGGTTGAAGACACCCTCAATATATGTTTTTGACTGCTCTGCTGCTGGGATGATTGTTAATGCCTTCGTTGAGGTACCCAAAGTATGGTTGCAGAATAAGAAGTGGTTTATGTAACTCTATATGCTAAAAAATTGTCATGTTTCTTCACAGCTTCAGGACTGGACTACTTCAAGTTCTGGACCTTCCACGAGGGATTGTATTTTGCTGGCTGCCTGTGAAGCTCATGAGATACTCCCTCAGAGTGCTGAATTTCCAGCTGATGTATTTACTTCCTGCCTGACAACACCCATAAAAATGGCATTAAGATGGTGACTAATTTCTCCTAACCCTTCATCTTCAGAATTGCTATAGCTGTTGCTTTTAACTTCACCATCAGTCTATAGTTAATTTTCTCAGTAAAAACTCTACAGGTGTTGGTGGCTGGTATGTTACTTGTAGATGGTGAAAAGTTGAATAAACTTCTACTTCTTTTCTTGTGTTCCTTTTCCTATTATTATTCTCCCCTGTGTAGTCATTATGCCCCTTGGGTCTGACACGGAACTAGTATTAAATAATTTTCCTGTACGAGCTTTAAGTTGAAAAGCTAAAGACAAAGAAAACTCAATCCTTTCTATTAGGAAGAATGTTAAATTTACAACCAGAGATAATACATGTATTGTTTCCAGCTCGCAGCTGATGCATTTTTTGTGAGCTCTTATTTACTTAATGACCATTTTACTTTCTGAATAATTAATTCCAATAAATTTGCATTATCTTTTATGTTTAGCATCAATGTTACTCCAACTATGATTTAGCCATTCAGCTTGTAGCCAAGTGGTCTCTCTTTATATTCTCAGTTGCTCTGAATCAGAGATGTTTCTGAATTCTGAGCATTGGTCATTTTTAATGTTGTATTAGCTGCCACTTGTGCAAATATCACGTCGCGTATAATTTTCCTATCATGATGATCCAGTAGCTTCTCTTACTAACTTCGGACTTCAGAGATTCAAAACTTTTTCTTCATCTCTGCTTTTACCTTCTTCTACATGTTGCATGGGATATAATGATCAACGTGAATTTTACCATCAACCTGTGTTCTCTAATAATTTGCTACTTCCTTTATCCACATTCATCATTTGTCTTTTGACTATTATTGATAATATCTTTCTTAATTGGGTTTTTGATTTCACATAATTTCTTCCCATTGACAATTAGTTCTTTCACAATATTTCTTCCCTTTATTCTTCGTTTCCAGGTTCTGCACTCGCTCGTTGCTTCATGAGTCCATCGACTACTCACTCATAGATAAAATCCCGGGCCGCCAAACAGACCGAAAGACCCTTCTCGGGGAGTTGAACTGGATCTTCACAGCAGTGACTGACACAATTGCCTGGAATGTTCTTCCACATGGTGAATAACAGTTGTCTCAAGCAGCTTGTTTGTTTTTAATTTTATTTATAGTGATATTAAGAAAAAGTGAAATTTCAATTCTACAGATCTGTTTCAAAGGCTGTTCAGACAAGACCTGTTAGTTGCTAGTCTGTTTAGAAATTTTTTGCTCGCAGAAAGAATAATGCGCTCTGCAAACTGTTCCCCAATTTCATATCCAATGTTGCCTCCTACTCATCAGCATCACATGTGGTAACTTTTAAAAATGCTTTCTCCTAGTACATTTAGAAATATTAGAACTTACCTAGTTTGATATTCTTCATCTATCTGTTTCTTAATTCTCCATCTCATGCACTATAGGGATGCATGGGACATGGCTGCCGAAATCTGCCTTTCTCAGCTTCCAACTTTAGTTGAGGACCCTAATGCAGAGTTCCAGGTCTCCATTGTTAATTTATTTTCCGCGTTTTCATTATTTCTGTATTATCTTATTATTAACTATTCTCCTTGAATGCAATTTAACACTTTTTCCTTCCTCAGCCAAGTCCATTCTTTACCGAGCAGTTGACAGCTTTTGAGATGTGGCTTGACCATGGATCAGAGCAAAAAAAACCACCAGAGCAGTTGCCAATAGTTCTTCAGGTATGTCTTATTCTGTGGTCGTAGTCATCTTGGGACCTTGGTTTCCCAGTTCCTACACAATGGCAATTCCTAGTATATTGCAATGTAGTTCTGTTTATATTTCACGTCGTTAATCGATATTTTTTCTACTGTTTATCATGTAAAGATGTATGCTATCTATTCTGATGAATCAGCCTAGTTCATAATCTGTGGTCATAACTCATCGTTCTTTGTAACGTTTGTGATGGAAAATTTGGAGTATCTGAGTTAAGTGATACGTTTTGAGCTCTGCACAACTTTTGCCATCGCCAACATGATTTTTAGGTTTTTATGATGAGAACTTCTGATAATATTTTGTGCACATTAAGATTGGAGTATGTTTTGAGCATAGTTGTACGACCTGACCCGAACACTGACTCGGATAATGCATGGGGTCTGTGGTTCAACTGGTGACCCGGTGGTTGGATCAGCGGGTCAATTCTTGTTAAATATATTATTATCTATTTATTGAATAATAAAATTTTGACATTTTCTAATACAAACTAAATTAACCTTGTGTAATTTAGGTGACTGAAGATCATTTTTTATGTTAAAATTCAACAAATTGTAAATCCTGTGTAATAAAATACGGATTTGAAGCAATAAATAACCACCAATCAAACACAAATTTATGTGGCAAACATAAACCAGATAGCTTTATATACTAAAAATATTCTTGCAAAAAATAAAATCAACAATTAAAAAATAATCATGCTTGTGTTACAAAGTAAATTACTTGAAATAAAACAACACTTTCTCAATTAAGAAGAATTAGAGCGCATCCATGTTGGGGTATCAGACATAAATTTTTCAATTCCTTCGACTAGTACTAATGATGGAATCTCAATCATACTAAAATCCTCGTTTTCATTGTTTGTATTGAATCTAATTTCATTTTCATTGTCATCATCGCCATCACCATCAAGATCAAGATCATCAAAATGCAATTCATCTGAAAAAAGTATAAAATTTAACATTACATTATATGTATTTTAATAAGAAGAAGAAACAATAGTATCAGTTGAACAATTACCATCATTTTTATCGTTCTTCATAGTACATGGACCTAAATCACGACGAAATGTCTCCAACTCATCATCTAATAGATTCGGTGGCTCCTCCTCTAGTACCCAATTGCCATAAATGCCAAACCTTTCAAAGTCGATAGGATCATAATTTCGACTCTTGAAGTGATTCCTAAACAATGTTTACTATTCAAGTGAAATAATCAAATATAATTCTAGTGGACATAAAAGGATGAAAACTTGTATTCAAATAATATTACCGTTGTTGCAATCTTAAATTGTAGTGGACATAAACAAGATCATTAAGTCTTTGGTGCTCGATTTTGGTTAGCCACATAACTACCAAGTTCCATAACCAAATACGTGAGATTACATAGAAACCCCAACTGGAACTATCTCTACAAAGAAGAAAAATCATCTAGAAGGCAGAACTCAGTTTGGAGAACGCTACACAGAATCTGCCACAGCTAGCTTCATATCCCCACCCCCTCCCATTTTATTTTTTCCTTCCCCTTCAAGGTAAGAATCAATTGAAGTCCTAACTACAGCATGGTACTACTGACCATAAATAGACTACAATAGCTTCCAGATAATATCAGATTGCCAAGATATCTTCCAATTCTAAATATGATTCATGTTAATAAATACATGAAACCAATTTAGTTCAAGCACATAAAACAGAGTACATGTACAAAATGAAATTCATCCATTTGTTTCTTCCATCAAAACTGAAATTCACAAAAAAATAAAAAATAAAAATAAAATCCGAAATTTACCCATCTTCTTCTTCCATCTAAACTGAAATTCACATAATTTCACTCCCAAAAAACTGAAATTTAAAAAAAAAAAAAAAAAAAAAAAACATAAATTTTAAACTTACATCTTCTTCCATCTAATTCAACTTGAAATTGAAGGTTTGGAACTTTGAATTCTTGGGAGTGAAATTGCAAGAGAACTAGAGAAGACGCTCTCGGGCTAGGGATTTGAGAGAATAGAGATTCAAGGATAATGGGTTTTTATATATGGTACATGGACCGGGTGGGTGTTTCACATTTTGGCCAATGGTTTTGTCTATTAATCGGCGGGTGCATTGGGTTTTACACGGTCTGCCTGCTCAATTTATTTTTCCTAATGTTCGGACCGGACCATGATCCGGTTCAACGGTTCCCGAATCGAACCAGCCGGTTTGGTCCGGGTTTGATAACACTGGTTTTGAAGGTAATGTCCTGTCTATTGTCTAGTCTTAAGACTGGTATGTAAGTCACTATGTATAGTCCTTTTGTTTCACAGCAGTCATTTCCTGCTCTGAGTCCTCCAAGATCTCCTTGCACGAGGAACTCGGAACAATATAAAATCAGTTTCCTCGTTAGTTAATTTTTATCAATGGAGTGATATATCAGTTAAGTTATTCACTGATTGGGTTGATTAAGGAATGCTCAATTATTTTTTATTGTGGAAGTGGTGAAGTGAATTATTTCTTAATAATGCAGAGTCAGTGGCTTTACTTTCATGATGAAGCAAAGAAAGCTTGACAGACATGGAAATGGTGGAAATAGTTTTTTTTTTTTGGCTGTTGATATTGGTATTGTTGAACCAGCGTCTGGGAAAAGAAATGTCTACCGAAGAATCCTTTTGCTATCTGTTTTTACCCTACTATCATAGGCATATTGCTACTAGACCTTAGAAAGAAAATGAGTTCTGGTTTTGCTAAGTTTATCTCTGTCTTTCGTAAATATTCTATTTTTTTCCATCTTTGATCCTTCAATTTTCCTTCTAGATATTGAAATTCTTTTCATGAATACAATAGTTCTCCTTGATCTGCATATATTTTGATCATATGGTGACCACTGTCTACTTTATTTTTTATTTTATTATTATTTTTTTATTTCTCAGGTTTTACTTAGTCAATGCCATAGATTTCGTGCTCTGGTACTTCTTGGTAGATTTCTTGATATGGGGCCTTGGGCTGTGTATCTGGTATGTAATTATTGTCTTCATGGTTGCTGTGTATTTATAACATCAAATCTTAGCATATATATACGAGTGTTTATTTTTTCCCCTCTCAGGCATTATCAGTAGGGATATTTCCGTGTGTTCTAAAGCTTTTGCAAACTACCACTCCAGAGCTGCGACAAATACTTGTGTTTATTTGGACAAAGATCCTTGCACTTGACAAGGTAAAGTCAAATTTGTGATTTAATTGCCCAAGTCGAGGATGGCGTGGAGTAAAAGGATTCTTGTACCCAATTCCAAATTTATTGGGAACAAGGCTGTGTTTTGTTATTTTTCTTGTGTAGAATGCCATTATGGTGACATTGTGAGCGTGTTTCAATATTGATTGATTTCCTCCCCTCACTAACATTGTGTATATAGTTTATAAATCTGCTATATTTTTGTTTATGCATCTCCATTTCCTTTTGATGTAAAAAATGATAAACCCATGGATAATTTTTTGTCTATCAATAGTCTTGCCAGGTTGATCTCGTGAAAGATGGTGGACACACATATTTCATTAGGTTCCTTGATAGTGTAGAGGCATATCCAGAGCAACGTGCAATGGCTGCATTTGTATTGGCAGTCATTGTAGATGGTCACAGGCAGGGCCAGGAAGCCTGCATTGAAGCTGGCCTAATACATGTTTGCCTGAAGCATCTTCTGGGTTCATCTCCTAATGAGGCACAAATTGAACCTCTATTTCTTCAGTGGTTGTGCTTGTGCCTGGGAAAAATGTGGGAAGATTTTGCAGAGGCACAAATAATAGGTTTGCAGGCAGATGCCCCTGCTATTCTTGCATCTCTACTTTCTGAGCCCCAACCAGAGGTTTGTCTCTTTTTCTATGTTCAATCAATAGCTGTACATGCGTGAAACACTTATTTGGTTGATGAACAGGATTTTTTTGTTGTTAAATAAAGGTCAAATATCCAATTAACTTTGATCTATACTTATCATTGATGTACACTTGATAATTGTGAAAATGTATTTATTAAGGTCCGGGCTGCAGCTGTTTTTGCTCTGGGCACCGTACTTGACTTTGGATTCGACGCATCTAGGGATAGTATTGGAGATGAAGATTGTGATGACGATGATGAAAAAGTTAGGGTTGAAGCTGGTATAGTTAAGAGCCTCCTAAATGTTGTTTCTGACGGAAGCCCATTGGTGCGGGCTGAAGTTGCCATAGGTATGTACAATACTTATTGCCTGGTGGGTGGCACCTTGTTTTTCTTTTTCTGGCAAAGAAACTGGTTTTCTTTTGTCAGTTCTTTGTAATTATCTTCTTTACAATGCTTGAAGAGGTGTTTGGATCATTCCATCTTCTAAAATAAAGTGGATCGACCTTCTTGCTATCTGCAGCACTGTCACGTTTTGCCTTTCGCCACAACAAGCACCTAAAGTCAGTTGCTGCTGCATACTGGAAGCCCCAGTCTGGCTCTGTACTCACTTCCTTTCCTTCTTTTGCTGTGAAGGGTTGTGGGAGTGGTTATTCAACTCCGACCCACACCACCCCACATGGAAATATACCATCTCCAGTTGCTACTTTGTTGAGAGTTGGGAATGACAGTCAGTCAGTATCTCGTGATGGGAGAGTCTCCACCAGCAGCCCTCTTGCTTCTTCTGGAATAATGCATGGATCTCCTCTTTCAGACGATTCATCACAGTATTCTGATTCTGGCATGCTGAATGACTGCATTAACAATGGAATTGTTAACCATACAAGGTCTAGAACTCTAGACAATGCGTTGTATTCACAGTGTGTATTGGCAGTGTGTACTCTGGCAAAGGATCCATCTCCACAGGTTTCAAGCCTTGGGCAACGAGTGTTATCTATTATTGGCATTGAGCAAGTTGTTGCGAAACCCACGAAGTCTTCTGGAAAAAGTGGTCGGCCTGGTGATTCAACTACTAATCTAAACACTAATCTGGCTGGACTAGGTCGTTCATCTTCATGGTTTGAACTGAATGGAGGTAAGTCTATCATTCTTGGTATTCCTATGTTTTCTGTAGTGGTTCTTTCTGCATCTTGAATTCCTTGGTTGCAACAAGCTTGGACGTTCATTCATGCATAGACATTATAGCTGATTTTATTCTGGATTGACTTTTGCTGTTGTTACGCTGTTTTTATTCCTTCTGTTTTAGCCTACTTGCGTCATTTATTTTTTGAGCTGTTGTAGCAGGACATTTGCCGCTGACATTTAGAACACCTCCAGTCAGTCCTCCTAGATCAAACTATTTTACGGGAATAAGAAGAGTTTGCTCCTTAGATTTCAGGCCACATCTGATGAATTCTCCTGACTCGGGGTTAGCTGATCCACTTTTAGGTTCTGCTGGACCAACTGGAGTTTCAGAAAGAAGTTTTCTTCCTCAGTCAACCATCTATAATTGGAGTTGTGGTTACTTTTCCAAGTCACTTCTCACTGCAAAAGATGATAGTGAGGATATAATTGCTATAAGAGAACAGACGGAAAAACTGGCCCTGGATCATATAGTGAAATGCCAACATTTTTGTGAGTCCACATAACAGGCAGATGTTGAGCACCCCCACCCGCCCCGCCCCCACAGCTGTATTTCTCATGCTTATGAAGTTTATAGTTGTGATGTAAATATGTTATTTGACATGTGTTTCTCTCCTTTTCAGCCGTTGGCAAACTTCATAATCAAATTGCCAGTTGGGATACAAAATTTGAGACTGGCGCTAAGACTGCATTACTGCAGCCATTTTCACCTGTTGTGATTGCGTCAGATGAGAACGAACGGATTAGGTGGGCAATTTCAGTGTATCATGTTCTTCGTGAACTTGTATTACTAATACTTTCTTCCAGATTCATTGTCTACATTTCATTGGAGTAGAGCTCTATGTAATTATTAATTAGGATTTAATGTAAGGACTTTTCTTAGCCAATTGGCATTTAATTTCAAACTTGGGTTTGTGTTGAATCATTTGGGGAGGAAAGCAGAAAATACAGAAGCAAGAACTACTGAGCAGTTAATAATTCCTACGAGTGTTTTCCCCAAATAACAAGCAATTGTGAAGCTCACGGTTATGTTGTACATGGATTGATTTAGAATCTCTCAATAGTTCATTTTGTAAACATCATGTGATCCTAAATGGAACTGAATATCTGTATATAGTGAATCTTATTTTTATTATGTCATCTATATTTCGTAATTCTCATACAAGTTATAGTGTTTGTTGTGTCCTTTTTTATATGATGTAATAATTTCTTGGTGTCGTTCCTGTCAGGGTATGGAATTACGAGGAAGCTACTCTGCTGAACACCTTTGATAACCATGATTACTCTGACAAAGGAGTTTCAAAATTGTGTCTTGTAAATGAGCTTGATGAAAGCCTGCTTCTTATTGCTTCGAGTAAGCCTCTTACTGTTTTATTTTTCAACTTGGAAGGCATATGCATGGATGTAAACCAGGTGGTTGATTTTGACTGAATGCTTGTTCAGGATAGCTTAAAAAGTTGAAGTGAAAGTCAACTATAAATTTTAACCATATATTGCACGGGATCCACAACTTGTATAAGCTTTTCAACCACACATCTCATCGAGTTTTATCGCGATTTGCTAATTTTTTTATCAAAAGCTTTGTCAAACAGCCCTTGAATCTGTATTTTATTCTGCTTATCCTATATAGATGATGGTAATATCCGAATCTGGAAAGACTATGCTTCTAAAGGGCAGCAGAAGTTAGTTACTGCATTCCCTTCAATTCAGGGTCATAGACCTGGGGTACGCAGTGTCAATGCTGTTGTAGATTGGCAGCAGCTGTCTGGATATCTTGTATGTTCCTGTTCTGTTCTGGAATAAGCATTAATGTGTTCAATGTACATGTTGACACGCATGGATTAGTATATTAATTTACTCTATATATTTTCCTAATACATTATTATGATGTTGCAAAACTAGTTTTCTTCGGGAGAGATTTCTTCTATTATGGCTTGGGATCTGGATAAAGAGCAACTTGTAAATACCATACCATCGACCTCAGATTGCAGTATCTCTGCATTGGTGGGTTTAAATTTTACCTCACTCCCATTAATGTTATTAGTCGATCATGTTCAATTGTTTTCTGTGTGGTTGAGTCTTTTTTTGTGAGCTTTGAGAGCATTATCAAAGACTTTCAATCTGTGCCCTATGCTACCTTTATGCTTTATGACATTGAAGTTTTTTTCTTGAGGACTTGATAAATGAAGTTGACATCTTCAGTTCTTATATCTTGTGACAAAATGAAGTCTTTACCTAATTTCCTTCATTGCAGCTGATAAATCAAATTAGATCTTCGTGCCCAGTTTATCTTTATACAAAATTTTGCTGTAGAAATTGACATCAGCCTTCTAGTTTCTCTTTGGTTGTTATTTTTAAATTTCTCAGACCCAGCTTTATCCTTTGTGTACACTGTTCCCCTCTTATGGAATATCCTCAATGTTCCTGACTAACTAATTCATTGCATATCCTACAGTCTGTTTCTCAAGTTCATGGAGGTCAATTTGCCGCTGGTTATGTGGATGGATATGTGAGGTTATTTGACATTCGCACACCTGAAATGTAAGAATTTATTCTATTTGATAGTATGATTACACGTTGGTGCCCCTGAACAACACATTGATACCTCAACAGTATTTTGACAATAAGCCTTTTCTTGGCTTACGGCACAAATCTTTCAGATTAATGATCTAGCAAAATTTTAACATCTAGCATCTACAGCCTTGCTGAAATTTTTTAGTCCTAAATTTTGGTGGTTCTATCTATGGCTTATGCTAGCTGTCTTAATAATTGAGAATGTTGTCTCCTGGATTATCCCTGTATGCCCTGCATGGAAATATTTTATTTGTAACTTTCTGTAATTCTCTATATTTTTACATGTGAAATTTAGGCTTGTCAGTGCTACCCGACTGCACAATCAACGAGTAGAAAGAGTTGTAGGGATTGGCTTCCAACCTGGTCTTGAGCCAGCAAAGGTGAGTCATTCTCTCCCCCTTCCCTTGCGTCAGGTTCATAGAGCAACGCGCCATTTGGCGTGGCTGCTATGCTCCTGTCCTATTACCTTTTGGTTAAAATTGATGACATGTTTGGTACATAATATTAGACCTGATTGTTAGTTATTTTTTTTTCTTTAATATTGTCTAATCTAGCTTACCAAGCGTGCCATCTATGTCTAGTGAAATCAAGTTTGGTATAAGAATTATTTTTAATGCACCGTGGATCTTCTATTTCTATTAATTTTTAGATCGTCAGTGCATCACCTGCTGGTGATATCCAGTTTCTTGATTTAAGACGTGGCAAAGATGCATACCTTACAATCGATGCTCATAGAGGATCTCTTACAGCTTTAGCTGTTCATCGGCATGCACCCCTTGTAGCAAGTGGCTCAGCCAAGCAACTTATCAAAGTGTTCAATTTAGAAGGCGAGCAATTAGGTACCATTCGGTATTACCCCACTTTCATGGCCCAAAAGATAGGATCGGTTAGCTGTCTTACGTTCCATCCCTATCAAGTACTACTCGCTGCTGGAGCTGCCGATGCCTGCGTTTCAATCTATGCGGACGAGATCTCTCCACCCAGATAGATAAGCAGTGAAAATTAAATTTGCATTTGAAGGGTACATTTGAAGTTTCTTGTTGAAGATATATAATATATTTATTATGCCTCTTTACTCATCAGAACAAAAAGAAGTATTAACAAATTCCTTGGAGGCTTTGACAAATAAACTGTTTTATAGGTGAAGAAAGCTGTAAATATCATTTTTTTTTTCCCTCTTTCTGCTTTTGGTTTAGTGTGCTACTTTTTTCTCTTTTTTTCCCCCCGTCGACTCTTAAAAAAATCCGTTGTTTAAATTGTACAGGTCAACTCTTATTTATGTAACCTAAATTTTTTAACCAGCAAAAACAACATTTCGCATCCTGTGTCACCCCTGCCCCCATTGGTTTGCACTTGCTAGATCTACTTAAAAGATAAAATGAGATTAGATCATTAGGTCTGATCCAGTGCTTTGCTAATAGGATTGGCAATTTTTTTATTATTGTGCCAACCTATTACAACTCTTCTCTACCAAGACTTGAGACTGACTGGATATATATGGGAAACGGTTTTTGCACGAGTTCAGATAGATGCGTCACGAATTCCATGTAGACTGATTGTTGAATACTTCCTATAGTAGAATATTCTTAGTGTCGACTTTGAGTACTACAAACATTGGTGCCTTCGTCTGCAAGTATAGTCCTTGGAGGGTAAGATTAAGGCAGTCTATTGGGAAAGGAGTGTTTCTTGTAGTGCATATCCGTTCTGAGAAAAATGCTCGTTTTTACTACCATATCAAGACTTGAAAAATTGAGTTTTTTTTTTTGGGTCATTTGCACATTGCAAATGTCCCGAATTGCAGATGCTAAAATACTGAAATTTTCCAAATTTTCTGAAGAGAAATAAGAGCTCAACATGTACAAAAAAATTCACGATAATTGAAATGCTTACCAATAAGAAGCAATTTCCATCCAATTGACCTGCACTAACCAAGAAAGTCACAATATTGGCTGTTGCATAGGATGAACAAATATGAAGTATTTCCATGCATCAAAGGAATCTGATTAACAGGTGCACTCATTTGATACCATTGCTAAAACAAAAGTTAAGTGCAACACCATTATTAAATCAATCTAACATCTAGTAAGCTCCATAGACGAAAAAAAAAACTTCGAAAAGAAAGACACTGACGTACATCATATTGACAGTATTACTTCCTGATTGCTCGAGACTTGCCATATACTGAACAGAGTATATCAACCTCTCTCACTTTCTTCCTCCAACCATGCTTTGGCTGCTGTTTCCCGGCAAGCTGGAAGGTGGGTTATTTGTTGCTTCAAATCTTCCATCTGTACTGCCGAACACATTAAGATCTTCAAATAATCTATACGATGGAATGAAGGGCTTCTGCCCAGCAGGCGAGGTGGATCGAGGACTTGAGTTGAAATTCGTATCTCCATTAATTGACACAAAGCTTTCTTTGGCAGGGAACGAGTCAACATGTTGCAAAGATTTAGTCTCTTGTAGAGGCATAGATGACGCGATGGGCGTTATCGTTGGAGTTGAATATGCGTAAGGCCTTGATACAGGATTTGGATTGCTAAAATAACCAGGTGTGGCTGCCCATGGTGGAGGGGGGTAGCCAGACGAGTACTGAAGTAGAGGTTGAGAACGAAGTTCTAGCTGATGTTGAGGTCGACTAGGGAATTGAGGCTCAGGTTGTGGTTGTGATGCCACTTGTGCATACTGAGGCAAGGGTTCAGGCTGAGGTGGGAGTTGTGGCTGAGACAGGAGTCCAGGTTGCGGCTGTGATTGAGCCCAGGTAGCTCTATAACTGTTCAAGGCTGGAGTCGGGTTCCCACTGTAACCCTCAGAGGAAAGTGGAATCCCTTCGGTGGCCGGGGGAAAAGGACAAGATATAAGGGGTGTCTGCTGCAAAGTTTGATCAGTCGACACACTGATAGGAACTAATGCATTACTCAGGAGGTCCATAAGATCAAACTCTTCTGAGGTCTGGACTGGTGCAGGAGTAGTTGGAACTAATGCATTGCTTGTTACAGGAGTTGACAGCACTTCTAGAAGTCCCGCATTGTGGCTTGTATTCACCGAGGTGACACCCTCACTATTTTTCGTAGATGAACCCTGAGAAGCATTATTGCAAGTTTTCGAATGCCTGAATCCACACAGCATGAACTTCGTTAAAAAACCCAAAGATGACGATTATAGTAATATTGAATATATAATTGAAAGCAGCTTCGCTCCACAACGATGATTGAGGATAAAGAAATCTTCACACACAAACATGCATGGATCAGATGAATGATTTACCAGACCAATATATAATCTCGTTATCTTTTAAATGATATTGTTATGCCTTCTTTTAGATGAACGGTTTAGAGAATCACAAGATCTTCTGTATCAATTGATAGCCCCGAAAATTTACTAAACCACAATAACCATAAAAAAACCATCTTCTAGGACAAATTTCCAACAATATTATGAGCAGCATATAGTGATGATAATAAAATATTGATGCACAATGTACTTTGCTGTAAGAGATAGTATAAAAGTAGATTCTAAATTAATAAATGAAAAAAGACCTTCTAGCTAACAGTGCAAAGTCATCATCTTCTTCTTTGCCATCAATCAGACTCTGAGTCACAGGAACCACTGGTGCAGAAGGTTCAGCATCTGGTGTTGAACTTTGTTCGGTGACTTCGGTAGGTCTGAGACTAGTGTCATGTATCTCTGCCAAATGGGGATTGACATTTGTTACTTGAGGCGGCAGCGGCGAACCAGCAGCTATTTCATCATGTTTTACCAGTACGCTCTGCAGGCTATCATTTAATTCAAGTCCCTGACCAAGAAGTTCTTCATCCCTACCACAAAGTGAACCAATATAAAGACATTAGGTTGAGGAAAATGTTTTTTACGAAACTTTCAAATACAATCAATTTCAATTCTGGGCCCATGTTATTCATTCTGGAGATTTTAGGCTGCGGTTGTTTTCATAGAGTCGTTGTGGGGCATTGTGCACCAATGATCTTACGTTGATAGATGACAAGAAAAGATATAGGGAGAACTACCCCGTTGTTGTCAACATTTGCATTAACTTCCTCTGGTTGGCACGGCATCGTTCAACAAGGTCAACTATCACTTCATCTTTAACAGACTATAATGATGAATTGAAAAATATTCAGGATTCTCTGCTGCTATGATTTGCTATTTTAAATCAGAGCATAGTACAAGTGAGAACCACATATACCGAGCGATCACTTGGATCTACAGCTTGAACCATATCGACCAAGAGTTCCAGAACATCCCGCATAGAATCTAAGCTTGATAAACTACAGCAGAATAAAGGACATAAGTGGGATATAGAGGAGAAAGAACAGATATGTAAAAGATACCGAGGAAATCCAAAGAATATTTAATCAAAATATAAGACTAGTTATGTGAGAAACAATTTGGGCATGTTTCATACACAGTATTGAATAGGACTGCATAGCACAAAAGACAAGATTTTAAGTTAGTTTTATTTTTCAATATCGTCTTCGGTCCACCTTATCAAACATGCCACCAAAATACCATCCTAACCGTAGAGTTTCCACTTCTGCTGCCATGGCTTCATCAAGTCTTGCTGTAGAACTACTTGTCATTTCATATCCTGGCTGAGGATGTCTGGATATTGGATGAGTAACAGGTGGAGTGAATATTGGAGCAGTATCTGGAGAGCGCTGAGGAAATTGTACACCCGAGCGCTGCAACAATCCAATTTTCAGCAGAAATATAACAAGAACTTTGTAGCGACAATAGAGTTTTCAACTTACTAAAGATTATTTCACAAATTTTTTTAAAAATGGTCCAAGAAATTTGATAAAACTTGTAACTAAGAAACATCGATTCAAAATAATTAAACCAGATTTCTACTTTGCAGTAAGTATAATCTAATTCCTTATGAAAGCTAAATCAAGTCAAACACAAGGCTAAACCCAACACGGTCTTATTGGAATTGATTACAAAATACATAACCAAATACATAAATAATTGTAGTAAAAAAAAAAAAAAACCCATGTACGTGTCAAAATCGACCGCAGAACAGACCAAGATTGAGGAGTAACTTACCCTCAAGTCCTCATAAGCAATGTAATATCGAGGATATTTTCCGCCAGATCCACCAAATGCCTCTCGCCAAGAATCAATAAGTACAAGAATTTTATCTCTCACGTGCACATCTGTCTGCAAAAACATCTATAAGATTGGTTTATCAATAACCAAATTAACTAGTTCCAGTAAATTGAACTTTCTAATGGAGGGAGACAAAACAAAACTACTACAAATTACATGAGTATGTACTATGCAGAAAGTAATAGTCAATAGATTTATGCAAGCTACTCATGTAGAAAAAACCAAATGACGGGAATCAGCTAGACTGCTATAAAAAATACAATGTTTATCCAGTATTAGCCATCCACACATCAAGAGTCTATGGGTTAAAGTTACATGTCTTGCATCTAACTCCAATCAGGATTGTCTTTTGACGATATAGCAGGCTTAATTATATAAACTGTGTTGGGCGAATATGCACACACATATATAGATAGATAGACTGATGTCTACTAGTTTTGAGATTAATGAATGGGTGTTCAGGATCAAATCTCCTTGTCTTTGATCAGCTATTCAACAATTGGACCAGTATAAGCAGTGTTAGCCTTCTTTCTTTTCCAACCTGCAGCCACTAGAAGGTTCATTAAACACCTAACTATTTAGACAAACCTCAAGCTGAGCTCATAGAAAGAAACAAATAAGCCAAGGCCAACAATCGCGAATATTTATGCAATTTAGGACTTGTCTGTTGCAGCTTTTCCCTTCCATTTTTTTGCCATTTTTTGACCATTACTTTTGGCAGGCGGGTCCCATATCACTCACAAGTGGTCAAAAAGGACGGCCACTTTTGATACCAAACGGGCAAAAAATCCATTTTTTCCCATGTATAATCCGCACCAGACACAGCCTTATTGTTGAGAGATAATGCATTGCTACACATGAAAAAAGGAGTACCAACTTGTGTTGGTAATTTACAAATACAAGGAAAGAACATTTTATTGCTCAGGTTATTATCCAACTGTTATAGAAAGAAAACTTGCCTTTTTCTTTACAATTTTGACCATTTCTTGCAAAATACTTCTTTCAGCAATTTGAAAATGCACATAATCACCACAGTTCTTGACTATCATCTCCAGAAGCTAGAAAAACATTCAAGATGCAAACTCAGTGGACCACGAAAACAGTCTGACTATATTGTTTCAGCAAAAGATAGAAAAACAACTATTTCCTCGAATAATACCGTTAAAGCAAGTAACTGAACTTTCGGGTTCTTGTGCTGCAACCTTCTCTTCAAAGCTTTGACAACATCTTTTGCAAGCCTAAAGAGAACCTATTAACATCAGTATTCCTTCACAATCTCAACTTGCCTATACGTTAATATAATACCAGAAGACTTTTCGCCCAAAATACATTTTTGGCTTTGACCAATTCAAGGTGGAAAATGGGGTTAATGGTGGTTAGCTAAATAATAATAATAATAATAATTCGATAGAAATTCAATTTACAATACCAAAGTATAAAGCAGAATTTGTCAACACCGCCCTTTTCTCATCTCATATTCTTTAAAAAAAAAAAAAAATCAAAATCAAAATCAAAATTGATCATCTTTCCCGTCGATTTCCCTTAATTTCCATACTCACTCAGCCTTTTTATCAAAATCTTGGAACATATATAAAAACTCTTTGACTCCAAATTACAATCGAAGGCGATAAAAGAAGAATCGATCTTTTTATTTTCTAACATTCAAATTCAAGAACAGAGTGAACAATTTAAAAAAATCATATAACAATTTCCAACTTTTCGAGAAAATTAAAAGAGAAACAGAAACCCACATTACAAAAGTCAACTTTGCATGAAAAATCAAGAAACTCTAAGCAAACAAAAGAAAGAAAGAAAAAAAAATACATACATCTGGTTGGCATTGATGGTATCACAGATATCTATATTCATGGTCCAATCGGGACCAATCAAGAACTCGCTGGTGGCCTTCTCAACCCTCGCCGTAGCTGGAGAAGATGATGAAATCGATGTTATTGATGGAATCATATTTACCCTTTTTCTTCTCTAAGCCTTCTTTTCTTGAAAAAGAATCACAGAAGCTTTGTTTGGTGGGTTTGTGTGATTGAGTATTATTTTATCTTCCAAGAAAACAGAGAGGAGAATTTGTTCATTTTTTATTCACTTCCTTTTTTGTTTGTGTCGAAGAAAGTATTCTGGTCCTCTACTTTTTCTTCTTTTATAATTTCCTTCTGCGACACTTTTTAGTAGGCGTGTTTTCCGAGGAAATATCATATTTTTTTTCCGACTTCTGGTGAGGATGTTCAGCCAAGCCTTGTACAGAGCGGTCACCGAGGCGCTCTGTATTGAAGCTGCCATGTTTGTTTGCTATGATTTATTGAAAATTACACAATATGTACATTCTCTGAATAAAATAACTATATACGTAATTTCATAATTTTTCTTCACGTTTTTTAACATGCGATCTTCACAATATATGTAAACACTTTATGCTTACTGGCTACTGCAAAGTGCAAACGCCTAATTAACTATAGCATTCAACCATGTTTAGATTAATTATATATCTTGATATTGTTACATAAGTGCGCAGCGCCCACACACACAAACTATCCGCAGGTGTCATTGAGTATACAAGTCAAAAGGCCGTACGAGTTATATTGTTCTTAGCTTTCCCAAAGAATATCTCAATACTAGATCGTAAGTTATCCAACATGTCGATTCAAATATCCTAGTGACCTTGTAATATGCTTTGAGTTCGTGTATATATTTTAATTAACTCATATATTAAGTAACTATAGCATTAAACCATGATTAGATTAATCATATATAGACCACTTTTCCCACTCGGTAAGCTTGAAAATGGGGAATCATTCCTTTAACCTATCCCTTCAATAAAAATTCAAACTAACACAACTATCTCACTATTCAACTCCTGGCTCTAGGAACAAGAGTTAGCGCATTCAACCACATTCAACTTCTAACATCTAGGCAATATGCAATATTGATGTTATTCCAATAGTCTTGATATTCTCAGTATTCTGCTATCTATGATTTCCTTCTCTTATTGTTGCAGAAAGATAGAATTAAGACTGCAGGAAAGAATTTGTGTTATTAACCAAGGAGTGCTTGGTAGGATGTCGTGGGTGCCTACCTGGAAGGCTCTTCTAACCCGACTGAGAAATTTGTCAACAGGAGGGGTTTGAAGGCGCTGTTGAAAGCTAGGTCATGTTTTCTGTCTCTCACTTTTGAAGTGGATTCACTTATCCCTCTTTCTCTTTCTTGGCCACACATCTTTCCAACTAAGGAATGGAAAATCTTTTTTCTGTTACATGAATCCAATTTTTATTTCATTTGGGAAAAGCCATATTTTTCTCAACAATGTTTTTGTCATTTGATCCAATAGCTTTCTGTTACATAGGAACAAATTTGATAAATACTGATAACTCTCAAATAGGGTATTAGAAAGAAAAGATTCATTAGATAATGAACTATTAGTTCTAAGCCATCTCTGACTATTAATTAACAATTCGAAGTGTTTTTCTTATTTGTTCTTGATAAACCAATGTTTATATATAGATATAGGAGGATTTGTTTGTAAAGTAAGAAGCCCATTTGACATCTCTTCATCTGCAAATAATTCTTGATGTGAAAACACATAGCCATGGGGTTGATCTTTGAATAAGAAAAAGAGCGAATCTACAAGGTCCTAAATAAATTGGCTTATTCGAAAAATGTCTTTTTTGGAAGATCTATTTTGTGTCTGGTACTGCATGGTTCTACTTTGCAAGAACTTCAAATCATTCTCTTGAAACTCATACTCTTCATCATAAATGACCCGTTTACCCGAAATGACCGGACAAATAAGGAAATCCCAATTCATTGGGCATTTCGATATAATCAAATAAAAAGCCCCAAGGGCACCATATTCTAGGAGCCCAAACTATGTGATTGAATAAATTCCTCTCTATCTGTTGTGGGTCAAGGGCTCCTTCTCCATCCCCTTATTCAATCTCTGATTCGTATTTTTCATAGAGAAATCTGATTAAAGATATAACAAAATCTGTTTTGTATCATATCTAAGGGATTCTTTGGTTCGGGCCAAAGAAACAATGTCACTCAATCATTATCAAACTAACTGCAATCTTTTTATGTCCGTGAAGATCCCACCAAAGCGCCTTCTAATTTTAATAGGCCATGAGCTACATCAGAATCATTCTCAACAAGTCCATAAAAAGTGATCCCATTTTTTCATCAGGTCGGGATAGAGACCAAAGATCTTGCGCGACCAATCCGACATAACAACTCAACATTTTTCTGAAGAGTTGTTGTTTTGTCACTTTTCATTCCAGTAGCCTGCTCTTATTCTGGTGATCTATCGGCGACATCATCTGCTACTTCTTTATCATAAGAAAGAGAGAGAGTCTATGAACTCTCCGTCCTTGGAGCTTGCCTCTATTTGATAAAAAAACAACCTCACTTGTATGGTTGTTGCTTCACAGGATGTTGACTTTTTCTTTCGCAACTTCATGAGTTGTTGCATTTTCAAAGTCGTTGGCTTGGGAACTGGCTCAATCCTAGTATCTGTAAGTGAGATAAGCTCATCTAAGGACCAATTTGCAATCATTATCATGATATTATTAAATTAAATTGTGTTGACCTATGGTTGATCTCATGTTTTGATTATAACAAATAAAATATTTTTATCTCTAACATTTGTATTCGAGTCTTCATTTTTACACGTTGCAAACTTGATCAAATTGAACACAAAACAATTGTTACCAAAGGACATGAAGGTGACGATCAATAAAGCTCAAGGTGTAAATCGAGAATTCAAGGTTGATATCATGTTTTGATTATAACAAATAAAATATTTGTATCTCTAACATTTGTATTCGAGTCTTTTACACGTTGCAAACTTGATCAAATTGAACACAAAACAATTGTTACCAAAGAACATGAAGGTGACGACCAATAAAGCTCAAGGTGGAAATCGAGAATTCACAATCGAAGACAAATCGAGCACTTACGTCAAATTCAAAATCGAGCAACAAATCGTGCACTTACGCCAAATCAATCAAAGATATTATAACTATATATTTGAACTCACTTGTAAAGGTAAAATATTTTAATCCCTAACAATGACTCGTTGAAAAGCTCAAGTGACAAATTTGTTTATGTACGATAAAAATTCAATTCGTTAAACGTTTACACAAAAAAATTACTTTTCTAAGGTAATAATTTTAACTTAATTTCCAATCCTATTAGCATCACTTACTTTGAAAAATCAAGTAAAAAAGTTATGCAAAAAACTTATTGATTTCAAACAAAACAAAAAGGTGGCCAAAGTTCTGGCCATAACCAGACGTCCGGTTCGGTCGCAACGGTCGAAATATCGACCGTTCTAATTTTGACATGTGACGACTATTTTTCAATCGTCTCGTACTGTTCCGGACATCTTGATGATCGTCCTGTTCGGCAGAAAATTTCTTTATTTCAACTGCTATAAATATCAACTCACTTACCATTTATTACAACAACTTAAGAGCATTCACGTGAAATTCTTTGAGCAAAATTGTATTGATTTCTCATCTCATTTATTATCATAAAATCATTTTTGCTTTGAAAAACTTTTGATCATATTAAATTTTGAAAATCATTCCACGCATCAAAGTTTTTCATCGTAACACTTGAGTTTCATTCATTACTATTTATTAAAGTGTTAGCTTGTTTTTCTCTTGGTACTTAATTATGATCATATCATTTATTAAGAGAGAAATTTCAATTTGTAAAATCAATTTTCTTCAAACTTGTGGGTCGTGTTGAGATCCCGTAAAGCTCAATGTTTTATAAGGATCAGTGCTCCTTGATTGTAAGTCATTGAAAGCTTTGTAAAGGATTGAGTTGCACCACAAGTCAATCAACATAGTGAAATTGACATTGCTCATGTCGGAGAGCTTTGTAATGGAGGACGTAAATCATTGTGTTGGATCGAACCTCCATAATTATATCGTTTGCATTTTCTATCACCTCTTTATTTATTGTATTCATATTCGTGCTTATTACTTGAATTAATCTATCTAGTTATTATGTGCTTAATTTTAGATTAAAATTTTGAGAAAGTGTTAAAAACCAATTCACCCCCTCTTGGTTATCTATTCTTAGGTTATCAAGTTGTCCGTTGGGGACAGTTTTTAAGAACTCATGGATTGATTGATGCTGCTACCCTAGATTCCATTCAGTAGGAAAAGTCCCCAAAGTCAGGTTTTCTTCTTTGAGACTTGACACTGTAGAAAGTCTTCCTACTAAACTAATTCCGAATTCACTTTTTCTATCCTACCTAGAACCTCTATCTTGATGCTATCAAGGACCTCTTTGATGAGTGTAAATCACTCATCGACTTAATACCTTTAAAACATAGTTTTCGGCTTGTTCTTGAGCAGTTTGAGCGTTTTGATGTATTTGTTCATGTTGTTTTGTAGTTTAGATATTGGAGAAAATGACATATTTTTTGAGCTTGGGATGGAGCCACGTGTGATCATAAAAGTGGGTTTGAAGAAGAGGTGAAAGAAGAAGAAAAATGAAGTGTCAAAGAGGCGAACACGGAGGCAAACAAATGACGGAAGAAAATAGGCACCACAATGCCATAAGTGGGCGCTAGCCACAAAAAAATAGCAAAAACGACAACGAAATAGAGAAGAATTCAAGCGGCAAAATAGTTTTTCTTATTTTTTTCTTCTCCATGTTCTTTATTTCAGACTTTAATGTCGTTTCTAGTATTCATGAACTAATTTTACTATCTAGAGTTTGATGTAACTAAATTTGAGACGTGGTTGGATTCTACTATAGTTAACTCATTTGATTTTCCCGTTAATTTATTCGTGTTAATCCTTGCGCAATGCTTTCAATTACCCGATCAATAATTGAATGATTTGATACTTTAAATTTCGGTACTCAAGAGAGAGGAGTTTATGCGTGATCATAAGAATAACACAACATAGGAAATTTTAGGTTTTCAGAGAAAGTATAATTTCTTTGAAGCATATTCCATTTAAGAACCATGAACTTAATACATTCTATATTTTAATTCGGAATTGAAATATAGGAATATTTTTTACTCGGCACTCGAGAAAGGGTGTAAAATTACGTTAGTGTTCTTGCTTATAAACATTGAAAAATTGATTAGAAATAATTATATAATTGATAATCATATTTGATAGTTATGTGAAATCATAACCCTAGGTTTTCTCACTTGATTATTCTTCTAACTTGCATTTATTTGTTGAATTCATCATCATATTAGTTTAAAAATATTGATTATAACATTTATTCATCTAGATAAAATAGAGGCTATATAATTATAGTACTTAGTAGAAATTTGTATTACAATCTCTATGAGTTTGACACTCTAATTCCATTATTATATTATAAAACTTGACACCCTACACTTGCGGTATAAATCACGTTGTAGAAAACGTGTAACACTCTTGCAGAACATCCACATGCTCTTCAGTTACATCAGTTGTTTGTGCACTCAAGATTTGAAACATGTGCAAGTAGAATGTGTTGGTTACGAAATGTATTCTTCTCTATTTCGAAATCTATTACACTTATTTGCGCATTTTCATTGCTTTATTCCATTTATTATTTCCAATACCCTAATCCAATATATCATCGTTTTAAACTTACACTAGTAGTGGTGGGTTTTGTTGGGGGTGTTTGTAGTTGGTTGTGTTGGTGAGGTGGTATTGACAGTCTGGTTTGTGGTGGTGGTGGTGGGTGGCATGTGGGATATGAAGGAAAGAAAAGTATTTGTGGCTAATTATTTGGTTGATTGTAAGCGATAAACTACTTCATTTGTGACCAATAAATAATATATGAGCGATAAAATCTTTAATTTGTGACAAATAAATAATATGTGATCTAAAAAATGTGAAATTTAGATTAAATTTGTAATCGTGACTCACGATTTGTTAAGTTGTGACAAATTAATTTAATAATTTATGATCAATTAGTTTGATAATTTATAATCGTGAAATAAGTTATGAGTTTATTTGTTAAGTTTGACAAATTAATTTAATAATTTATGACCAATTAGTTTGATAATTTATAATCGTGAAATAAGTTATGCGTTAAAAAATTTGTGATTTGTGATTTGTGACCCGAAAATAATACATGACCTATTAATTTGATAATATGTGACCGATAAATAAATTGTAACTTATACAATTTGTGATTTGTGACCGAGAAATAATACGTGATCCATTAATTTGATAGCATGTGATCGATAAATAAATAATGACATATAATTTTTATAATTTGTGATTGAGAAATAATACGTGACCCATTAATTTGATAATTTGGGACCTATAAATTTTGTGATTCGTAACTGTGATCATAAATTGTATATAATAATGTGACAATAATATATTTAGTTAATAAAATGTTTTTTAATTAATTATTTAATTAAGAACTGATTTTTGAAATAGTAAACCTAATTTTTTAATTTGAAATTATATTTTGCAACCACCTTATATATGCAACGTTCCCATCTTTTAAACTATATTTACCATTTACCAGTATCTCGACTAGGGGTGAACGCAGTTTGATTTGAGTGATTTGTGTCATATTTTCAACTCAAATTATTTCATGCGATTTGAAATTTTTTCAAATCAAACCAAACTATTTTATTTTTTGAACCAAACGAAACCATAATTTGTTGTTTGGTTCGAATTTAATCCATGGTTTACCTATTGACATTGTAGTAATATATTTAAAATAAGTTAACAAATAAATTTAAACGAGAACTAATAATGTTAAATGTTAAATTACATTCTTCTTCCCATAAAACCATGAATAAGTTATTTTCAATGTTGGTTGCAAAAAGATGTTGATAGAACAACCTTTTCTTGTTTGTATTTCATATTGTCACATAGAGGTTAGTAAAGGTAGAGTCACATTCTGTTGTAATAATTTGGTTAACACTCCTTTCTTTCCTACTGGTGAGATAAAAAATAAGGTCTGAACATGATATGTTTAGATGTATAAAGAATGATTGAGTTCAAATTTATTAGGAATGGACAAATTTCATTCTCTAACTACTTTGAAAAAGTAGAAAGTAGTAATACTAGTTAGGAAACTTTAACAGTTTTCACACAATCAATACACACTGTCTTTTGTTCTTTCCAAATCACAAACAAATTCATTAATCACTTACACACACAAACATTCATTTTTTTTTATCCAAAACCACAACTCACAAGTGTATAATAAGTTCACAAATAACTAATAAAAGAAAGAACGATGAAAAAAATGAATTCAATGGAAATTCGAGACATACTAAGAGAGGAGAGAAATATGCGATTCAGATAGAAATTAGTAGACTAACAGGCAAAGAGAGACTGACGATTTGTGATTAAGAATTGCATTCCATTTAGCAGTGGCAGCAAGCGTCAAATGTTTAGAAATAAGAGTTTAGGTTAGGGCTTCTGAAGCTATATACGTGATTTGCTGTCGTAGTTTTGTTGAATTATGATTTGGATTATCCAAAATATAAGTTTTTTTCATTCATAAAATCATACAAAATCAAACCGAACTATTTTTGTATGATTTTTGAAAATTGAAACCTAAAACAAACAATTTTGAAAGGTTTGGTTCAGTTTGAGGGAAAAAAACCGCTGATACACGTGGACCCGAACCAATGGTTTTGGTTTGGTTCGATTCGATTCGGTTCGATTTGATTTGTAGTTTCATAATTTTTTTTTGTAGCCCTAATCTCGACAAGAATTATAAGGCCCACCATAAATCTCTTAGCTGGCCATTTGGTGATTTGAGAGAGATTTTGATCATTTACGAAAGAGGAAAGTAGATCATAAAGTAGTGTCACAATGTATTTCGTTCGGGTATTTTTGTTACTTTATCTTGTCTTCATGCTCAATTAAAGAGGGGCGGGGCATGGCAGGGTAGGGCATGAGTATTGACAACATTGTTTTTTTTTTTAAAAAAAAAAATTTGCATTTCTTTACGTCTTTTGTTAATGAATATTATCACTTTTTTTCCAATTTGTTAAGAACAACTCGTGTTTTCTTTAAAAACGATGATAAATCTTTTATTTTTGTTTGATAAAAAACTTATATTTGAAATTAACTTTAAACGGAACAGATAGCGGGATGGGCATTATATTTCCTGCACCCACTTCGGGGTAACGATCATCGCCCCATTTACCCAGTTAGATGGGTAATCTCCGCCCCAAATGAGATAGAGCTTGCAGATATTGGGTTGAACAAAAATTTTTTTCCATTCCCATACGTTCATATAAACAAGTTTTTTTTAACTCACTTCGTTAAAAGTATTGAAGTGACTAATTTTTTATGTAATGAAAAAGGACCATTAACAAAAGAGGTATAGAAACATCTAAATAACACAATTGTTAAAAAAAATAACCCTTTACACCTACCAGGCTACTACTTAAAACTCCATCACCCACTGAAATCCCTATAATTCGTTTTGGACAACGGCGGACGCAAACATTTTTAGTTAGGGGCACGATAAACCTTTCAAAAAAGTGTTGAGGAATTTTATATTCAAAGATTTATATCCGGAAAAAAAGTCATGCCCCCATGAAAACTTACATTCGAATTTTACATCCAAAAATTTACATTGGGTATGACTTTTTTCGAATGTAAGATTTCAAATTTTTTTGATATCATATTGGTATATCCCATGTAAAATTTTCTAATAAAATAATATAAATTATATTGAGAAATTTGTCGTGCAAAAACAATAAAATAATTGATTTTTTTTTTTTTAAAAAAGACATGAGTTAGACTCTTCTTTTTAAGACACATTTTTAATTATTTTTTATATTCTTTTACATCATTCAATATGCCTATGATATAATTTTCGAAACGAACTTCAAGATAACATAGGCGATTTGTGAATTCTCGAAACGCACTTTTTAAGAATGCAATGTTTCGACTTCGTTTGACTTTCTGTAATGACTTAAAAAATTAAGACAAGATACGATGGCGACCGTGAATGCAGATATGGGGGTGACCGTGGTTACACTAGAGGCGACAGTGATTCCAAAGGCAACTAGAGGAATTAGGTTTAGGGTTAAACGTTTTGTTCCTGATTTTGATTGTGTGTTGGTTTCTAATGCTATGTTTGGTGTTACTGTCGTCTGGTTCTCGTGGATAATTTCTCCGTGTATAAATATATATTTGCAGATTCCTGTAGAATGAAGTAAATTGTGATGTTTAAAAAATTGATTTTGATCCTTGTTTTCGATTACTGATTGCATGTCCAGATTTTATTTGAATGCCAATGCCTTAGTTCGTCTATTAATCAAGAAGCCCAGACTTCGTTAAGATTTAGAACTGTGAGATTGTCAAAAGTGTGACGTTTGGGTGAGTAGCAATGGTTGTAAGTATTGGGGTGGGGTGGGTTTAAGAAGAAGAAGTTCTTCTTCTTTTCTCTTTTTTTAATTATTATAATTGTATTTTTGTCACCTTATTATATTTGGTCAAGTTTTACTGTTCCGGTCAATCAACAGTCAAATTGATGATTTCCATCCATTTGGACATTATGTGCTAATTTTTTAAAGGCTTGGTACCATGAGTGGTACAAATAAAAGGTTTAGGTAAAGTCTACTACTAAACGAAAGGTTTGGTACCGTAACTATAATTTTCATTAATAAAAATCAAAAGTTAATGATTATGACCTGAACGTTATTGACGACACTAGTAATCATCCCCTTGATTTCGGTGTCTATAGAATCCAGTATGCTAGTGCCTCAATGGCAAGGAGACCAAAAACTATTTGTATGTACTCTCATCTCCTTGTAGAAGAATTTTCTTGAGTAGAGCACAATTTATAGGGAAATTTGGCCCAATAACCCCACTAAACAATGATTTTGGAGAAATGGCCTTTGACCACATTGAAATAGAATAAAAAAATTTTAAAATGTTTTAATGGTAAAATGACAAATCTATCCTTCAAATTATTCACCAAAATTCTTTCATTTCACTTTCTTCTTTCTTCTTCATTTTGGACGATCTTTGTCCATTTTCAGCAGCCACATATGGAGCCTCATTCCACCACTTTTCGGCCATCAAAACCATCGGACTCCACCACCCTCAGCCTCATCTCACTCTCATCTACAACCTCCAACCAACAATTATCCACGAAACCACCATAATTGCGTACTATTCTTCTGCCGGAAAACCTATCTCCGGCGACACCCATGGTCGCACACCACCACCAATGGATAACACTTGCCCAGATGACGAACACCATGACTTAACATCGACCAATAATGCACCAATTCGATCTGCTGTTGCTCAAAAAGGTTCGCAAGCGCGACGTAAAACGACACTACGTCGTTATCTGCTGTAATTTGATTTTTTCAACGAAATGACCTCTAATAATGGAAAAGAAGCAAAAAATATTGGAGAAATCAACATAACGACAAAAGTGTCGCTACTGCTTCGAGAATGACAGAACTGTCGTTCTGCAACTAAAATCGATTTTGGAGAGCCACGACATGTTCGAGCCACGATAATGATGAGTTGAACTCATTTAAGTTGCAGGTTGAACACGTCACTTACAACATTCGAAATTTATGCTCATTACTTAATATAGAGGCAAACGAAAACGACACAACTGTCGTTACTGTTTTGAAAACGGCACAAGTGTCGTTCTGGCTCTAAAATCAATTTTGAAGAGCCGCGACCCATCCCAACCACGATAATCGATAAACTGAACTCATTTAAGTTGTAGGCTCAACACGCGGCTTACAAAATTCTTGAGATATACCCATTACTTTGTACTTCCAAATGAATCTAGACTAAGATTTGTGTGTTTCACCGTTTTATACCTATATTCTCTATCAAAAAATACGAGGGTTGGGCTCCCTCTTGGGGGTTCGGGGGCGGAGCCCCCGAATTTTTTTTTTTTAACTAAGAAGATTGAAAACGACAATTTTGAGTACAAA